>OU343218.1:1003578-1225982 GCA_910596185.1 Chrysanthemum makinoi | reverse complement strand
ATTTGACATTTGAAAACGAATCACATTCATTGGCCGCCGAGGCAAAAATAATATCATCAACATAAATTTGAACGCGGAATTGCACGTTTGCCCATTCGGGTGAACAATGTCGACAATCGCCTTTGCTGAATCCAAAGGGATAGAAGAAACTTTGACAAATATCATACCATGCTCTAGGAGCTTGCTTTAAACCAGAAGGGCCTTTTTTCGCTCTATAGATATGAAGTAGATGATCCGATTCACAAAACCTCTCGGCCGATCGAACAAACCACCTCTTTCAAATCACCATTAAGAAAGGTGTTTTCACATCCATATGATATAATGCACTGTTTTTACTAAATACATTACCAAGAAGATTCTGATAGCTTCGATAAGCAACAGAGCAAAGATTCTTCAAAGTCATCTGCACTCTTCTTGACGGTATCCTTTGGCAACCAATCGAGACTTGTTCTTTAGGACATCACCATGCTCATCAAGTTTCACTTTGAAGATCCATTTTAGAGCAATGATCATAGCAATCCGGAGCCGGTACTAACTCCCATACATCAAGTCGATCAAACTCATGAATTTCTTCTGGCATGGCATTGAACCAGCAGTCTTCATTCATGGCGGTTTTAATGTCTTTGGTTTGACCTAGAGAGTCACGAGTGAAGAAGCTCCATAAGGCATCGTTGCAAGTTTTTCGTGGATACTGGGCGCAGAGGGTTTCCAATGATGTTGTCCAATGGGTGATCATGTGTCCATTTTCTAAGGTGTTCATATGGTTGTTGTTGTGGGAATCGAAGTAGCGAGTCGATATCTCCGATGAAGAAGGTTCTGATGATGATTCAGAGCAAAGATATTTTCAAATGGAGCATCTTCAGGAGTAGCAAAGGGATTAACTTCATCATTGATTCCAGACACACTTCCATGATGTACATTTGATGATTGATGATTTGTTGATGAGACAGAGCTTATCGCCAGCCTGCTTAACTTAATGATATTGAGATCGGGGGTTCACTTCATTCACAGGATAGAGCCTACCGTTGATGGAGTTGACATTTCATCATCATTCGGTTCAAAGTGTTCATCAAACATTGGATCAAACAATTACTTTAAATCATCTTCTGATGGAGGTACATATGGAGTCGGAATGAGTTTGCATGTGGGATGAACCAATGGGATCTGATTGGCAAGGGTCCTGAATCGATTGTCCAGAGCCATTTGACCGTCTACCATCAACGTAACGCGAATTGTTTCCATGATATTTTCGGTTCTCTTTGTTGTAGATACGGCACCTTCTTGTTTAGCATAACCAACAAAAACTCAATATTTGCCTTTGCTCTAGTTTACCTAAATCTTGACCATCATTAGTTGGTAACACAATGCACCAAACACACGAAGGAATGAGAGATTAGGTTTTCTATTATGGACAAGTTCATATGGAGTTTTTCCATGAGCAGTGTGAATTAGGGACCGATTTTGAGTATAGCATGCAAGGGCAATGGCTTCACCCATAGAAACATTGGAACCTTGGAGTAAATCAAGATTGTTCTATGCGCTTCCACAAGAGTTTGATTTCATCTTTCAACTACACCGCTCTGTTGAGGAGTTCGTGGAACACTTCTTTGATGACTGATTCCAACACTTTCATAAAACTCACTAAGGTGTTTATTAACAAACTTAGCCCATTGTCTATTCGGATGATTTCGGACAGCTTTTGTTAAGTCGAACCTATACTGTTGATAAGTTTGATGATGATATCTGGAGTTTCATCCTTTGTCCCGATGAACTTAACCCAGTGTGAATCGAGAGTAATCATCAACCACAACTAACACGTATTTCTTCCCAAAGATATTCTGCACTCTCATGGGTCCACATAAGTCCATGTGGATTGTATGAAGAACTTATGTAACAGAGTTTGTAGGTTTAGGTTTGTGGGCATACTTCTTTCTTTTTCCCAATTGGCATGCTGAACAAAGATGATCCTTTTCATACTTTAGTCTAGGTAATCCTATAACTAAGTCCTTTCTGGAGAGATCATTGATGGTGCCGAAGTTCAAGTGATTGAGACGATGATGCCATAACCAAGACTTGGTTTTTGAATCCTTTGACAACAAACAAATTGGAGAGGACTTCATCATATCTTTGATAGAGATGGTGTATAGATTTGAACCACGTGTTCCTCTTAAAAGTTCCTTACTATCAAGTTCTCTAACGTCAAGTATTTCTCAAGGCCACTTCTAGATCGTGAATCACAATTGTTCACAGAGAACAAGTTATGACCAAGACCTTCAACATAATATACCCTGGAGATGACACTATCACCGACAACATAATCTCCATAACCCATAATATCACCGAAATGATCGTTCCCGAATCTAACTGTCCCGATGAATTTGCCACGGTTCATGAGCCGACCGGTCTCCAGTCATATGCTTGGAATGCCTGAGTCCAGTACCACAGAACGATTTGAACGATCGCAATGAACACGCATAAGAATGGATAATCGATAATTGGGATCCCCATGCAAGAATGGGTTCCATTTGGTTAGTAACAGTGATTGGAACACCCACATCGTAAATAGAAACATCCATATCGAAATAGAGGCAATGGAATCATTATGAATAGATGCAAGATTAGTGTCCGTATTTGACCTATTCAAAGTATGTTCACTCTTAAGGGAATAGTTCTACCAAGAGGCATCCATTTTCTAGTGGGCATTGTCTGATTAATTTTATGAGCAAATGTGTATCCATTGATAACCTATCTTACTAAATGTTCTTCCCAAGGGTTTCCACTATTTTCTAACTTTCTTTGTTTTGCCTTCTAGCCTTCTTAGCATGATTTTTTCATTAATAATTTAACGGGCATTTGACAAAGATTAGACAAATCATTCATACCACATTCAAGATTAGTAATGCAAACCACGCAATCATTATTACATGTTTTGCCAAAAGTAGTAGAATTTCATTAATTACGACGCTTAAAGCTAACACTAGAATCAACACGATTCGTTTTATTCAAATTCTCCCTAAGGTGATCTTCTACTTTCTTCCAATGCACATTCTTAGCTTGCAGGTCCTATCATTCCTTGTATTGTCTTGAGACTTTGACCCGCTCACTTTAATGTCACCTGATTACCTTCGTAGAGGGAATGGGAACATTAGTTGGTTTTGCTACTTTTTGCCTTTCTTGTTTTGATGTGGGATGAGCTATTGAAGGCGTGCATCAAGTTCACTTTCTTAACACTAGATGTGCTGGGATCTGAACTTCTTGAAGGCATACTAAGGTTCACATTCATAACATTGGGCATTGAATGAGTTGCATACTTGGCACTAGGCATAGAACAAGGCATCACAGCTTTGTCTTTTTCACCTAATGATTTTGGACATGTTGCAATTACACATTCTAGCAGCTCTTGAGATCGTTTGGCCTAAAGGCAAGCAAACCTAATTTCTCTATCGAGAGGTTTATTGATGAAATCCTCTTCAACAATCTCACGGAGACATTCTAGACTATCCTTAAGATAAGCACAATAGTCATGAAATGCAGGTTCATTATTCCTAAGATGAGGAGGAATGTATTTAATACCATAGTATATTTGCGTACCGAGGATGACGTTGATGCAACATTCTTATTAAACACAAGTGGCAGCTTTCCCATTTTCCCTGACTTCTCGATTTCACCTTTTGTAAAGACATTATTTTTTCATTGTTTTGGTCACGAGTGACTTTCATTGAATCATATAACTCTTTAAAGTGTCGTTTAACTTTTTCATTTTCTTCTAGAAGACTCTCGTTTTCCTTTTGTAAGGCATTTACTAAGTTTTGAAGATGAAAAGTTTGAGAGTACTGAGAATCTAAAGGAGGAGGCATTTGGGATCCAATCACATTGTTCATTTCACCTTTTAATTGAGAGATTTGGTTTTCAACTTTCTGATCGTGTTACAATGAGCTCAATCTGATCATCACGCTTGTTTATCTCAAAAACTGCATCAAACTCCGGAGCATCTGAGGATGTCTTGATATTTGAGGTTTTGACATTTTCTTTAAGATGTTGATATTTTAGTTGTACATCAAAATGTTCAACTTCTAGTTTAGAAAGATGCTTTACCAAATTATCGTGATCATCCCGATCAATTTTCTCATTAAGTTTCAAATTAATCTTTTCAAGCTCAATGACACGATCATGGGAGACTTTCTGAGCAACAGATAATTCATGAAATTGAGAAACATTAATGGAACAATTGTAGTGTGTAAAACACATCTTGAGCAATACATCGTAAATAAGATTCTCATTCAAGGTATGCAAGTTCTTCCTTTCAATCTCATTATATTTTAATGCTCGCCCATAGTCACTAACCTCAACTATCATTGCATCAAATTCCTTTTCCATTCCTTTAATAACTGAATCTATCCCTTTTTTAAGACTCTCAAATTGATCTTTTAGTTGTTCAAAGAAAGGCATGACCTCAGTTAGATAGAATTCTTTTGTTTGCTCAAAACCCTTTCCTCGCTTATCCCATTGGTGTGATCCTTTTCTTACAAGTTTTCTCAAAATCGACAAATAGTTGAAGAATAACATATTGGCTGATTAAGGTCTTACTCTTAGTGGCAATAGTTCTAGGAACTAAATGCATTGGTATATTTGGAGGATACACAATGCCGCAGCATTTTCCTAAGGGGAGGATTTGTTTCAACAAGATTTTCAGCTTTTTGCTTATCTAAGTCCCTTTCCGTAAAACTTGTTCTGGTGTTAACAACGTTTGAGGCTTAAATTTTAAGGGATCAGATTTTCCTTCTTGTAATCATGGGGTTTGATCGTGATGTTATTCTTTTTGCATTCAAGATCTTCTAGCTTCTTATTCATTTTCTCCCTAGATGCATCATCTAATTTTCTATCTTCCTCAGTGCACTCGACACAACTAGGTTCGCTTCTAGGTTTAAGAATTTCATTGCCATCATAGATTACATTTTGAGCCGCTATCTTACCGCACTCAGGTCGGTTTATCTATAATGGGAACACTATGCTTATCGCTTAGAACTCTATGCTTAGTGACCATGTGAGCAGTCTGAATGGTATTCCCTTGTACGTACAACTTATTTTCAAGCTTGTTCTTCTAAGTTTTTAGATTAGAAAAATCATTCAAAAGTTTTGATTCCTTATCATGAAATTCTTGCTTAAGCACTTTAACATTTTCTTGAAGTTCTTGTTTTTGCTTAGCAGTTTTAGAAAGCTTTTCTTGTAAGGAGTTTAACTCTTGTTTTAACACTTCTTCTCTAAAATTACTTTTTCTAATAATTGTACGCATTTTGGTTATCCAACTCGCCACGCAGTAGTTAGCTCAAATTTAGCACGTTGTTCATAAATGGAAACTCGTTCTTTATAGGCATTAAGTTCAGAGATAACAGAATCATCAGGGCACATGCAGTGTATTCATCAAAAACATAGTCATCATTGACTGCAGAAGATGCATCACTTGATACTACCTCACTTTCACTTTGTTTCACATATTGATCATATGGGACAACATTGACATTACCCATATTTTTAATATTTGACTCAATAGTTTTAGTTGATTGTACTTTGTTATGCATCTTGCACATCACCTCTATCGATAGTTTTAATACCTCAGAGATGATTTTGTCTTTCGATGGACCAGCTTGTGGTGATGAAGCAACTTCAGGAGAGACCATTGGAGAAATGCTAGCCATGAAAATGGTTTGTGCAAAGAGGTTCATCATCAACATCGAATCGTATGCATCACAATCGCCTACTTGAATGGCATTCTAATGATTATGGCCTATCTCCTGAATTGGTCTGCCATCCACATCTGCATCATACGTCTTGGCATTTCCTCCAGAAGAAACAACAACTCTTCTTCATCCAAAGCTGCACCATTATCCTGAGCTTGAACAAGCAACATCTTATCTATGAAGTACTCTGCATTCTCGAGGGCTGCATGATGCGCCTTGCAATGTGTCCCTCACCTCCATAGTTGTAACATTTGATTGGCTTAGTTGGACCTTGGTTTCCATTCCTTCCCCTATTCTGATTTGCAGCATAACCTCTACCAGCTCCACCTCTTCCTTGTTCATAATGTGTTTCTTGAATTGGTTGCACCATAACTTTCCCATCTCTGATAGTGGCTTGATTGTGTGGATTGGATGCGTTCGGAGATTGTTGTTGGTGTGGAAGATAGTTCAAGTTTTGACTAATCGAAGAGCCATTGATTAATGAAGTTTCCCACGTGTGCATCAAGATCACTTGTTTGAACATACTATCCGAATGAGCTTGTGATTACCATTACCCATGGGTATAACTTGAGATGCTTTGGTGGTAATTCCAATGTTTGAGTAGAAAGCGGTTGAATCATTTGATGAGCTTGTCTCTCCCTGGTTAGTTTTGAACTCGATCAAGAATCCTTTTTCAAACATAGCATGTCTCTTATTCTTAAGAAGGAAGGCATATAGTTGCTCATAGTTTGTATTCTTCAATCCTTTGGTTAGCTTCACAGAGGTGACAAACTTATGCCATTCGGGATTCATGTTATTCACAAATTTGGAGTTCAATAATGTTTGGCATGGTCATTCTGATGTTCCTCATGTCATTAACAAGCTTGTGGAATCTCACGTAATACTCATAGACACTCTCATCTGGTTTCATCTTGAAGTGCTCAAATTCATCATAGAGTTGTGATTCTATGTCTTCCATAGTTAATTCAGAACCAGAAAGAAGCATCTTGACATTATCCCACAATGCCTTGGCTTCGGTGTTGTGATTGATAAGCTTGTAGATATCTTTAGGAAGACCTTGAAGTACGATGTTAGAAGCCTGATATCAAAGATCGAATCTCTTTTTCTCCTTATCATTAAGTTCATCATACATCTTTGGTCTGTCTAATCCATAGATCATAGTTCCATCTGCAGCTGTATCGATTAAGTCTCTTGTAGTCTCAACCTGATAAGGTCCTTCATCGATTGACTTGAGAATGTTGACTCTATTTTCCTTTCCAAGACAGATAGTCCGATTCTTTGAGCCCAAGAGTCGTAGTCACTTTCTGTAAGCATGGGTGGACGGTGTCTGAACCAGTCGCTGAACATCCTCTAACAGTGGAGATGATTGTAGGTACGTTGGTAGACATGTTTAAAGATTACACTGGATTTTATAACTCTATGATTAAACCGGGAAATAGATTCTTTCACGGGGTTTTACTAAATCAAGAGAAAACCGTATTACAAACAAAAATTAACCAAGTCGCTAAAATCCTTGAATCAAGTCGCTAAAAACCAAGTTTCTAAGACAAGTCGCTAAGTTACCAAATCGCTAAGAATTTTGACATCAAGTCACTATGCACCAAGTCGCTAAGAAATCAAGTCGCTAAATAGCAACTCCATCGGGTCCAAATCGCTAACACCAAGTCGCTACAAAACTTAAGAACAAGTCGCTATCAAAATTGAAAGCAAGTCGCTACCTTACCAAATCGCTACCCGTAGTGGAGAATCCACCAACAGTACTTTTTGTCGGCTTGTCTCTAAAAGCAAGTCGCTAGGACCAAATCGCCACCAAAACAACAGAACTCGCTACAGACTTTCAAAGCAAGTCGCTACCAAGAAAATTACACCGAGAGCTAAGTCGCTAACATGAAAAACTTCCAAAACACACTTTTCAATCCAAAAACAACCCAACCACGATGATTCAGGCCTTCCAAATCAAAACCTAAACACTTGTGATGATCCTAAACACAAAAGTACAATCAAAATCCAAACTTTAACACTAGAAATCAACCAAACGATGCAAAAACCACTCAAATTTCTCAAACTCAAAAACCACATAAAAACCACTAGAAATCCAAAGATATGTAAGAGATGATCTAACCATGGCTCTCTGATACCAATTGTAACATATTGGATTTCACATACACATCAAACCACAAACATACTTGGGCGTACAAGAGATGAGTTTTAGAGAGAGAAAGCTAAAGGTTTGGGAACTTTTGTGAGAGAAAGAAAAATCTTATTATGAGCTCCAACTCTCTACCTTGGGAGGTAGAGAGTATTTATAGTACTTACTTAAAACGCCACCTGACGCAAGCTGTGGATCAGGCATACAGTGGGTAAAGACCCATCTGTCCTCCACGGTGTTACATAACTAAATACTACTTAACATTAAATAACTACGACTACGAGCTTTCTAACGATTACATATACTTGAGGTGACCGACACTTTAACTACTGGATTTTCCAAATCCTAACATGATTCTTGAAAAGTTCAAATCTAATCAGTGAGAGGCAAGCTCATCAAATGACTCAACAAAGATTCTACACAAATGTAGGAATTACTACCAAAGCCTCTCAAGTCATAGCAACGGGTAACGGTAACCACAAGCTCATTCCAGATCCAGCATATAAGCCTCCAGACTCAAACACAATCATGGAACATTTCATCAATCGACATCGGCTCTTATGGTTAAGCAAAATCACGAACCTTACTCCACACACTAACAATGAGATCAGAACTGCATCCAATCTACACAATCATGCTATTGTAAGAGATGGTAAGATCATGGTGCAACCAAAGGCAAGGAAGACAAAGATGAACAAGGAAAATGGTGGAGTAGGTGGAGGTATGTGGCTAATCGAATCGTGGAAGGAATGCAAATCAAGGACAAGGAAAGCCAATCAAGTGCTACAATTGTGGTGGTGAAGGACATATTGCAAGGAACTGCACATCTCCAAAATCTCAAAATACGAGTATTTCAGGGACAAGGTGTGCGGTGCAAGCTCAGACAATGGAGTGGTTTTGAATGAAGAAGAGTTGTTGTTTCTTGCTAAGGGAAATGCCAAAACATATGATGCTGATGTGGATGAGCAGCCAATTCAGGAAATAGGTCACAATCATCAAAATGCCTTTCAAGTTGCTGACTGTGACGCATATGACTCTGATGTCGATGATGAACCTACTGCCCAGACAATCTTCATGGCTAGCATTTCACCAATGGTCTCTCCAAAGGTCTCATCACCACAACAGGCTGGTCCATTCAAAGATTCAATCATTTCAGAGGTATTAAAACTATACGATGAAGTTGATGAGCAAAAGATACATAACGAAGTACAATCACATGAAACTAATGAACCATATATAGATAATGTGGGTAATAGTAATATTGTTCCATATGATCAATATGTGATACCAAGTGAAAGTGAGATTGTACCAAGTGATGCATCTTCTGCAGTCAATGATGACTATATTTTTGATGAATACACTGCATGTGCCCCTGATGATTATGTTATCTCTGAACTGAATGCCTATAAAGAACAAGTTGCCATTTATGAACAACGTGCTAAGTTTGCGTTAACTACCCGTGAGCAGAAAATGGATGACCAAATGCGTACAATTATTAGAAAAAGTAATTTTAGGGAAGAAATATTAAAACAAGAGCTAGATTCCTTTAAAGTGCTTAAACAGGAATTTAATGCTAAGGAATCAAAACTTTTAACTGATTTTTCCAACCTAAAAACTTTGAAAAACAAGCTTGAAAATAAGTTGTACGTACAAGGGAATACCATTCAGACTGCTCACATGATCACTAAGCACAGAGTCTTAAGCGATAAGCACAGTATTCCCCTAGTAGAGGAGCCAAATTCCGGGTACTGTAAAAAGGCTAAAGCTTTCCATACGAATGTATATGAGATACTCAAGCCTAGGCAAACACCATCATGTATTGAAGCACGGAAGAGGATAGACAATTAGAAGATGCCTCTAGGGAGAAAATGGATAAGAAGCTAAAAGATCCTGAGTGTAAAAAGCAGAACATAACGATCAAACCCCCATGATTACAAAAAGAAAATTGGATTTCCCCAACATGTTTAAGCCTCAAACTCAATTAACCCAGAACAAGTTTTTGGAAAAAGACATGGATAAGCAAAAAGCAAATGTACTTGTTGAAACAAACACTCCCCTTAGGAAAGTGCCTCCAGCCACTGTGTATCCTCCGAATACACCAATGCATTTAGTTCCTAGAACTATTCCCACTAAGAGCAAGACCTTAATCAGCCTATATGTTGTTTATCAACTATTCGTTGATTTTGAAAAGACATGTAAGAAAAGAATCACACCTACAGGGATAACTGAAGGGGATAGGGGTTTTGAGCAAACTAAAGAATGTTATTTAACTCAGTCATGCCTTTCTTTAAACAATTAAAAATCAATTTGAGAGTCTTCAAAAGGGGATAGACTCAGAGATTAAAGAAATGGGAAAAGAATTTGATGCAATGATAGTTGAGGTCAATAATTATGAACAGGAACTTAAATATAATGAAATTGAAAGAAAGAATCTGCATATCTTAAATGAGAACTTGATTTCGAGTTGTGTTGCTCAAGATGTCTTTTATACTGTTACTAAGTATTCTATTAGTGCTTCTCAATTTCATGAATTATCTGTTGCTTTGAAAGTTTCCCATGATCATGTCATTGAGCTTGAGAACAAAAACTCAAAACTAAATGAGAAAATTAACCAGGATGATCACGATAATGTGGTAAAACACTTTTCTAAGTTGGAAGTTGAACATTTTAATTTGCAACTAAAATATCAACATCTAAAAGAAAATGTTAAAACCTCAAACATCAAGATATCCTCTGGATGTTCCGAGTTTGATGCGATTTTGAAATAAACAAACATGATGACATGATTCGAGCTCACCAGTAACACGATCGAAAGTTAAAACCCAAATTTCATAATTGAAGGGTGAAAAGAACAATGTGACTGGCTCCCAAATGCCTCCTCCTTTAGATTCTCAATTTTCTCAAAACTTTCATCTTCAAAACATCATTAACGTATTATAACAAGAAAATGAGAGTTTTCTAGAAGAAAATGAAAAGGTCAAACGACACTTTAAAGAGTTATACGATTCAATGAAAGTCACTCGTGACAAAAACAATGAAAAATAACTTCGTTACAAAAGGAAATTGAGAATCAAGAGTCGTAAAAGGGAAAACGCCACTTGTCTTTAATGAGAATGTTGCATCTAACGCATCTGCAGATTCTAAATATACTGTGATTGCTAAATACATTACTCATCATCTTAGAAATAACAAACTTGTGTTTCATAACTATTTCTGTCACCTTAAGGATAGTCTAGAATGTCTCCGTGAGATTGTTGAAGAGGATCGCATAAATAAGCCACTTGATAGTGAAATTAGGTATGCTTGCATATATGCCAAACGATCTCAGGAACTGTTAGAATGTTTAAGAGTAACATGCCCTAAATCCTTATTTGAGAAAGATAAAGCTGTGATGCCTTGTTCTATGCCTAGTGCTAAGTATGCAACCCATTCTATGCCCAGTATTATGAAAGTGAACTTTAATGTGCCTTCAAGTAGCTCAGATCTCAAAGACTTCTAAACTCGAAATGCAAAAAGTAGCAAAACCAACTAATGTTCCCATTCCCTCTACAGGAGTAAAAAGTGACACCAAAGCGAGCATGTCAAAGCCTCAAGGCAACACAAAGAATGATTGGACCTTGCAAGCTAGGAATGTTCAGGAAGAGAGTAGAAGATCACCTTAGGAAGAATGAAACTATGTTGAATAAAACGAATCGTGTTGATTCTAGTGTTAGCTCTAAGCAAGCTGTAATTAATGCGATTTCGCTACTTTGGCAAAACATGTAATGATGATTGCTTGGATTCTCAAGTTACTAATCATGTATGTGGTGTGAATGATTTGATTAATGCTGTTAAATACCCAGTTAAAATCGTTAATGCCAACAATCAAGTTAAGAAGGCTAGAAAGCAATGGTGGAAGAAGGTTAGAAAACATTGAAACCCACGGAAGAAAATTTAGTAATATAGATTATCATGGATACCTACCGCCGCAAATTCAATGAGTTGTACCCTAAATTATCTAAGTCAATGCCCATTAGGAAATGGATGCCTACCGGTAGAACTATTCCTTTAAGAAGTGAACATACTTAGAATAGGTCTAATGCGCATTAACTAGCACTGCATCTATCCCAAATGATTCCATTGATTCTGCTTCTGATGTGGGTGTTCCATCACTGTTACTAACCTAATAGAACCCATTCTTGCATGGGGATCCCAATTATCTAGTTATCCATTTTTGTCTGTGTTCAACTGCAGGTCGTTCAAATCGTTCTGTGGTACTTGGACTCAGGTTGTTCCAAGCATATGACTGGAGACCGCTCACGGCTCATGAACTTCGTTATTAAATTTATTGGGACTGTTAGATTCGGGAATGATCATTTTGGTGCAATTATGGGTTATGGATATTATGTTGTTGGTGATAGTGTAATCTCCAGGGTATATTATGTTGAAGGTCTTGGTCATAACCTGTTTTCTATTGGTCAATTCTGTGATTCCGATCTAGAGGTAGCTTTTAGAAAACATACCTGTTTTGTTAGAGAACTTGATGGTGTGGAACTTTTAAGAGGAACACGTGGTTCAAACCTATACACCATCTCTATCGAAGACATGATGAAGTCTTCTCCAATCTGCTTGTTGTCAAAGGCTTCGAAAACAAAGTCATGGTTATGGCACCATTGTCTCAATCACTTGAACTTCGGCACCATTAATGATCTTTCCAGAAAGGACCTTGTAAGAGGCTTACCCAGATTAAAGTATGAAAAATATCATCTTTGTTCAAAGATGCCAACTGGGAAAAAGCAGGAAATATGCCCACAAAACCAAACCCGTAAACTCAGTTATGGAAGTTCTTCATACTCTTCATATGGATTTGTGTGGACCTATGAGAGTGCAAACGATAAATGGGAAGAAATATGTATTGGTCGTTGTTGATGACTACTCTCCATTTACTTGGGTTAAGTTTTTGAGGACAAAGGATGAAACTCCAGATGTCATCATCAAACTCATCAAACAGCTGTAGGTTCGACTTAACAAGACTGTTAGAATTATTCAACGAAAATGGCACTGAGTTTGTTAACAAATACCTAAGTCAATTTTATGAAAGCATTGGAATCAGTCATCAAAGAAGTGTTCCACGCACGCCTCAATAGAACGGTGTAGTTGAAAGACGAAATCGGACTCTTGTTGAAGCTGCAAGAACTATGCTAGTTTACTCAAAAGTCCCAATGTTTCTTTGGGCTGAAGCCATTGCCACTGCTTGCTACACCTAAAATTGTTCCCTCATACACACCACTCATGGAAAAACTCCATACGAACTTGTCCATAAACGAAAACCTGATCTCTCCTACCTTCGTGTATTTGGTGCTTTGTGCTATCCAACGAATAACGGTCAAGATTTAGGTAAATTAAGAGCTAAGGAGGACATTGGAGTTTTTGTGGGTTATGCATCAAACAAGAAGGATTACCGAATCTACAACAAAAGAACTCAAGATATCATGGAAACTATTCACGTCACGTTCGATGAGCTGTCTGGGCAAATGGCTCCAGGACAACCAAGTTTTGGAACCGCATCACAACCTTCATTAAGTAGTCCCATTAGTTCTTCTCTTGTACAAAATCCCTCACCAGCAACTCCATATGTACCCCCTTCGGAAGACGATTTGAAGAAATTGTTTGATCCAATGTTTGATGAACATTATGAGCCTATTGCTAATGATCAGCCAAATCCATCAACAGAGGCTGCTCCTAACCCAGTCAACGTAGATAACCCTTTAGTTTCTATTTCATTGAATCAAGATGCGCCTACTGCTGATCACTCATCCTCATCATCAAATCCTCAATCATTAAGTGTACATCATGGAAATGTTTCTGGCACCTATGATGGAGATAACCCCTTTGCTACTCCCGAAGATGCTCCATTTGAGAACATATTTTCTCCTGAACCAACTTCAGAACCATCCTCATCAGGAGATCCAAACTCTGCTACTTCAGTTCCTTAACAACAACCACACGAACACCTTAGAAAATGGACACATAACCATCCATTGGAAAACATCATTGGAAACCCTTCTCGTCCTGTATCCACTCGTAAATAACTTGCAATTGATGCCTTATGGTGCTTCTTCAACTCAGTACTATCTAAGATCGAACCAAAAGACGTTAAAACTGCCATGAATGAAGACAGCTGGTTCAATGCCATGCAAGAAGAAATTCATGAGTTTGATCGACTAGATGTATGGGAATTAGTACCTGCTCCTGACTGTGCTATGATCATTGCTCTAAAGTGGATCTTCAAAGTAAAACATGATGAGCATGGTGATGTGTTAAAGAACAAGGCTCGATTGGTTGCAAAAGGATACCGTCAAGAGGAGGGTATTGACTTTGAAGAATCATTTGCTCTAGTTGCACGTATCGAGGCAATCAGAATCTTCCTGGCTAACGCTGCAAGTAAGAACATGGTAGTCTATCAGATGGATGTAAACACGGATTTTCTTAACGGAGATCTTAAAGAAGTCGTATACGTCAGCCAACCTGAAGGTTTTGTGAATCCAGAGCACCCTACTCATGTCTATCGCTTGAAGAAGGATCTTTACGGTTTGAAGCAAGCTCCAAGGGCATGGTACGATACGCTATCAAATTTTCTTCTATCTAATGGATTCAGCAAGGGAGCAGTTGATCCGACATTGTTCAACAGAAATTCAGGCAAACACTTAATTCACGTTCAAATCTATGTTGATGATATTATTTTTGCCTCGACTGACCCCAATGAATGTGACCGTTTTTCTAAGGAGATGGGCTCCAAATTTCAAATGTCAATGATGGGACAAATGTCATTTTTCTTGGGATTACAAATTTCGCAAAGTCCCGAAGGTATTTTTATCAATCAATCTAAATATGCTAATGAAATTTTAAAGAAATTTGGATTTGATTCTTGTGACCCTGTTGACACTCCCATGGTGGAGTGCACTAAACTGGATGAGGACCACTCAGGGATCATGGTTGACCAAACTAAATATCGTAGTATGATTGGGTCCTTGATGTACCTTACTACCAGTAGACCAGACATTCTGTTCGCTGTATGCATGTGTGCTAGATACTAGGCTAAACCTACCAAAAAGCACCTTGAAGCGGTTAAACGGGTCTTTCGGTATCTCCAAGGAACCATCAACATGGGACTTTGGTACCCGAATGACATCGGTATGTCACTAAAGACCTATGCAGATGCGACCATGCAGGGTGTCAAGATACACGTCAAAGCACGTCTAGAGGTGCTCAGTTTTTGGGTGATAAGCTTGTGAGCTGGTCTTCAAAGAAACAAATGAGTACTTCTATATCCTCTACAGAGGCAGAATACATAGCCATGTCATCTTGTTGTGCTCAAATCCTATGGATGAGATCCCAATTATCTGACTATGGCTTTGAATTCAACAAAATCCCTCTGTATTGTGATAACAAAAGTGCCATTGCTCTCTCATGCAACAACGTTCAACATTCAAGAGCAAAGCATATGGACATTCGACATAATTTCATCAGTGAGCAAGTGGAGAACGGTGACATCTTCACCAAATCTCTTCCTAGAGAACGTTTTGAGTTTATCCTTCCACGACTAGGTCTAAAGAGTCTACAACCGGAAACACTCAAACGTCTTCAAGAGGAAGACGAGGAGTACAAGTTTTTCTTCATCCATCTCTTGTAAATATTTATTCCAAAAAAAAAAAAAATATAATAAAAAATAAAAAAAAACTACAAAAAGAAAATAGAAAATTATAAAATTTCAAAAAATCCATAAAAATCAGAAAATCTTTGAAAAAGCTAAAAAATATTTTTTCCATTTTTTTCTATTATTCGATTTCATCTACGGTCTTTGTGTTGTCATTCAAAGAGTGACACGGGTCTTTAGATGAAGTTCGAATGTACATTAAAAAAAATGTGAGAATGAAAAAGCAAGAACAGAGCCATGCGTTATCTTATTTTTCATATCTCTTGCTCTGATTCTAAAAACAAATGTTTGTCACCAAAAAGACAAATGTTTCATTCACAAATATTTTTCCTTCTAAAAATTCTTCTGAAAAATATTTGTTATCTAATGAAAACTAAATAGCTTTGAAAAATAACTCGGACTCGATTTTTGAAAATCATCTGGACTTAATTGTCAAAATCTCTATCTCTCAATCAACAATGTATGTCATTGTTTGAGGGGGAGAATGATTTCATCTAAATCAAAAGGTTATTTGTAATACAATTGGTTCAGACCCAAGCTAATGTCATGTTTTCAAAAGATACTCAAGCATGTTTAATCGTTGGAGTTTAAAGTCTCATATTTGATCCTTATCAGTTAAATGTTTTCATAAGCAAGTCACAATTCTTCTCCAAAAATTTTCAAAATTAATTTAAATCAATCGAGATCACAAATCTCAATGGATTTGAAAATTGTGATCGGGGGAGAATATCGTGATTTAAATTGGATTTAAACTGATAATTAGATAAATGGTCTTATATGTGATTAGCAAGCTCTCTTCCCTACATGTGCCAAACGATTTCAAATTTTCGATGCACATGTTAAGGGGGAGCACCTATATCAAACCAAAAAGGATTGAAACGTGATTGATTTGTATCTATGTGCAGGTTTTCCCTAGTATGTGCAAAACACTTTCGAATCTCGATGCACATATTGAGGGGGGAGCAACTTTTTGAAAACCACATCCTTTCCCAAAATTATCTTTAACAAAGTATTTAAAAATACTAATATTGATCGGGAAAGTGATGTCGATAGTTTTAGAAAATAATAATCAAAGAAGTGAATTCTTCCTCTTGCCTCTATGTGCCAAAATGATTTCATATATATGATGCACATGTTGAGAGGGACCTTTTCTAAAAATATCAAAAACCATTCAGGTACAAAATGTTTTGATCATGCATCACAAGTACTTGAATTGATTTTTCAAATGGTTTTCAATTGGTTCCAATGGCAGAAGAACAATACTAAAAAGACCGACCAAATTTACTTTATGTATGGAGATATAAAGATGGTTAGGTTAGGTATTCGTTCCCATGATCCCGCCAGAGCCGGAGGGATCTACCCAGGGACAATCCACTAGATAGTGTAGAGTCTTTAGGTATGATGAAAAAAGGAGAAAAGTGAGAAATGGGAAGAGTGCGGACTGAGATAGAGCTTGAACTGGAATAAACCCAACAAGGTTCTAGTAATGAAGTCTCGGTAAGCACTGAAGGGGTTGAAGAATGAAAAAGAAATGAATGTGAAAATGGTGAAAAGAAATAGCCCTCCAATAATTCATCCTTAGGATAGAAACCGGGTTCAATACATATGCTACTGGTTGTTACTAAGATAACACCGGTATTGAAGACAAGACGTCATGGACCCAGTGACGCACTGCACTACATCTTCCCAAGCTACTCAAGTTCCTCTTAAAAGGTCTTGTTTCATTCTCACGGGGAACCTACATTATCTATCGACTTTCTCTTAGAGATGGTTGATATTGAAGAAGGAGACCCTCTCCCTACCCTCCGGCATAGGATCCAAATGTTCACTATTGAGTCTAGAGCCACGAGATCATCAACAAATCTCATTAGGACACAATCAATGAAGACTCACTATTTCACACAATGTGGAAAGTGAGAATATATCATATGAGTCCTACGCATTATCCTTGTGGTATTGCCAGAACATCTAAGTGCTATGCCAACATACTCACAATGAAGATGGAAAGCCTTCCAGAGCCAACATTAAACAAACTCTTGGTAGGTGGCATGTGAGATCTATCCAATAGATCAACCATGTGACAACTGAACAGAAACAATGGGGCTATTCAAAATTAAGAATCAATCCTGGTTCAGGTAATGGATTGACGGATACCTTTGAAAAACCGGTCATTGCGCTTAAAATTATTTTCTCTAGCACATCGACTGTGTATTAATATTTCGAAAATAAAAGGTGTTTATGATTGATAATTGATTTTCCTTAAAACCTTCGTTGTATTGCAAAAACACTTTATATTGAGCAATACACGATTGTTTTTTTAAATCTCTTTTCATCAATCAGTGAATCTCAATTCGCTGGTTCACTCACTTCGTGTTGTCTTCTTTGAGACGTTCCAGTTTGAGAATAGCTAGAGCAGCTGCGAAACCCTGTCAAGGAGATTCTTTGGAATTATACCTGATCACAGGCAGTACTTGTACTGATCAACGGGGAACCGTGGGCCGTGTACTGATCGGTCCCAAACGATCAACCCAAATTAACCAGGTGAATGGTCAACAAGAGTCAATCACTTGAGAACGCAATGCAATTATCCAGAGGAGTATAGTGTATCCCCGGGTCGTTAAGTCCCAACGAGGTGTGAACACTGTAATACAACGAATCTGTGATCGGGTGATATTGAACAGGAAAGGGGTTATGATTGATTACACTAAGGAAATTAAATCTAATAAAGACTTTGAAGTCATTTTAATTCTACTTTTAAAAAGCGTTTAACGATTAAAACCTAAAACGTACGTTTATGTATAAATAAACGTCTACGCACAAAAATAAAAGTGAAAACAGAAATCTAAAAATACCTACATGATAAAAATTATGTTTTTACAATCCTAATAATAAAAGAAAATTTTTAGAAAAAGAAATTTAATTTTTACACTATTTAATTATTTATTATTAATTAAAAACTATTTTTAACTATTTAAAAATACATTTAAATATAAGAAAATAGAAAATTATCCTAAAAAATGAAATTATAACTTGGAAAAATCTAAAATAACTTAAAACTAATTTTAAAACTGAAGATATATTTTTTTTAGACTTTTTAAATATTTATTAATAATTAAAAACTAATTTAAACTAATTAAAACTAAGAAAAATACTAAATGAACAGTAAAAATTATGAAAATTTCCAGAAAATTATAAAATAAAATTAGAAAGCTAGGAAAAATAAAATGAGAACTGTCTAACCCATAATAAGCAGAATGGGCTAAATAAGCAGTTAGCTAATAAGCCAAAAATAAGCTAAAAAGCAACGCAGGAAACCAAAAGCTCAAATTAAGTCTAATATACCAAAATAAGCATAATATGACAGGAAATGGACAAATAAGCAACATGGAACTGAAATAAGCACTTAGCTTCTTTGTGTTCTAAGACAGTTATGGGACAGAGTTTAAAGGGCAAAACAAGTGGGGTCCACAGAGCTTAAGCTCTCAAACTTGGCTGAAACAGATAGCCACGGGTGGTGATTCCAAAGAACCAAGAAACACCTACTAGGGCCCACTGAGGTGCCTGTGGGGACCCACAGAAGTGGTGAAGATGGCCACTGTGGTGGTGGTGCAACAGCTGCACAAGGGAGACACTTCCCTTGCAGCTCACTTTGAGGCTATGTGGAGCCCACAATAAAAATCACAAAAATGTAACAAAAATACTAGAGGGTACACAAGCTGGGTCTAAATAATTTCCCAAAAGCTCATAAGCTACAACACAGTAATAAGCTCACTAAAAATTCCACAAGTTTGGGCAAAACTAGTTTGTGCAATTTTGACTTTTATAGGTAAAACTGAAATGTTGACTAAAGTGAGATTTGAATCAAGTTTACTGATTGATTATGATGTTTAATGGTAAAATAAGACTAATGCAAGCTATACCTACTGATTTTAAACTAACATGCAAAGATTTTTTTATCACTAATTCAAGCAGAATCGAAAATGAGCACTGATTAAAGGGAATTTTGACTGAATTGAGTTGAAATGCACTTTCAATGAATGAGACTAACTAGTTATACCTATATTCAACTAATTCAGTGCTAATCTTCCAATAATGAAACCACTAACTCAGATTTATAAGCATATCCAAACACTCCTTTAACTAGATGAAATGCAATCTACTTCTATCCTAGCCTTAAATCTAATCCATGACAGTGATTAACTAAGATTTAATAACAATATATAGACTAAAAAAAATGCAACTATAACAATTTTAACCAACATATTCAAACTAAGCTAGCTATGCAGTAAGACAGAAATGGACAACACTATAAAAAACACTTTTGCAAAACACTTACAGGTTTCCAGCCACTATGGCTTGCAAAAACTAACTAAAGCCAAACCAATCAAGCTAGAACCAGTTCAAGACCTGAGCTAGACCAGCAATTCAACCATATTCATCACCCTTTGACTTTCATTTGACTTTTTTTTTTGGAATTTTGAATTACAGACCATGAAATTTCACCAATTCACTTAATTAACCAAAAACAAACTTAAACAAACAATTTAAAACACTCTTAACAAACTAAAAACTGGTAATTTGATAGGAATGGTTTTTGGCGGGAAAATTAGAACAAGCATAAAACAGAAATTAGGGGATTGAAACTGGCTAATCAAGACTTAAATAACTTGTAAATTAAATTAAAACATCAAACCCAGAATTCTTTTACATTAAAACAATAAAAACGACTACTAGAAAATTAAAAGAGGTCTAAAACAAGTGACAACATATCTCTCTGTCTTCTATCTTCTTAAATAATCACCCCAATAGCTTCATCTCTCTCCTCTGCTTCAATCCCACCCCTTGAAATGTCTTCAATTAATCCCATACGTGCACTTGTAAATTTGGCGCCAAAAGTCATAGTAGTTGGGTTGAGCAGGTTTAAACCATTTAAGGAATTTTGGGTGTTTTTGGAGGTGGAGGGGAGTGGGTAGACAGCTGGGAGACAGAAGGAGGCCAAGTGGTAGCCAGGTGGTGGTGGTTTTGCAGGAAAAGGTAAGTTTCAGTGTGTGAGGGAGGGAACAGGGAGAGCGGTATTATTTATAAACCGTGGGTTGGGTTTGGGCTTTTGGATTATATTTTGGTTTGGGCTTGGGGAATAAAGGGTCCGGTTGGTTTGGTAAAATTAAGCTAGGGACCAAACTTGTAGATTCTGAAAATTGGAGGACCAAAATTGTACATCTTCCAAAATAAACCAAGGGTGATTCCTGCCATGTCCCAATAATCTAGGGACCATACATGAGATTTCCAACAATAAAATTTTCCCAGGGACCATTTATGAAAATTCTGAAAGTGCAGGGACCAAACTTTTAAATTATTGAAACTTTTCACCAAAGGATTAAATATGACAACCTATGATTTCAAAAGGACCTTTGGTGACTTTTCTTACAAAACAAATGCCTAGGGACTAAATTTGACAAGTTTTGAAAGTTTAGGGACTGAAAATGCCAATTTTGCAAACTATGTTCGTTTTTCAACTGTTTTTAAACATTTTGCATTTGAAACATATAAAACACAATCCAATGATATTTTCAGTATTTTGATGCATTTCTGAGTGTTTTCAGATGTTTTAGCAGTCTTATATGGGTATAAAATTATGTGTATTTAGACACACATCAATCCCCCACACTAAACTATTGCTAGTCCCTAGCAATCTTTTTGAAACTTTAATGGATTTCATCTCTTTACCAAAAGCCATTACTTCTGGAGTAGCCAATTGTTTCAGTTCAAGTAAGAACCTTGGTACAATGATAACCAAATGATTTTGAGCAAATCACCAGCTTTCAACGGTTTTGATTTGTCTTTACCAGAAGCCGTTTGCTTCTGGACTAGCCAACTCTTAGATAAAATATCTTTGGTAAGTTGATTACCAATTATGGTTTTCCAACTGCCTTTACCACAAGCCATAAACTTGCGGGCTAGCCAACTTTTCACTAATTAAAGATATGGTGAGCTGAACACCATACAATTTTGGGCAAATTGCAAGCCATCAACGGATTTGATAAATCTTCACCAAGAGCCGTTTGCTCCTGGATTAGCCAATCCTTATGTGGGTTAGACATGGCGGACTGATAACCGTAAGCTGAGTAACTGCAAAACACTTACTCCAAAAAAATTTTGGCCAAAAATGGGGGAATTGGGTGGTATAATTACATGATAAAATTCATGAGAATTCCCCCCCACACTAGAAATGAATATTGCCCTCAATATTCAAAGTACCGGCGGTTATGCCGAAACATAGAACGTAAAAGGGAAATACTACGGCCATTATTTTATTTTTGATATATACACATCTTTTTTTTTTTTTTTAAGAGTACTTATAAACAACAGCGGGGGGCAACTCCCCTACACTAGGGTGGTAGAAAGTAGAAAGAAGTCAGAAATATTTCCGAGTCGCTAGCTTGACTCGATCCCCGCATTCATTGGTTCATGGGGAAAGCAACGTGGAAAACCAATCTCGATCAGACTTTCGTTCACAGTTTTAATAAACATATGAACATCATAAAGTTTCACACCGACGAGATACAACCGCGGTATTTGTTAATAGTAGAAACTATAAAGGATGATACCGGGGTTAAAGATGGTGTCCTCATTCCCGAAAGAGAAAAGGGAAAGAGCAACCACACCATATGTGAAGAATGGAATAAATATGTGCATCAAAATGCAGGTCCATTCCTCATCAGTAAAAAACAGATCACCAATTTTGACATTTTTAAGCTTAGTCTTGAAGTTTGTATGGTGATTGTCAACAGAATTTCTAGTAGGGAGGGTTGGAAACGGTTCTTCAATCAACAGATTTTCCAGAAAAAGGATGTCTCCCTCCGAATCAAAGCAAGTATTGTCAATCCCTGTTGGAATTGACTCATCACTAAGAAAAGCATCGACCTCCTTCCAAAAGTTGTCATCTTCCTCATCTGGAGTGAGAGAAGGAATGGAAGAGTCGGAAATGGGACAAGAAATGAGTGAATGATCATTATATAGGAGACTTTCAATTTCTCCAAGATCGGCTTCGAGATCAAAGAGATCATTGTCACTTTTTGATGAAAGTGGACTGATGTGAGTGAGTTCATCGGTGAACTCCTCAAGAAGAGGATTAACATCAAAATGTGAAAGTGATGCCTCAACATACTCAATGTCTCCATAAGATTTACAATCATCGCTAAAATCGGAGAAAGTCTCAAAATGATCTTTTGAACACTCAAGTGGGGAAAGAGAATCACACATATGCTCAGAAGTTCCCTGTGACTCTCTCGGGATTGGGACAAGGTTCTCAACACTAGACTTTATGAATTCGTCCGATTCCTTTTCAGGAACAGTGTCAAGATGCTCATCCCCCATGTTTAGAGAGTGAGTGGGAATATCGGGTGTGATAACAGCAGACTGAGGGAGTTGAGAAGGACTAGCATACATATGTTTTATACTTTCCATTTGTTCTTCGACTAGTAATTCCATCATAGTCTTTTCTCCCTGATTTTCCACGGAAGGAATTTCAACTGATGAACTTGATGAATCTTTATAGAATTGAAGGATATCAAGTGTATCCTCATCATCACTGTCATCAGGAATAAAACGAAATTGAGAGTTAGATCTGGCTGCTTTTTCTTTTGCAATTGATTCCCTAATAGATTTTTCAAACGCAATTTGGGAATTTATTTTAGCAGCCTGCTCTTCAGCTAGCAATTCTTCCATGGATTTCTCATGTGAATTTTGAATGACGGGACATTGTGGGAGTGGAGATTTGTCAAAACCGGAAGGTTGACATTGATAATCATCATGAGGACCCCCACAATATACACAAGAAAAACTGGGAGCATTTCGAAATGCTGTTTTACTCAATTCCTCAGTTCTTTTCACTAACTCCAGAAGCTCTAGATAAGTGTCTTGTTGGGTTTGCTGAGGAGTTTGAGTCATTTGGCACTGTGGAGGTTGGTCGTGATATGGATAGTCGTAATTGTTACAAGGAAATGGATTCCCTGTTTGACAATCAGAGCTGAAATGGGGACCTCCACAGTTCTCACAACAAAATGATTGTTTTGACTGATTTGGTGAATAACATGGATATTGATCATTTCCAAAGTTCAGAGTGTTATCAGAGATTTGTTCATAGAAAAACGTGTCTCTGGTCTGACACTCAAATCCTTGGTGAGGACCTCCACAAAACTCACACAGATATGTCAATATCTCATGATGTGGTGGCTGGTAGAATGAATCAGATGTGTCATGGTAAGGATAGGGAGCTTGGTTATAGACAGACCCATCTCCTGATTCTACCATGCTAAAACTGAGACAATTATCATCATTATGAGGGTCACCACACCATTGACAACCAAGAAGGTGAGGATAAGACATAGAAAGAATCAAAGGGTTCCAGAGGGTAAGAAATGAAGAATCAAAAGGGTAAGAGGGTAAAGAGGAATATTTTTGGGATTTTTGGAAAACATTTTGTAAAAATAAGAAAGAAAATCTTTTTGGGTTTTTTTTTTTGTTGAAAACTGATTTTAAAATATTTTCGGGAACCGTTTTGTTTTTATATAATAATAATAAGAAAATATGAACAAGGATGGTAAATATACAATGGATGTATATTCAACAACACTGATGCTTCAAATTCGTAGTACGCAGCACACCTCCCCGGCAGCGGCGCCAAAATTTGATCGGTCCCAAACGGTCAACCCAAATTAACCAGGTGAATGGTCAACAAGAGTCAATCACTTGAGAAAGCAATGCAATTATCCAGAGGAGTATAGTGTATCCCCGGGTCGTTAAGTCCCAACGAGGTGTGAACACTGTAATACAACGAATCTGTGATCGGGTGATATTGAACAGGAAAGGGGTTATGATTGATTACACTAAGGAAATTACATCTAATAAAGACTTTGAAGTCATTTTAATTCTACTTTTAAAAAGCGTTTAACGATTAAAACCTAAAACGTACGTTTATGTATAAATAAACGTCTACGTACAAAAATAAAAGTGAAAACAGAAATCTAAAAATACCTAGGTGATAAAAATTATGTTTTTACAATCCTAATAATAAAAGAAAATTTTTAGAAAAATAAATTTAATTTTTACACTATTTAATTATTTATTATTAATTAAAAACTATTTTTAACTATTTAAAAATACATTTAAATATAAGAAAATAGAAAATTATCCTAAAAAAATGAAATTATAACTTGGAAAAATCTAAAATAACTTAAAACTAATTTTAAAACTGAAGATATATTTTTTTTATACTTTTTAAATATTTATTAATAATTAAAAACTAATTTAAACTAATTAAAACTAAGAAAAATACTAAATGAACAGTAAAAATTATGAAAATTTCCAGAAAATTATAAAATAAAATTAGAAAGCTAGGAAAAATAAAATGAGAACTGTCTAACCCATAATAAGCAGAACGGGCTAAATAAGCAGTTAGCTAATAAGCCAAAAATAAGCTAAAAAAACAATGCAGGAAACCAAAAGCTCAAATTAAGTCTAATATACCAAAATAAGCATAATATGACAGGAAATGGACAAATAAGCAACATGGAACTGAAATAAGCACTTAGCTTCTTTGTGTTCTAAGACAGTTATGGGACAGAGTTTGAAGGGCAAAACAAGTGGGGTCCATAGAGCTTAAGCTCTCAAACTTGGCTGAAACAGATAGCCAGCTGGGTGGTGATTCCAAAGAACCAAGAAACACCTACTAGGGCCCACTGAGGTGGCCTGTGGGACCCACAGAAGTGGTGAAGATGGCCACTGTGGTGGTGGTGCAACAGCTGCATAGGGAGACACTTCCCTTGCAGCTCACTTTGAGGCTATGTGGAGCCCACAATAAAAATCACAAAAATGTAACAAAAATACTAGAGGGTACACAAGCTGGGTCTAAATGATTTCCCAAAAAGCTCATAAGCTACAACACAGTAATAAGCTCACTAAAAATTCCACAAGTTTGGGCAAAACTAGTTTGTGCAATTTTGACTTTTATAGGTAAAACTGAAATGTTGACTAAAGTGAGATTTGAATCAAGTTTACTGATTGATTATGATGTTTAATGGTAAAATAAGACTAATGCAAGCTATACCTACTGATTTTAAACTAACATGCAAAGATTTTTTATCACTAATTCAAGCAGAATCGACAATGAGCACTGATTAAAGGGAATTTTGACTGAATTGAGTTGAAATGCACTTTCAATGAATGAGACTAACTAGTTATACATATATTCAACTAATTCAGTGCTAATCTTCCAATAATGAAACCACTAACTCAGATTTATAAGCATATCCAAACACTCCTTTAAGTAGATGAAATGCAATCTACTTCTATCCTAGCCTTAAATCTAATCCATGACAGTGATTAACTAAGATTTAATAACAATATATAGACTAAAAAAAATGCAACTATAACAATTTTAACCAACAGATTCAAACTAAGCTAGCTATGCAGTAAGACAGAAATGGACAACACTATAAAAAACACTTTTGCAAAACACTTACAGGTTTCCAGCCACTATGGCTTGCAAAAACTAACTAAAGCCAAACCAATCAAGCTAGAACCAGTTCCAGACCTGAGCTAGACCAGCAATTCAACCATATTCATCACCCTTTGACTTTCATTTGACTTTTTTTTTGGAATTTTGAATTACAGACCATGAAATTTCACCAATTCACTTAATTAACCAAAAACAAACTTAAACAAACAATTTAAAACACTCTTAACAAACTAAAAACTGGTAATTTGATAGGAATGGTTTTTGGCGGGAAAATTAGAACAAGCATAAAACAGAAATTAGGGGATTGAAACTGGCTAAGCAAGACTTAAATAACTTGTAAATTAAATTAAAACATCAAACCCAGAATTCTTTTACATTAAAACAATAAAAACGACTACAAGAAAATTAAAAGAGGTCTAAAACAAGTGACAACATATCTCTCTGTCTTCTATCTTCTTAAATAATCACCCCAATAGCTTCATCTCTCTCCTCTGCTTCAATCCCGCCCCTTGAAATGTCTTCAATTAATCTCATACGTGCACTTGTAAATTTGGCGCCAAAATTCATAGTAGTTGGGTTGAGCAGGTTTAAACCATTTAAGGAATTTTGGGTGTTTGTGGAGGTGGAGGGGAGTGGGTAGACAGCTGGGAGACAGGAGGAGGCCAAGTGGTAGCCAGGTGGTGGTGGTTTTGCAGGAAAAGGTAAGTTTCAGTGTGTGAGGGAGGGAACAGGGAGAGCGGTATTATTTATAAACTATGGGTTGGGTTTGGGCTTTTGGATTATATTTTGGTTTGGGCTTGGGGAATAAAGGGTCCGGTTGGTTTGGTAAAATTAAGCTAGGGACCAAACTTGTAGATTCTGAAAATTGGAGGACCAAAATTGTACATCTTCCAAAATAAACCAAGGGTGATTCCTGCCATGTCCCAATAATCTAGGGACCATACATGAGATTTCCAACAATAAAATTTTCCCAGGGACCATTTATGCAAATTCTGAAAGTGTAGGGACCAAACTTGTAAATTATTGAAACTTTTCACCAAAGGATTAAATATGACAACCTATGATTTCAAAAGGACCTTTGGTGACTTTTCTTACAAAACAAATGCCTAGGGACTAAATTTGACAAGATTTGAAAGTTTAGGAACTGAAAATGCCAATTTTGCAAACTATGTTCGTTTTTCAACTGTTTTTAAACATTTTGCATTTGAAACATATAAAACACAATCCAATGATATTTTCAGTATTTTGATGCATTTCTGAGTGTTTTCAGATGTTTTAGCAGTCTTAGATGGGTATAAAATTATGTGTATTTAGACACACATCAATCCTCCACACTAAACTATTGCTAGTCCCTAGCAATCTTTTTGAAACTTTAATGGATTTCATCTCTTTACCAAAAGCCATTACTTCTGAAGTAGCCAATTGTTTCAGTTCAAGTAAGAACCTTGGTACAATGATAACCAAATGATTTTGAGCAAATCACCAGCTTTCAACGGTTTTGATTTGTCTTTACCAGAAGCCGTTTTCTTCTGGACTAGCCAACTCTTAGATAAAATATCTTTGGTGAGTTGATTACCAATTATGGTTTTCCAACTGCCTTTACCACAAGCCATAAACTTGCGGGCTAGCCAACTTTTTACTAATTAAAGATATGGTGAGCTGAACACCATAAAATTTTGGGCAAATTGCAAGCCATCAACGGATTTGATAAATCTTTACCAAGAGCCGTTTGCTCCTGGATTAGCCAATCCTTATGTGGGTTAGACATGGCGGACTGATAACCGTAAGCTGAGTAAGTGCAAAACACTTACTCCAAAAACATTTTGGCCAAAAATGGGGGAATTGGGTGGTATAATTACACGATAAAATTCGTGAGAATTCCCCCCCACACTAGAAATGAATATTGCCCTCAATATTCAAAGTACCGGCGGTTATGCAGAAACATAGAACGTAAAAGGGAAATACTACGGCCATTATTTTATTTTTGATATATACACATCTTTTTTTTTTTTTTTAAGAGTACTTATATACAACAGCGGGGGGCAACTCCCCCACACTAGGGGGGTAGAAAGTAGAAAGAAGTCAGAAATATGGGTGAAAACCCATATTGTGTGTGCTACTGTTTTTGATTTCCGAGTCGCTAGCTTGACTCGATCCCCGCATTCATTGGTTCATGGGGAAAGCAACGTGGAAAACCAATCTCGATCGACTTTCGTTCACGTTTTAATAAACATATGAACATCATAAAGTTTCACACCGACGAGATACAACCGCGGTATTTGTTAATAGTAGAAACTATAAAGGATGATACCGGGGTTAAAGATGGTGTCCTCATTCCCGAAAGAGAAAAGGGAAAGAGCAACCACACCATATGTGAAGAATGGAATAAATATGTGTATCAAAATGCAGGTCCATTCCTCATCAGTAAAAACAGATCACCAATTTTGACATTTTTAAGCTTAGTCTTGAAGTTTGTATGGTGATTGTCAACAGAATTTCTGGTAGGGAGGGTTGGAAACGGTTCTTCAATCAACAGATTTTCCAGAAAAAGGATGTCTCCCTCCGAATCAAAGCAAGTATTGTCAATCCCTGTTGGAATTGACTCATCACTAAGAAAAGCATCGACCTCCTTCCAAAAGTTGTCATCTTCCTCATTCGGAGTGAGAGAAGGAATGGAAGAGTCGGAAATGGGACAAGAAATGAGTGAATGATCATTATATAGGAGACTTTCAATTTCTCCAAGATCGGCTTCGAGATCAAAGAGATCATTGTCACTTTTTGATGAAAGTGGATGATGTGAGTGAGTTCATCGGTGAACTCCTCAAGAAGAGGATTAACATCAAAATGTGAAAGTGATGCCTCAACATACTCAATGTCTCCATAAGATTTACAATCATCGCTAAAATCGGAGAAAGTCTCAAAATGATCTTTTGAACACTCAAGTGGGGAAAGAGAATCACACATATGCTCAGAAGTTCCCTGTGACTCTCTCGGGATTGGGACAAGGTTCTCAACACTAGACTTTATGAATTCGTCCGATTCCTTTTCAGGAACAGTGTCAAGATGCTCATCCCCCATGTTTAGAGAGTGAGTGGGAATATCGGGTGTGATAACAGCAGACTGAGGGAGTTGAGAAGGACTAGCATACATATGTTTTATACTTTCCATTTGTTCTTCTGCTAGTAATTCCATCATAGTCTTTTCTCCCTGATTTTCCACGGAAGGAATTTCAACTGATGAACTTGATGAATCTTTATAGAATTGAAGGATATCAAGTGTATCCTCATCATCACTGTCATCAGGAATAAAACGAAATTGAGAGCTAGATCGGGCTGCTTTTTCTTTTGCAATTGATTCCCTAATAGATTTTTCAAATGCAATTTGGGAATTTATTTTAGCAGCCTGCTCTTCAGCTAGCAATTGTTCCATGGATTTCTCATGTGAATTTTGAATGACGGGACATTGTGGGAGTGGAGATTTGTCAAAACCGGAAGGTTGACATTGATAATCATCATGAGGACCCCCACAATATACACAAGAAAAACTGGGAGCATTTCGAAATGCTGTTTTACTCAATTCCTCAGTTCTTTTCACTAACTCCCGAAGCTCTAGATAAGTGTCTTGTTGGGTTTGCTGAGGAGTTTGAGTCATTTGGCACTGTGGAGGTTGGTCGTGATATGGATAGTCGTAATTGTTACAAGGAAATGGAATCCCTGTTTGACAATCGAGCTAAATGGGGACCTCCACAGTTCTCACAACAAAATGATTGTTGTGACTGATTTGGTGAATAACATGGATATTGATCATTTCCAAAGTTCAGAGTGTTATCAGAGATTTGTTCATAGAAAAACGTGTCTCTGGTCTGACACTCAAATCCTTGGTGAGGACCTCCACAAAACTCACACGGATATGTCAATATCTCATGATGTGGTGGCTGGTAGAATGAATCAGATGTGTCATGGTAAGGATAGGGAGCTTGGTTATAGACAGACCCATCTCCTGATTCTACCATGCTAAAACTGAGACAATTATCATCATTATGAGGGTCACCACACCATTGACAACCAAGAAGGTGAGGATAAGACATAGAAAGAATCAAAGGGTTCCAGAGGGTAAGAAATGAAGAATAAAAAGGGTAAGAGGGTAAAGAGGAATATTTTTGGGATTTTTGGAAAACATTTTGTAAAAATAAGAAAGAAAATCTTTTTGGGTTTTTTTTTGTTGAAAACTGATTTTAAAATATTTTCGGGAACCGTTTTGTTTTTATATAATAATAATAAGAAAATATGAACAAGGATGCTAAATATACAATGGATGTATATTCAACAACACTGATGCTTCAAATTCGTAGTACGCAGCACACCTCCCCGGCAGCGGCGCCAAAATTTGATCGGTCCCAAACGGTCAACACAAATTAACCAGGTGAATGGTCAACAAGAGTCAATCACTTGAGAACGCAATGCAATTATCCAGAGGAGTATAGTGTATCCCCGGGTCGTTAAGTCCCAACGAGGTGTGAACACTGTAATACAACGAATCTGTGATCGGGTGATATTGAACAGGAAATGGGTTATGATTGATTACACTAAGGAAATTAAATCTAATAAAGACTTTGAAGTCATTTTAATTCTACTTTTAAAAAGTGTTTAACGATTAAAACCTAAAACGTACGTTTATGTATAAATAAACGTCTACGTACAAAAATAAAAGTGAAAACAGAAATCTAAAAATACCTAGGTGATAAAAATTATGTTTTTAAAATCCTAATAATAAAAGAAAATTTTTAGAAAAAGAAATTTAATTTTTACACTATTTAATTATTTATTATTAATTAAAAACTATTTTTAACTATTTAAAAATACATTTAAATATAAGAAAATAGAAAATTATCCTAAAAAAATGAAATTATAACTTGGAAAAATCTAAAATAACTTAAAACTAATTTTAAAACTGAAGATATATTTTTTTTAGACTTTTTAAATATTTATTAATAATTAAAAACTAATTTAAACTAATTAAAATTAAGAAAAATACTAAATGAACAGTAAAAATTATGAAAATTTCCAGAAAATTATAAAATAAAATTAGAAAGCTAGGAAAAATAAAATGAGAACTGTCTAACCCATAATAAGCAGAATGGGCTAAATAAGCAGTTAGCTAATAAGCCAAAAATAAGCTAAAAAGCAACGCAGGAAACCAAAAGCTCAAATTAAGTTTAATATACCAAAATAAGCATAATATGACAGGAAATGGACAAATAAGCAACATGGAACTGAAATAAGCACTTAGCTTCTTTGTGTTCTAAGACAGTTATGGGACAGAGTTTGAAGGGCAAAACAAGTGGGGTCCACAGAGCTTAAGCTCTCAAACTTGGCTGAAACAGATAGCCAGCTGGGTGGTGATTCCAAAGAACCAAGAAACACCTACTAGGGCCCACTGAGGTGGCCTGTGGGACCCACAAAAGTGGTGAAGATGGCCACTGTGGTGGTGGTGCAACAGCTGCACAAGGGAGACACTTCCCTTGCAGCTCACTTTGAGGCTATGTGGAGCCCACAATAAAAATCACAAAAATGTAACAAAGATACTAGAGGGTACACAAGCTGGGTCTAAATGATTTCCCAAAAGCTCATAAGCTACAACACACTAATAAGCTCACTAAAAATTCCACAAGTTTGGGCAAAACTAGTTTGTGCACTTTTGACTTTTATAGGTAAAACTGAAATGTTGACTAAAGTGAGATTTGAATCAAGTTTACTGATTGATTATGATGTTTAATGGTAAAATAAGACTAATGCAAGCTATACCTACTGATTTTAAACTAACATGCAAAGATTTTTTTATCACTAATTCAAGCAGAATCGACAATGAGCACTGATTAAAGGGAATTTTGACTGAATTGAGTTGAAATGCACTTTCAATGAATGAGACTAACTAGTTATACCTATATTCAACTAATTCAGTGCTAATCTTCCAATAATGAAACCACTAACTCAGATTTATAAGCATATCCAAACACTCCTTTAAGTAGATAAAATGCAATCTACTTCTATCCTAGCCTTAAATCTAATCCATGACAGTGATTAACTAAGATTTAATAACAATATATAGACTAAAAAAAATGCAACTATAACAATTTTAACCAACAGATTCAAACTAAGCTAGCTATGCAGTAAGACAGAAATGGACAACACTATAAAAAACACTTTTGCAAAACACTTACAGGTTTCCAGCCACTATGGCTTGCAAAAACTAACTAAAGCCAAACCAATCAAGCTAGAACCAGTTCCAGACCTGAGCTAGACCAGCAATTCAACCATATTCATCACCCTTTGACTTTCATTTGACTTTTTTTTTGGAATTTTGAATTACAGACCATGAAATTTCACCAATTCACTTAATTAACCAAAAACAAACTTAAACAAACAATTTAAAACACTCTTAACAAACTAAAACTGGTAATTTGATAGGAATGGTTTTTGGCGGGAAAATTAGAACAAGCATAAAACAGAAATTAGGGGATTGAAACTGGCTAATCAAGACTTAAATAACTTGTAAATTAAATTAAAACATCAAACCCAGAATTCTTTTACATTAAAACAATAAAAACGACTACAAGAAAATTAAAAGAGGTCTAAAACAAGTGACAACATATCTCTCTGTCTTCTATCTTCTTAAATAATCACCCCAATAGCTTCATCTCTCTCCTCTGCTTCAATCCCACCCCTTGAAATGTCTTCAATTAATCCCATACGTGCACTTGTAAATTTGGCGCCAAAAGTCATAGTAGTTGGGTTGAGCAGGTTTAAACCATTTAAGGAATTTTGGGTGTTTGTGGAGGTGGAGGGGAGTGGGTAGACAGCTAGGAGACAGGAGGAGGCCAAGTGGTAGCCAGGTGGTGGTGGTTTTGCAGGAAAAGGTAAGTTTCAGTGTGTGAGGGAGGGAACAGGGAGAGCGGTATTATTTATAAACCGTGGGTTGGGTTTGGGCTTTTGGATTATATTTTGGTTTGGGCTTGGGGAATAAAGGGTCCGGTTGGTTTGGTAAAATTAAGCTAGGGACCAAACTTGTAGATTCTGAAAATTGGAGGACCAAAATTGTACATCTTCCAAAATAAACCAAGGGTGATTCCTGCCATGTCCCAATAATCTAGGGACCATACATGAGATTTCCAACAATAAAATTTTCCCAGGGACCATTTATGCAAATTCTGAAAGTGCAGGGACCAAACTTGTAAATTATTGAAACTTTTCACCAAAAGATTAAATATGACAACCTATGATTTCAAAAGGACCTTTGGTGACTTTTCTTACAAAACAAATGCCTAGGGACTAAATTTGACAAGTTTTGAAAGTTTAAGGACTGAAAATACCAATTTTGCAAACTATGTTCGTTTTTCAACTGTTTTTAAAAATTTTGCATTTGAAACATATAAAACACATTCCAATGATATTTTCAGTATTTTGATGCATTTCTGAGTGTTTTCAGATGTTTTAGCAGTCTTAGATGGGTATAAAATTATGTGTATTTAGACACACATCAATCCCCCACACTAAACTATTGCTAGTCCCTAGCAATCTTTTTGAAACTTTAATGGATTTCATCTCTTTACCAAAAGCCATTACTTCTCGAGTAGCCAATTGTTTCAGTTCAAGTAAGAACCTTGGTACAATGATAACCAAATGATTTTGAGCAAATCACCAGCTTTCAACGGTTTTGATTTGTCTTTACCAGAAGCCGTTTGCTTCTGGACTAGCCAACTCTTAGATAAAATATATTTGGTGAGTTGATTACCAATTATGGTTTTCCAACTGCCTTTACCACAAGCCATAAACTTGCGGGCTAGCCAACTTTTCACTAATTAAAGATATGGTGAGCTGAACACCATACAATTTTAGGCAAATTGCAAGCCATCAACGGATTTGATAAATCTTCACCAAGAGCCGTTTGCTCCTGGATTAGCCAATCCTTATGTGGGTTAGACATGGCGGACTGATAACCGTAAGCTGAGTAAGTGCAAAACACTTACTCCAAAAAAATTTTGGCCAAAAATGGGGGAATTGGGTGGTATAATTACATGATAAAATTCATGAGAATTCCCCCCACACTAGAAATGAATATTGCCCTCAATATTCAAAGTACCGGCGGTTATGCCGAAACATAGAACGTAAAAGGGAAATACTACGGCCATTATTTTATTTTTGATATATACACATCTTTTTTTTTTTTTTTAAGAGTACTTATAAACAACAGCGGGGGGCAACTCCCCCACACTAGGGTGGTAGAAAGTAGAAAGAAGTCAGAAATATTTCCGAGTCGCTAGCTTGACTCGATCCCCGCATTCATTGGTTCATGGGGAAAGCAACGTGGAAAACCAATCTCGATCAGACTTTTGTTCACAGTTTTAATAAACATATGAACATCATAAAGTTTCACACCGACGAGATACAACCGCGGTATTTGTTAATAGTAGAAACTATAAAGGATGATACCGGGGTTAAAGATGGTGTCCTCATTCCCGAAAGAGAAAAGGGAAAGAGCAACCACACCATATGTGAAGAATGGAATAAATATGTTCATCAAAATGCAGGTCCATTCCTCATCAGTAAAAAACAGATCACCAATTTTGACATTTTTAAGCTTAGTCTTGAAGTTTGTATGGTGATTGTCAACAGAATTTCTGGTAGGGAGGGTTGGAAACGGTTCTTCAATCAACAGATTTTCCAGAAAAAGGATGTCTCCCTCCGAATCAAAGCAAGTATTGTCAATCCCTGTTGGAATTGACTCATCACTAAGAAAAGCATCGACCTCCTTCCAAAAGTTGTCATCTTCCTCATCTGGAGTGAGAGAAGGAATGGAAGAGTCGGAAATGGGACAAGAAATGAGTGAATGATCATTATATAGGAGACTTTCAATTTCTCCAAGATCGGCTTCGAGATCAAAGATATCATTGTCACTTTTTGATGAAAGTGGACTGATGTGAGTGAGTTCATCGGTGAACTCCTCAAGAAGAGGATTAACATCAAAATGTGAAAGTGATGCCTCAACATACTCAATGTCTCCATAAGATTTACAATCATCGCTAAAATCGGAGAAAGTCTCAAAATGATCTTTTGAACACTCAAGTGGGGAAAGAGAATCACACATATGCTCAGAAGTTCCCTGTGACTCTCGGGATTGGGACAAGGTTCTCAACACTAGACTTTATGAATTCGTCCGATTCCTTTTCAGGAACAGTGTCAAGATGCTCATCCCCCATGTTTAGAGAGTGAGTGGGAATATCGGGTGTGATAACAGCAGACTGAGGGAGTTGAGAAGGACTAGCATACATATGTTTTATACTTTCCATTTGTTCTTCGGCTAGTAATTCCATCATAGTCTTTTCTCCCTGATTTTCCACGGAAGGAATTTCAACTGATGAACTTGATGAATCTTTATAGAATTGAAGGATATCAAGTGTATCCTCATCATCACTGTCATCAGGAATAAAACGAAATTGAGAGCTAGATCTGGCTGCTTTTTCTTTTGCAATTGATTCCCTAATAGATTTTTCAAACGCAATTTGGGAATTTATTTTAGCAGCCTGCTCTTCAGCTAGTAATTCTTCCATGGATTTCTCATGTGAATTTTGAATGACGGGACATTGTGGGAGTGGAGATTTGTCAAAACCGGAAGGTTGACATTGATAATCATCATGAGGACCCCCACAATATACACAAGAAAACTGGGAGCATTTTGAAATGTTGTTTTACTCAATTCCTCAGTTCTTTTCACTAACTCCAGAAGCTCTAGATAAGTGTCTTGTTGGGTTTGCTGAGGAGTTTGAGTCATTTGGAACTGTGGAGGTTGGTCGTGATATGGATAGTCGTAATTGTTACAAGGAAATGGATTCCCTGTTTGACAATCCGAGCTGAAATGGGGACCTCCACAGTTCTCACAACAAAATGATTGTTGTGGACTGATTTGGTGAATAACATGGATATTGATCATTTCCAAAGTTCAGAGTGTTATCAGAGATTTGTTCATAGGAAAACGTGTCTCTGGTCGACACTCAAATCCTTGGTGAGGACCTCCACAAAACTCACACAGATATGTCAATATCTCATGATGTGGTGGTTGGTAGAATGAATCAGATGTGTCATGGTAAGGATAGGGAGCTTGGTTATAGACAGACCCATCTCCTGATTCTACCATGCTAAAACTGAGACAATTATCATCATTATGAGGGTCACCACACCATTGACAACCAAGAAGGTGAGGATAAGACATAGAAAGAATCAGAGGGTTCCAGAGGGTAAGAAATGAAGAATCAAAAGGGTAAGAGGGTAAAGAGGAATATTTTTAGGATTTTTGGAAAACATTTTGTAAAAATAAGAAAGAAAATCTTTTTGGGTTTTTTTTTTGTTGAAAACTGATTTTAAAATATTTTCGGGAACCGTTTTGTTTTTATATAATAATAATAAGAAAATATGAACAAGGATGGTAAATATACAATGGATGTATATTCAACAACACTGATGCTTCAAATTCGTAGTACGCAGCACACCTCCCCGGCAGCGGCGCCAAAATTTGATCGGTCCCAAACGGTCAACCCAAATTAACCAGGTGAATGGTCAACAAGAGTCAATCACTTGAGAACGCAATGCAATTATCCAGAGGAGTATAGTGTATCCCCGGGTCGTTAAGTCCCAACGAGGTGTGAACACTGTAATACAACGAATCTGTGATCGGGTGATATTGAACAGGAAATGGGTTATGATTGATTACACTAAGGAAATTAAATCTAATAAAGACTTTGAAGTCATTTTAATTCTACTTTTAAAAAGCGTTTAACGATTAAAACCTAAAACGTACGTTTATGTATAAATAAACGTCTACGTACAAAAATAAAAGTGAAAACAGAAATCTAAAAATACCTAGGTGATAAAAATTATGTTTTTACAATCCTAATAATAAAAGAAAATTTTTAGAAAAAGAAATTTAATTTTTACACTATTTAATTATTTATTATTAATTAAAAACTATTTTTAACTATTTAAAAATACATTTAAATATAAGAAAATAGAAAATTATCCTAAAAAAATGAAATTATAACTTGGAAAAATCTAAAATAACTTAAAACTAATTTTAAAACTGAAGATATATTTTTTTTAGACTTTTTAAATATTTATTAATAATTAAAAACTAATTTAAACTAATTAAAACTAAGAAAAATAGTAAATGAACAGTGAAAAATATGAAAACTTCCAGAAAATTATAAAATAAAATTAGAAAGCTAGGAAAAATAAAATGATAATTGTCTAACCCATAATAAGCAGAATGGGCTAAATAAGCAGTTAGCTAATAAGCAAAAAATAAGCTAAAAAAAACAATGCAGGAAACCAAAGGCTCAAATTAAGTCTAATATACCAAAATAAGCATAATATGACAGGAAATGGACAAATAAGCAACATGGAACTGAAATAAGCACTTGGCTTCTTTGTGTTCTAAGACAGTTATGGGACAGAGTTTGAAGGGCAAAACAAGTGGGGTCCACAGAGCTTAAGCTCTCAAACTTGGCTGAAACAGATAGCCAGCTGGGTGGTGATTCCAAAGAACCAAGAAACACCTACTAGGGCCCACTGAGGTGGCCTGTGGGACCCACAGAAGTGGTGAAGATGGCCACTGTGGTGGTGGTGCAACAGCTGCACAGGGGAGACACTTCCCTTGCAGCTCACTTTGAGGCTATGTGGAGCCCACAATAAAAATCACAAAAATGTAACAAAAATACTAGAGGGTACACAAGCTGGGTCTAAATGATTTCCCAAAAGCTCATAAGCTACAACACAGTAATAAGCTCACTAAAAATTCCACAAGTTTGGGCAAAACTGGTTTGTGCAATTTTGACTTTTATAGGTAAAACTGAAATGTTGACTAAAGTGAGATTTGAATCAAGTTTACTGATTGATTATGATGTTTAATGGTAAAATAAGACTAATGCAAGCTATACCTACTGATTTTAAACTAACATGCAAAGATTTTTTTATCACTAATTCAAGCAGAATCGACAATGAGCACTGATTAAAGGGAATTTTGACTGAATTGAGTTGAAATGCACTTTCAATGAATGAGACTAACTAGTTATACCTATATTCAACTAATTCAGTGCTAATCTTCCAATAATGAAACCACTAACTCAGATTTATAAGCATATCGAAACACTCCTTTAAGTAGATGAAATGCAATCTACTTCTATCCTAGCCTTAAATCTAATCCATGACAGTGATTAACTAAGATTTAATAACAATATATAGACTAAAAAAAATGCAACTATAACAATTTTAACCAACAGATTCAAACTAAGCTAGCTATGCAGTAAGACAGAAATGGACAACACTATAAAAACACTTTTGCAAAACACTTACAGGTTTCCAGCCACTATGGCTTGCAAAAACTAACTAAAGCCAAACCAATCAAGCTAGAACCAGTTCCAGACCTAAGCTAGACCAGCAATTCAACCATATTCATCACCCTTTGACTTTCATTTGACTTTTTTTTGGAATTTTGAATTACAGACCATGAAATTTCACCAATTCACTTAATTAACCAAAAACAAACTTAAACAAACAATTTAAAACACTCTTAACAAACTAAAAACTGGTAATTTGATAGGAATGGTTTTGGCGGGAAAATTAGAACAAGCATAAAACAGAAATTAGGGGATTGAAACTGGCTAATCAAGACTTAAATAACTTGTAAATTAAATTAAAACATCAAACCCAGAATTCTTTTACATTAAAACAATAAAAACGACTACAAGAAAATTAAAAGAGGTCTAAAACAAGTGACAACATATCTCTCTGTCTTCTATCTTCTTAAATAATCACCCCAATAGCTTCATCTCTCTCCTCTGCTTCAATCCCACCCCTTGAAATGTCTTCAATTAATCCCATACGTGCACTTGTAAATTTGGCGCCAAAAGTCATAGTAGTTGGGTTGAGCAGGTTTAAACCATTTAAGGAATTTTGGGTGTTTGTGGAGGTGGAGGGGAGTGGGTAGACAATGGGAGACAGGAGGAGGCCAAGTGGTAGCCAGGTGGTGGTGGTTTTGCAAGAAAAGGTAAGTTTCAGTGTGTGAGGGAGGGAACAGGGAGAGCGGTATTATTTATAAACCGTGGGTTGGGTTTGGGCTTTTGGATTATATTTTGGTTTGGGCTTGGGGAATAAAGGGTCCGGTTGGTTTGGTAAAATTAAGCTAGGGACCAAACTTGTAGATTCTGAAAATTGGAGGACCAAAATTGTACATCTTCCAAAATAAACCAAGGGTGATTCCTGCCATTTCCCAATAATCTAGGGACCATACATGAGATTTCCAACAATAAAATTTTCCCAGGGACCATTTATGCAAATTCTGAAAGTGCAGGGACCAAACTTGTAAATTATTGAAACTTTTCACCAAAGGATTAAATATGACAACCTATGATTTCAAAAGGACCTTTGGTGACTTTTCTTACAAAACAAATGCCTAGGGACTAAATTTGACAAGTTTTGAAAGTTTAGGGACTGAAAATGCCAATTTTGCAAACTATGTTCGTTTTTCAACTGTTTTTAAACATTTTGCATTTGAAACATATAAAACACAATCCAATGATATTTTCAGTATTTTGATGCATTTCTGAGTATTTTCAGATGTTTTAGCAGTCTTAGATGGGTATAAAATTATGTGTATTTAGACACACATCATGTACCTCAATTCAAAGAAAGTGATCAAAGACACTTTTCGTTCGCTTTATTGCTAACTGTTGTGTGCAGGTACACCCGACATTTGCAGCTGATCAGAATTGAGAGGTCAATCCATTGCCGCATGCTCACACAACACATTCACTTCGAAATCATGATAAGTGCATTAACGAATCTGATATTTACACTCCATGCTTCTGCTACGCTGCTACAAATATCATGAATCAACTAAAGCTTCCACTACTCTGATGAGAAGAAATCATGATCCAGAATGTGAGCATGTCGGTCCAATGTCACAACATCACATAATGTCAACACTACAGAGGAAGAGTCAGAGATTTATGGAAGCTGATGATCTCAAAGCTGGCTCAAAACTCATCATCATGTGGATCTGTTAAAGACCTCCACTTGGATTAACCAAACATACAAAACATGAAGAATCAAAGACTACGGGCTACAGAGCAATGAACTTAAACAAGAATTCAAGAACAATCTTAATATAATATTTGTTTGTATTCTATGTAATTTGAGGTAACTTCCCTTAGGGGGAGATTGTTAGGATTTAGAAAATCCAGTTGTTAAAGTGTCGGTCACCTCAAGTATATGTAATCGTTAGAAAGCTCATAGTCGTAGTTATTTAATGTTAGTTAGTATTAAGTTAAGTAACACCGTGGAGGACGGACGGGTCTTTACTCACTGTATGCCTGATCCACAGCCCGTAGGTGGCGTTTTGTGTAAGGTAATATAAATACCCTCTAGCTCCCAAGGTAGAGGGTTGGAGCTCATAATAAGATTTTTCTTTCTCTCTCTAAGTTCCCTAAACCTCTAAACTTTCTCTCTATGAAACCCTGTAAGATATAACTTTTCACATACACATCATAACATTAACACAAGGTAGCATATAGATGGAATTCTAGAGAGAGAAAGTTAGAGGTTTAGGGAACTTAGTGAGAGAAAGTGAAAGATATTATTATGAGCTCCAACTCTCTACCTTGGGAGGTAGAGAGTATTTATAGTCTTACATAAAACGCCACACATCGAGCTGTGGATCAGGCATACAGTGGGTAAAGACCCGTCCGTCCTCCACGGTGTTACTTAACTAAATTCTACTTAACTAAATATTACTATGACTACGAGCTTTCTAACGATTACATATACTTGAGGTGACCGACTCTTTAATACTGGGAATTTCTAATTCCTAACAATCTCCCCCTAAGGGAGGTCACCTCAAACATATACTAAAATGACATTGAATACAATCAGATATTACATTAACAATTGATCTTGCATTCTTGATGTAGTACTTTGCTCCGAAGCTCGTAGTCATTGATTCTACTCATTGCATGTTTGGTTAATCCAAGTGGAGGTCATTTACTGATCCACGTGATAATAATGTTGAGCCAGCTTTTGAGATCATCAGCTAGTAGAAAATCTCTGATACATCCATTGTGGTGTTGGTATTATGTGATGTTGTGACATTCTGACCGACATGCTCACATTCTGGATCATGATATATTCTCATCAGAGTAGCGGAAGCATTTGTTGATTCATGATATTGGCAGCAGCGTAGCAGAAGCATGGAGTAAAAATATCAGAGTCATTGATGCACCAATCATGATTTCTTTTGAGATGAATGTGTTAAGTGAGCATGCGGCTATGGATTGACCGCTTCATTCTGAACAGCTGCAAACGTCGGGCGTACCTGCATACAACAGTTAGCAATAAATCGCACGAAAGTGTCTTTGATCACTTTCGATGAATTGAGGTACACGGCCCACGGTTCCCGTTGATCAGTACAAGTACTGCCTGTGATCAGGTATAATTCCGAAGAATTTCCTTGACAGGGTTTCGCAGCTGCTCTAGCTGTTCTCAAACCGGAACGTCTCAAAGAAGACAACACGGAGTGAGTGAACCAGCGAATTTACGTCCACTGATTGATTAAAAGAAATTTGAAAAACAATCGTGTATTGCTCAATAGAAATTGTTTTTGCAATATAACGAAGGTTTTAATGAAAATCAATTATCAATCATAAAACACCTTTTGATTTGAAAAATTAGTACACAGTCGACATGCTAATGAAAAGAGTTTTAAAGCACAAAGACCGGTTTTTCAAAGGTATCCGTCAATCCATAACCTGAACCAGGATTGATTCAAAAGAATGAATCGCCCCATTGTTTCTGTTCAGTTGTCACATGGTTGATCTGTATAATAGATCTCTCATGCCACCTACCAGGAGCTTGTTAGATGTTGGCTCCAGAAGGCTTTCCATCTTCATTGTGAGTATGTTTGCATATCACTCAGATGTTCTGGCAATACCACAAGGATAATGCGTAGGACTCAAGATATAATCTCTCTTTCCACATTGTGTGAAACAGAGAGTCTTCATTGAAAGTGTCCTAATGAGATTTATTGATGATCTCGTGGCTCTAGACTCAATTTGTGCATATTTGGATCCTGTGCCGGAGACTAGGGAGAGGGTCTCCTTCTTCAATATCAACAATCTCTAAGAGAAAGTCGATAGATAATGTCGGTTCCCCGTGAGAATGAAACAAGTCCTTTTAAGAGGAACTTGAGTGGTTTGGAAAGTTGAAGTGCAGTGCGTCACTGGGTCCATGACGTCTTGTCTTCAATACCGATGTTACCATCAGTAGCATATGAATTGAACCCGGTTTCTGCCCTAAGGTTGAATAAATGGAGGGCTATTTGTTTTCACCCTATTCTCATTCAATTCTTTTTAATTCTTCAACCCCTTCAGTGCTTACCGAGACTTCATAACTAGAACTTTGTTGGGTTTATTCCAGTACTAGCTCAGTCTTAGTCCGCACTCTTCCCATATCTCATTTTTCTCCTTTTATCATCATACCTAAGAACTCTACACTAACTAGTGGATAGTCCCTGGGTAGATCCCTCCGGTTCTGGCGGATCATGGGAACACATACCTAACCTTATCGTCCTTATATCACCATACATAAAGTAAAGTTGGTCGGTCTTTTTGGTATTGTTCATCTGCTATAGGAACCAATTGAAAACCATTTGAAAATCAATCCAGATACTTATGATATTTTATCAAAGCATTTTGTACCTGAATTGTTTTTGATATTTTTAGAACGAGAACTCCCCTCAACATGTGCATCAAGTATTTGAAAATGTTTTGCACACGGAGGCAAGAGAAAGAATTAACTTCTTTGATTACCATTTTCTAAAAGATATCAACATCACTTTCCTAATCGAATCAAGTAGATAAAGCATTTTGGGGAAGGATGAGGTTTTCATGATTTTGCTCCCCTCAATATGTGCCTCGAGATTTGAAAAGAGTTTTGCACATACTAGAGGGAACCTGCACATTGAGATAAGTGATCACGTTTCAAATCATTGTGGTTTAATATAGATGCTCCCCCTCAATGTGTGCATGGAAAATTTGAAATCGTTTGTCACTTACGGGGAGGCAAACATGTTAATCACTTAAGAAACCATTTATCGAATTATCAGTTTAAATCCTATTTAAATCACAACTTCTCCCCCGATCACAATTATTAAAACATTTGAGATTTGTGATCTCTTGTAGATTTAAATTGATTTTGAAAGCTTTTAAGGAGAATTGTGACTTGATTATGAAAGCGTTTTAACTGATAAGGATCGGATTTTAAGACTTTAAACTCCATTGATAGAACATGCATGTATATCTTTTGAAAACAATTTAATGCCAAATAACTTTTTAATTTAATTGAAATCATTCTCCCCCTCAATCAATGACATAGGTTGTTGATTGAGAGATAGAGATTTTGACAAATAAGTCCTGATGATTATCAAAAATAGAGACCGAGTTATTTTTCAAAGCATTTAGTTTTCAGCAGATAAATGTTTATAGAATCAGAGCATGGAATTTGAAAACATGGTAAAACATGGCTCTGTTCTTTCTTTTAAAACCGGGTTATTGCCTGAAAATGACAATAAACCATTGTTTCTCTTTCTCCCAAAAATATTTTTTGATTTTTTGATTTTTTGATTTTTTTTTTTTTTAAATTCGAACAACATCTAAAGTCCCGTGTCATTCTTTGAATGACAGCACAAAGACCGTAGATATAATCGAACTGAGAAAAACATGACAAATTGACAATATTTTTTTGAAGATTTTTCGATTTTTTTTTCAGATTTTTATGGATTTTTGAAAGTTTTATATTTTTCTATTTGGTTTTATAGGGTTTTATAATTTTGTATTTTGCTTTTTGGATAAATATATACAAAGATATAGATGAAGGAAAGACCTTAACTCCTCGTCTTCCTCACGAAGGACGTTTGAGTGTTTCTGGTTGAAGGCTTTTCAAGCCAAGTCGAGGAAGAATAAACTCAAAACGTTCTCTTGGAAGAGCTTTGGTGAAGATGTCTGCTAACTGGTATTCTGACTTAACAAAATAGAGTTCCACCACACCGTTTTCCACTTGCTCCCTGATGAAATGATGTCGGATGTCAATGTGCTTTGCTCTTGAGTGTTGTACGTTGTTGCATGAGAGAGCAATAGTACTTTTATTATCACAGTACAGATTCAAAGCCATAGTCAGATAATTGGGATCTCATCCAAAGGATTTGAGCACAACAAGATGACATGGCTATGTATTCAGCCTTTATAGAGGAAATAGAAGTACTCATTTGCTTCTTTGAAGACCAGCTCACAAGCTTATCACCCAAAAACTGAGCACCTCCTGATGTACTTCAACGTGTATCTTGATATCCTGCATGATCAGCATCTGCATAGGCTGTTAGTGACATACCGGTGTCCTTCGGGTACCATAGTCCCATATTGATGGTTCCTTGGAGATACCGAAAGACACGTTTAACCGCTTCAAGGTGCTTTTTAGTGGGCTTAGCCTAATATCTAGCACACATGCACACAGCGAACAAGATGTCTGGTCTGCTAGCTGTGAGGTACATCAGGGATCCAATCATGCTACGATATTTTGTTTGGTCTACCATGATCCCTGAGTGGTCCTCATCAAGTTAAGTACGTTCAATCATGGGAGTGTCAACGGTGTCACGTGATACAAATCCAAATTTCTTTACAATTTCATTTGCATATTAAGATTGATTAATGAAAATGCCTCCGGGACTTTGTGAAATTTGTAATCCCAAGAAAAATGACATTTGTCCCATCATTGACATTTGAAACTTTGAACTCATTTCATTAGAAAAACGATCACATTCCATTGGGTCAGTCGAGGCAAAAATAATATCATCAACATAAATTTGAACATGAGTTAAATGTTTGCCTGACTTTCTGGTGAACAATGTTGGATCAACTGCTCCTTTGCTAAATCCGGTTGATAGAAGAAACTTTGACAGTGTATCATACCATGCCCATGGAGCTTGCTTTAAACCGTAAAGGGCCTTCTTCAAACGATAAACGTGAGTAGGATGCTCTTGATTTACAAATCCTTCAGGTTGGCTGACGTAGACGACTTCTTTAAGATCTCCGTTCAGGAATGCCGTCTTCACGTCCATCTCATAGACTACCATGTTCTTACTAGCAGCATTAGCCAAAAAGATTCTGATAACCTCGATTCGAGCAACAGGAGCAAAAGATTCTTCAAAGTCTATACCCTCCTCTTGACGGTATCCTTTAGCAACTAATCGAGCCTTGTTCTTTAACACATCACCATGCTCATCAAGTTTCACTTTGAAGATCCACTTTAGAGCAGTGATCATATCACAATCTGGAGCAGGTACTAATTCCCATACATCAAGTCGATCAAACTCATGAATTTCTTCTTGCATGGAATTGAACCAGTTGTCTTCATCCATGGCGGTTTTAACATCTTTTGGTTCGATCTTAGAGAGTACGGAGTTGAAGAAGCACCATAAGGCATCTGTTGCAAGTTGTTTCCGTGTGGATACAGGATGAGAGGGATTTCCAATGATGTTGTCCAATGGATGATCGTGAGTCCATTTACTGAGGTGTTCATGTGGCAGTGGTTGAGGGACTAAAGTAGCAGAGTCGATGTCTCCTGAAGAAGATGGTTCTGATGAAGATTCAGGAGCAAATACATTTTCAAATGGAGCATCTTCAGGAGTAGCAAAGGGATTAACTTCATCATTGATGCTAGAAACAGTTCCATGATGTACATTCGAAGATAGATGATTTGATGATGAGACAGAGTGATCAGCAGCAGGCGCTTCTTGACTTAATGAGATTGAGACTGAAGGGTTGACTTCATTCATAGGGATAGGAGCAGCCTCTGTTGATGGATTTGACATTTCATCAGCATTTGTTTCATAGTGTTCATCAAACATTGGATCGAACAATTTCCTTAAATCATCTTCTGATGGAGGTACATATGGAGCTGTTGGAGAGGGATATGGTACAAGGGATGAACCAATGGGACTGTTTTGAAGTGCGGGTCCAGAACTGGATTGTCCAGGAGCCATAGGACCACTGCGATAGAAACTCTCTCTGACTATCTTTATCAACCCATAAGTAGACAATTTGAACCGGAACAAATGATTTCTCGACATTAATGCATTCTTCCTAAAGGTATACATGTAGAGAATGATCTGGAAGATTCACCACAAATGTCTTCGAGCGAATAAGGTAGTCATTTTCCTTAATGTTCATGTGGTTGATTTATAGCGTGCACAATGAGAGGAACAATAATCCGTAAAGATTTGGCAAAGGAATACCAAAGAGCGGATCATTATCCATGAACAACAATCCGTGAAGATTTGGCAAAGGAATACCAAAGAGCGGATCATTATTCATGAGTGCAACTACAATATTATGATAATCATTATCAACGCCTTGAGGAATAACTGGAGATAGGGCTTTTGAGTAGTCTGAGTTGTACTTCTTTGATGATGAACCAGTTGAGTCAATAGAAACCGGAGCATGAGCTTCAGAAGGTGGATGATCAACATTCGTCGAAGGTTGAAGGTACTCATCAAACATATCTTTGAAAACAATGAATCCCAAACATTGATTCCCAATTATCCTTAGTAAGTGAAGCATTAGGCGTTGGAGGAGAGTCATCAAAATTCAAAACAATGAATCCCAGTTATCCTTAGTATATTCACTCATAATCAAAAAGAATATACACTCATCATCATCAAAAATAAAGTCGTATAACCATTATTCAAACATCCATCATCATGTAGTATATTCACTCTTCTCCCCCTCAAAAATTGCATCCGAAGTTGCCATTTTTGATTTAACAAGTGAATAAGAGTATACACCAATGATCATAGATCCACTTGATGATTGAATGAGCGTGGAAAAACATGAAGCTTGTTGATGAATAATGTAGATGAGTATGGCCATTCATGAGAGAATTTCTCTTTAGCTGAAGATAAAGCGCACAGAAGAGCGTACACTTTTCTTTTCTTTGAAGAACGGGGCCTGGAGTGATATCTGCAGACACCATTATGATGAAGAACGAGGCCTGAACTGATGTGAACAGACGTCATAATGATGAAGAACGAGGCCTGAACTGATGTGAACAGACGTCATTGTTTAGAGCCCAGTTATATGTTTAGAGCCGCCCGAATCCAAATACCAAGGGACGACTTGTACGACCTGCTTTGGATAACAGACGAAGACATAGAATTGGAAACATTGGATCTCCACGTGCTCATGGGGTCCTTTTGGTTAGCACAAACAATCTTTGAATCAGCAGAAACCCTAGGCGCAATGTCATTGTCACTAGGAGCTAAACTAGTAGAAGCATCAGACTTAGTCGAGGGACATTTTGTGCTTAATGGGATTGTTCTACCAGTTGGCTTCCAAACCTTAACAGGCACTACTCTAGGCATAGTGGATCTAGTTAAGGGGCAAGGTTTGCCATTCGTGAATATTCGACCTGTTGGCTTCCACTGAAATCCTACATTGGTAAAAACCTTCCCTGTAGGTTTCCAGGATTGCTTAATATCTTTCGCTCTCCAAACTTTCTTAACTGGGTTATGAATCTTAGACCTCAGAAATAACACATCACATTTATCATGATTGCCAGAAATTAAACAATTTTTGCATGTTTTGCAGACAGCATAAGGCCTCGAATTAATTTTAGTAAGCTTAGAGCTAATACTAGAACTAACACGATTCTTTTTGTTCAAATCAAACTTCTTGTTCCTATGGTGTTCTTTCACTTCCTTATCATGAACACTTTTAGTTTGCGTAATCCTATCCTTCTTTGCATAGCTTCTAGGTTTTGACCCGCTAACTTTAGTGTCAATCTTAACATCTGTAGAAGTAACGATGGGAACATTACATGGCTTCACTACTTTCTGCATTCCTGGTCTAGAAGTGCTGGGATCTAAAATTCTAGGAGGCACATCACAGGTTGCTTGCTTGAATTTAGATATGGAACAAGGCATATCAAGGGTCACATGCTTGGCTTTAGGCATAGAACGGATTTCGTGTTTGGCACTAGGCATAGAACAAGGCTTCACAGCTTTGCCTTTTTCACCTAAGGGTTTTGGACATGTTGCAATTACACATTCAAGCAGCTCTTGAGATCGTTTGGCCTGGAGGCAAGCAAACCTAATTTCACTATCAAGAGGTTTGTTAATGAAATCCTCTTCGACAATCTCACGGAGACATTCTAGACTATCCTTAAGGTGAGCACAGTAGTCATGAAAAGCATGTTCATTATTCCTAAGATGAGGAGGAATATATTTAACTGTCACAGTGTATTTGCAATCTAAGGGTGATTTTGAGACAACATTCTTATTGAAAACAAGTGGCAGTTTCCCATTTCCCTGACTTCTCAGATTCTCAATTTCCTTTTGTAAAGACGTTATTTTTTCGTTGTTTTGGTCACGGGTGACGTTTATTGAATCATATAACTCTTTAAAATGTCGTTTAACCTTTTCATTTTCTTCTAGAAAACTTTCGTTTTCCTTTTGTAAAGCATTTACTAGGTTTTGAAGATGAAACGTTTGAGAATTCTGAGAATCTAAAGGAGGAGGCATTTGGGAGCTGTCATATTGTTCGTTTGACCCTTTAATTGAGAGATTTGGGCTTTCAACTTTCTGATCGTGTTGCACTGAGCTTGAATCTGTTCATCACGTTTGTTAATTTGAAAAACTGCATCAAACTCTGGAACATCTGAAGATGTCTTGATATTTGAAGTTTTGACATTTTCTTTGAGATGTTGATATTTGAGTTGTAAATTAAAATGCTCAACTTCTAGTTTAGAAAAATGTTTAACCAAATTGTCGTGATCATTCAGTTCAATTTTCTCGTTTAGTTTAGAATTAGTTTTTTCAAGCTCAATGACACGATCATGGGAGACTTTCAAGGCCACAGATAGTTCATGAAATTTGGAAGCATTAATAGAGCAATTTGAAGCGGTGAAAAAGATATCTTGAGCAACACATTCAGTAATAAGAGTCTCATTTAAGGTATGCAAGTTCTTCCTCTCAATCTCATTATATTTTAGTGCACGCTCATAATCACTAACTTCAACTACCATTGCATCAAATTCCTTTTCCATTTCTTTAATATCTGATTTTGTCCCCTTTTTAAGACTCTCAAAATGATCTTTTAGTTGTTTAAAGAAAGGCATGACCTCAGTTAAATAACATTCTTTCATTTGCTCAAACCCCTTTCCCCTTCAGTTATCCCAGTGGGTGTGATCCTTTTCTTACAAGTTTTCTCAAAATCGGTAAATAGTTGAAGAATAACATATTGACTGATTAAGGTCTTGCTCTTAGTGGCAATAGTTCTAGGAACTAAATGCATTGGTGTATTTGGAGGATACACAGTCGCTTTAGGGAATTTCCTACAAGGGGATTCATTTCAACAAGATTTTCAGCTTTTTGCAAGTCCATATCCTTTTTCCAGAACACTTGTTCCGGGGTCAATAGAGTCTGAGGCTTAAACATGTTTAAGGATATCCAATTTTCCTTAGTGTAATCATGGGGTTTCATCGTTATCTTGTTCTTTTTACACTCAGGATCTTCTAGCATCTTATTCATTTTCTCCTAGTGACTTCATCTGATTTCTTATCTTCCTCAGTGCACTCAGCGCAACTAGGTTTCTGTCTAGGCTTAAGGATCTCATTACCATCATACAGTACCTTATGAGCATTTCTAGCCTTTTTAATTACCTCTGGATTAGGTTCCTCAACAAGGGGAATGCTATGCTTATCGCTTAAGACTCTATGCTTAGTGATCATGTGAGCAGTCTGAATGGTATTCCCTTGTACGTACAACTTATTTTCAAGCTTGTTTTTCAAAGTTTTTAGATTGGAAAAATCATTCAAAAGTTTTGATTCCTTAGCCTCGAATTCTTGCTTAAGCATTTTAACATTTTCTTGAAGTTCGTGTTTTTGCTTAGCAGTTTTAGAAAGCTTTTCTTGTAAGGAGTTTAACTCTTGTTTTAATACTTCTTCTCTAAACCTACTTTTTCTAATAGTTGTACGTATTTGGACATCCATTTCCTGCTCACGGGTGGTCAACTCAAACTTAGCACGCTGTTCATAAATAGCAACCTGATCCTTATATATGTTAAGCTCAGTGGTAAGGGAATCATCAGGCACAAATGCAACGTACTCATGCAGTTCATAATCATCATTTTGAGTAGAAGATGCACAACTAGGTACAGCAGAAACATCCATGCAACTTACCTGAGCATTGACATGCACAGGCTGTGACTGGTGCATCTCTATCTTGGGTACATCCGAAGCTTCCATGGAGCGTTCCTTTGCATTAACTTGCACAGGTTGTGTCCGGTGCACCTCTCTCTCTTGTGAATTTGAGCACGAAGATTCCATTTTTCCATTATCCGACTCGTCAATTTTTGTTGTCACTGACATTCCGCATTCAGCAACACCCGATTCTTCAACATATACATTACCCAACTTATCACGACAATCTTTCAACTGCGCACTGACACTCATTCACGTCTTCATTCTTTTGAGCAGATTCTTCAATGTACTTTTCACATTATCCATGAGTTGGATAAATGTCTCAATGAATTCCTGAATTTCCATTCCAGTATGTTTTTTGAAGGAAATTCAGTCAAGTGTTGATCGTAATCTGCTAAATATTCCCACTGATGAATGGCTGAAATTGTTTGTAGATTACTTGAAGAGCTGCACTGGAACCATCCTTTTGAACCTCTTTATTGGTAAGTTGCAGCTTTAAGTGTTCTAAGTTCAACAGCACGCTTCTTGTCAATGTAGGTAAGTCCTGGCGGAAAAGAGCACTACATGTTCGATCCCCAGCTATGGATAACAGTTGTATGAGGTGTAGATGAAGTAGCTGATAGGGCTCAATGCATTCCATTTGCATGGCATTGTAGCGAGGTGCAATTCATTCTCATTGTACTCAGAACATGAAGATTTCACATCCTCATTGTTTAATTCAAACATCTTTAATCGTTCCGTGTAGCAATCATTAACATTATTGTCCACAGCATCATACAATTTAAGCACTTCGAAATCACTGGTCAGTAGAGTAAGTAGAGTAAGACATGATGTGGTGGAATGCACGGGATTTTACAAGTCTATGATTTAAACCGAGAAATAGAATCTTTAGCGGGATTTTACTAAAATCAAGACCAAACCGTTAAGCAATGACCAATGGAATGTGTTAAGATGACTGATGGATCGACACAATGATAGACAATTGTGTGATAGGACTTATGATTGTTTGTGGGATAAGCAGAGATGTTGTTTGGTTGTGATTTGGGTGGGTTGTTGCACGATTTTCCGAGAATTTTAGGTCTAAAAACATAAAAACCTCAATAACTTCTGTTCAGAGCGGATTTAGCCCTCTAAGTTTGACCCGAATAAAGTTTATTAGCGTGACATTCTCCTCGTTCTCACGGTCGTTTTGATGGGTAGAACGCTGAAAACAGAGTTACGGATCAAAAGTTATAGCCGTTTGAAGTTTTGTCGGGAAAAGTCAACAAGTCGCTAAGAATTCTTGAACCAAGTCGCTAAGACCAAGTCGCTAGGACCCAAGTCGCTGGACACTTAATTCGCTACACCACTAAGTCGCTAGATTCCCAAGTCGCTAGACAAATGCAAGTCGCTAAGTAGTAACTCGCTAACCTCAAGTCGCTAGCGAAATTTTTGGCAGCAATTCGCTACTCAAGTCGCTAGGAATACAAGTCGCTAAAGAGCAACTCGCTACTGACCAAGTCGCTACCACAAGTCGCTACCCGTAGTGGAGAATCCACTACTTGTACTTTAACTCGCTAGATCTAACTCGCTAGCTCCAACACTGTAAGTCGCTACAAAAATGTGAAGCAAGTCGCTACCAAGAAAATATTCCGTGAACTAAGTCGCTAGCTTGAAAAAACCATATAAACCTCACTTTTCAATCCAAAAACAACCCAACCAAGATGATTCAAGCTTACCAAATGAAAACCTAAACACTTTTGATGATTCTAAACATAAAAGTACCAACAAAATTCAAACTTTAACACAAGAAATCAACCAAATGATGCAAAAACCACTAAACTTTTTCAAACTCAAAAACCACCTAAAAACCACTAGAAATCCAAAGATGTGTAAGATATGATCTAACCATGGCTCTTGATACCAATTGTAAGATATAACTTTTCACATACACATCATAACATTAACACAAGGTAGCATATAGATGGAATTCTAGAGAGAGAAAGTTAGAGGTTTAGGGAACTTAGTGAGAGAAAGTGAAAGATATTATTATGAGCTCCAACTCTCTACCTTGGGAGGTAGAGAGTATTTATAGTCTTACATAAAACGCCACACATCGGGCTGTGGATCAGGCATACAGTGGGTAAAGACCCGTCCGTCCTCCACGGTGATACTTAACTAAATTCTACTTAACTAAATATTACTATGACTACGAGCTTTCTAACGATTACATATACTTGAGGTGACCGACTCTTTAATACTGGGAATTTCTAATTCCTAACAAACCCTTAAGGTGTATGCCCCATATGAAATGATTTGATGTGTATGTGAAATCCAATATGCTACAAAAACTATCGAAACAAGGGTAGCTACCAACAAACTATGCATGCATACAGTAGAAATAATTATACGGAAGCAATATAAACATAAACAAAACAATTAAGGAATCATAACTAGGCTAGCACCAGAGGTGCTTAGCCGCTCATATTAACTAAAACAATCGATTCAATGTTTAACATTACAAAATACATGAATTGAAAGAAAAGAAAAGATATAATGCTAATGCTTATCGTAGGGGATTTCTCCTTTGGAGATGGCTCCGTATGCTCCCCAAGATCTACCTTTAACTTCACTCACATTCACTGATGTTGTGTGTGAAATGGGATGATTAGAAATGAAAGAATTTGAGCGGTATTTATAGGCTAGATCTTGTTACGATGTAACTTAAGTTAAGAGTTACGCCGTAACATCCATTTCTTCGTAATTTTCTCAGGAATGAGTTACGCCGTATCTTCAATAAATTGTGGTTACGCCGTAATTGTAGAATTAGTTATGGCGTAGCTTGCAGCGGCGCGGAACCTCATTTAACCTAATTAGTTACGGCGTAATCTTGGGATGGAGTTACGCCATAATCTTCCGTTTAGTTGGTTTTATGGGCCAGTCTTCTGTTGTGGCGTAATGTGAGAGGGGAGTTACACCGTAACATCTTCATACTATCATATATCTTCAATAAACTCTCCAAATCCGCGTCTCTTTAGCTCCAATGCTTGTAATTTACCGGAAAGTGAAATATAGAGGAAAACAAGCGTAAATCCATATAAATGATATAACATACGAGCATTATCGGGGGAAATTGACACTTAATATTCAGGACTATTTGATGTTATCAGGGGCCCTCTAGAGAGATGATAATTCTTCATAAGTTCCTGAGTGAGAAGAATATTTTCTGAATCAAATAAACTATATTTAATGCGATTTGTAATAATTTTACTAATGCATTAAAAGATCGTATTACAACACGAGATGGGCCTGAAATCAGTAACTTTTCCAGGGGAGCTTGTAATTTCGGCACAAGAGAGATAAATTCTTTAATAATATTCACCGAGGAAACCCTTTAACCAAAAAAATGAATGAGTTGTTTTTCTGTACATATTGTTAATATATTATTTAGTTGGCAAAAATATGATACATTTGATGTCTGGAGAAGTGGAAAGGAGTTTGGCGTGGGAGCTCTAGGTCAAGTGTTCCATCTCTCTAGTGATCACTTTTTTAGTTTAAAGTTTTTTATGTTACTATATGACTCCACTCATTTTAGTTTGTCGGAGGTCTTTTTGAAAGCATTCTTTATTAGAGATAACTATGAGGCCCAATCCCGGTATGTGGACTTCGGGTCTATTAGACCCTAATAGACCCGGTATGTGGGCTAGCTCTTATTAAAATTATAATGTAACATTCCTAGAACCCTAATAGACGGGTCTATTAGGGTTCTAGATATGTTACATTATAAATTTAATAAGAGCTAGCCCACATACCGGGTCTATTAGGGTCTAAGAGACCCGAAGCCCACATATCGGGCTTGGGCCTCATATTTATCTCTAATATTCTTTTTAATCTTGGGCACAGGTGTAACTGTCAACATCTCACCTACCCATACCTCGTTCCGTTAGGATCTTGTTGTTGTTGTACTTTAAGTTTAAAAGTTTAATAAGATCATGACTAACTATTTCGGAATTATTTAGGATGCAAAATGAAGTTATTTGTGTCGAAATGAACATAAAATTGCTTTATTTTGTTATTAGCTAATGCGTGCGGGAGGCGCGTTCGGGGTCAAGAAAACTTCCTTTTCGTCGAGCAAGTTTTTCAACCTCCTAGGTAGTGAACCTGATCGTTGTAGTGTAGTATTGGGTAAGCCTCGGGGGTTGATATCATTCTCTAGGGGAATAGGAATGCTAGTAAGAACTGTATGACGAGAAGGTGGGGGTTGAAGATGATTATTTTTATTTATTTTTTTAATCTTTTTATTGGTTTTTTATAAAGATAAGGTAAATATCTCGGGGCAATTGGTTGAGGGGTGGTACTTCTACCGATTACTTTTACTTATCTAATTATCTAATTTATCTAATTGTCTAGTTACTACGGGTAGTCTTATGTCTAATTGAAGTGTGCTCGTATGATGATTAAAAATGTGTTTACCTAGATACTATTACTCCATAGTTATCTTTTATTGGTCGGTTGAATTGTCACACCTTATCTTAACGCGTTGTATTCCTAAGGTTGTAGGGTATTCGTGCCCCCTAGTTCTTTGAGGTTATCTCTCGTTTATGAAATACGGAGTCGGCAAGCCTAAGCTATTTCATCCATAAGCCACAACATCAAAAATCATACTCAAGCATTAAATACAACGAATGATGCCTAGTTGCACTACTAAGCCAATTTAGAATTAAGATAAGAAACAACCTAACAATAATCAATAACTAGGTTTCATAGATCTAAACAAACACACAAGAAATTTAGCTAGACATGCTAAACAAGCAAGCATACACATAATCAATCGAATACGGGATAGACATAATGTTACTTTTGATTAAAATACTTATCTCGATGTGTAAAATAGGGTATGGGACCCTAAGATACTGTCCAATTCGGACTACAAACGATTTAGGGTTTTTTCTCCGAAAGTCTACCTCCCTAAATGCATAAAAATCGAATTCAATATATAGATTTACACTTGCGACGGTGTCACCTTTTGCATGAGACACCGTCAGCTCGCCGTCATTAGGGTTTCGCCTGGGCCAAGTCATCCATGGGATGGCGTCACCTTAGAGTTTGTGACGCCGTCGGTCTTCAGTTGGGACGTCGTCTTGATTATAGATCTAGGTGATGCGAGGTTGAAAGCTGTAGTGGCGCCCTTCTTCTTTAAGGTGTGACGCCGTCAGGTTATGTGACCAAAATTTTCACTGAGCCTTCGCGTGCATGTTTTGATCAAGTCTTCATAGAGGGACGGTGTCGCCCTTTAATTGGGACGCCGTCAGGTACTGTTGATCAGCTTTGAGTGGCTCCGATCTTGACTTTGCCATTTTCTTCATGTATTTGCTCCTTTTCGTCCAAATATGCTTCATTCCAGTATTTTGCTTCCAAGAGACCTAAAAAGTGAAAAGGAACGAAATTAAGCAGTAACGGATATAAAATTGGTAGATTTAGGGCTTAAATGACCCCCTAAAAGCGTACGTTTTAAATCATTATCAAATATCCCTACACTTGGTATTTGCTTGTCCTCAAGCAAATGTGCTTTTGGCCAATCAATTTATAAGTTAGGGGGCATGAAGCATTGTTTTAAAATAATTCATAACAAGTAAAAGCACCTCAATAGTCATAACAAGCACGAAAATTATACACTAGCACCTCACAAGTGGTGTTTGGATTCTCTCATCTCTCAAGTTTATATGAAATATAATAAATGGAAATGGAAGATAATCACTCATTACCTGGCATAGTAAATAGATTACCATAAGCTTGAGACTAGATCAAACATCCACCGCTTAGGCGTAAGCACCTAGGAACAACTATGTAAGAGGTCTTTACAAAGGTTGTAACGTTAGGCTTACGATAGGGAAACAAAGGGTTTTTTTGGATAGGGGATAGTTAGTGGTGGCAAGTCAAAAATCTTATGTTACAAGCATGAAAAGCGTGGCGTTGCTAAGCCAAGACTCGACTCACTAAAATCTAGATAACTTGCAACAAAACAAACATAAATTTAAAGACATAAACATAAAGATAGATGTAGGATGGTAACCGGTATGTTTTTATTTGTTTTTTCATATTTTTTGACACTCTCTTTTTTTTCGATTTTTTTTTTTTTTTTTTTTTTTTACATACATACTCTACCATCCACTACGAAAACATCAAGTATAAGGGATTTATAGGAGCATCCCTACACTTGAGTTTTTATTTCTCTAACACTAATTGACTTGATTTGAAAAGATCAAAACACTTTGAGTATTTAATTACGTAGACAAAGGTAATTTGAATTTATCGTTCTTTCCCGTTACTCCATAAAATATTACTTTTACCCACGAGTCCCAATTGTCCCAAAATTGTGTACAAAAGACATGACTCGACTTACCAACCATGCAAGTAACTAGATATTTGAACTAAGGGTTTAGTAATGATAACAATAATGCACTAAAGATGAGTGCATACAAGGTAGGCTAAGGCGATTTTGGTGTACATTTGGGGGTAGATTGTAAACAATTTTCTTCATTGATATTCCGGAAAACCGAAACATCACGAGAACCGCAAAAAGGATAGGCTCTGAAGGGTTAACTAGGGGTATCGTGTACTAAATATGAGTACATCGCAAGGGTGTGGGGTAATTACTCAACCGATGTGGAAGAAGTAATTATAATACAGGTTTCAAACAAGGATTATCCTAATGCCTCTTTTCATTTAGTTATTCCTAACTACACAAGTGTAGTCTTACTAGCGATCTCGGAATGCATCACAAAACAAGTTCTAGAATCTATTATACTACCGGTACACTCTCTAAGCATTAAAGGTGAATGCTTTATTCCTAAAGATCTAGGGGCGAACCTCACATTTTAGGGGTGAAATTTGAGTGGTAAACATTTTTTGTGCTAGTCATATAACTCCTATCCATGAGACGCTTTATTAAGACTAAAGTTTAGCTCGTACATGTCATAAATTTTTTTGAATTTGGTGCTAAAATGGCCATAACAAATATTTCTCATAGTTTATTACACAAATTACCAAGGACAAGACAAATAATCAAGTGAGTGAATAGTTTCTAAGTTCCCCTCCCTACACTTAAACTGAACATTATCCCCAATGTTCCCCGAAAGTATCAAAGTTATGATAAAGGAATGTAAGTAAGGAAAAAAAACTAGTACTCCCCTGATTAGCTCGGTAGGATCCGTGTGAAGTTGCGGTTAAATTTTTTTCCAAGAAGAATGCATAAGTGATAAGCTCCATCCAATTAGTGTTTCTTATTCTTGCCAAATATAACATGCACACTTAATAAAACAAACGAAACCTTCGCATAAAATCGGCGGTAAAACTATATATGACACACAACTACACTAGAAAGCAAGAAAGATATAATATTTGTGGAATGGATGTTTGCAGTTTTTTTGGAAAATTAAGACCTGGGAATTTCCAAAAATTTATAAGTAGCACAGAAAACGAAAAAATGATAAACTGTTTCTGCATAGCCTGCCGTCGTCAGACTTTAATCCTGACGCCGTCAGGTTGTCCTGTCAGAAACTGGTTTGCTGTGTTTTTCTGGAAAAATTCTGGAAAAATTACATCTTTAAAACCTGGAAAAATTCCTTCAAAACATCCATTATGACTCAATACAAGCATTTGACTCTAACAAACACACATATATATCAATTTCACTAATTGTAATTTATGTTCATGCTCTTAAAAAATGTATGTGATCTTCCCTACACTTATCTTTTTGTAAAATACCTTTATATGTAATTAAGACGAGGTTAAAGACAAAATAAAGCATTTTCACAAAGTCTAACATGAGAATAAACAACAATGAAAAAGATATACGACACAAAACAAGTAAACAATTAAGCATGGGTTGCCTCCCACGAAGCGCTTTTCTTTATTTATGAGTCTTGTAGCTAGACTCGAAGTCGTGCTCCTACGTGACTTCCTTACCGTCATCTTCTTCCTCATGACAATCTCTATTGGGGTTTTCCATGGTATAGTTATGTCCTATCGTGCATCTTTCTAAGAAGTCATCTTCCCCTCAATTGATTCTATATTCCGGTCCTAATTTCAAACAATATTTATAGAAGCCAAATATCTTATTCATCACATAGTCTACTCCTCTCTTCTTATCCTCCTCATTCCTATAGTAAACCGATAGCTTAAGTTCCTTTTCATCATTGGATAGTGATGAAAATTTCTCAATCTTAAATGGCATTTGGTAAGCTATGTCATCGGTCTCATCCTTGAATCTAACTATCTCTAACGACGGATCATAAGTCATCCTGGTGTTTTCTATGAATGGCTTTCCTAGAACTACATGGGATAAGCTAGGATCTCTGGCCGTACTAATATCCTCCACAATCACGAAATCCGTAAGATACGTGAAACTACCTACATAGATGGGTAATCCTTTAACTCTACCAAGGAAAACTACAACTGGCTCTAGGATCATTGGGGTCTTGCCTATTTGGGATAGGTTTTTTCATTAACTAATTATAGTATGTGGAAGTCATGATGTTTATTGGGGATTTGCGATCAATGTAGGCCTTTGCCACGAAAATATGTCCTATGCAACATGGTATGTTAAGATTTCTAGGATTTCCAAAGATGATTCGTGGGCTTCTCCCAACATACATGTGACGAAGGTCGCGCACTAGGTGTGGGTGGCATGAAAGTTCCTCTTCCATAGAAAACTTATTGAAGTATTCAGCACCTACTTCGTCTATTTCGTTGGTCGATTCATCCTTAGGAGACTCACTAACCTCAAGTATCGTCTCATGGTTTGCTTCATCACTATTCCTATTTGGTCTCACTAGGGTGATGGCATTAACGAATTGAACATGCTTGGATGAAGATGGATCCCTAGTTTCGAAGTACTTGCTTGGGTCCTTAATCTTAACACCGGAGGCTTCGGGAGAATGAGTCGAGATGGCATTAACCTTTTCGGTGGTCTTCCTATCACTATTGGTCATGGCTTTCAAAAGGTTATCTATCTTCCTATCCATCTTCTCTTGTTGTTGGTTAAAGCGGTCCAAAAGCTTGGCTATTTGAACTTCGTGGGATTTAACTAGGTGTTGCATCATCCCTTCTATGTTTTGTTGAATAGGGTCGTAAGAGTGGGACCATGGGGAATCGTTAGAGGTGAATTCTTTGGTTTGACCCCAATTATAGTCGGGTTTGCCCCTCCATGCTTCTCGGGCATCGTTGAAAGTCCTAGTTCCGGGTGTTGTGGGGAATCTCCCTCCCGTTCCATAGGTACGCGAGGATCTGTAGTCCACGAAAGCTTGTTTGGGGAGTCTCATGCAAGTACTAGTATCATGGGGACCACTACATATCTCACACAAGGAAGAGACCTTGTTCACTTGGCGTGAAGACTTAGGATTCTCGTAGGAGCTCATTAGGAATTTGACTTGATCTTCAAGTTTGAGCATCCTACGATTGGAAGTTTGTGAGTCAATGGGAGGCAAGGAGATTGCCTTGACGGTTTTGGGCAACTCGCGGGGGTCATTCCAACATTCGTTGTCATAGAGGGCAAGGTCCTCTATTGTACCCCACGATTCTTCCGCGGTGAGTTCACTAAGTTTGCCACCGGCCGATTGGTCGATGGTTTGCCTAGTTGACAAGTTGACATGATCGTAAAAGATTTGGACTTGAAGCCAAAGATCAATGTCGTGATGAGGGACTTTATGGAGTAAGTCCTTGAATAGAGTCCACGCCACGTAGAGAGTTTCGCGTTGACGTTGTTGGAACATCAAGATGTCATTCCTAAGTTTGGTAGTTCTCCCCGGTGGGAAAAATTGGGCGAGGAAATGAGTGGTGAGATCATCCCAACTTGAGATGGATCAGCGATAAATCGCTCAAGCCATTACTAGCTTGGTCCCGTAGAGAGAATTGGAAGAGACGCAAGCGCGTAGTCTCCCGTGTGGTAGCATCAAGGTCGATGGAGTCAACAATTTTAAGGAAGTCCTTGAGATGCTGATTAGGATCTTCGGAACGAAGTCCATGGAATGCACATCCGTTTTGCACCAACCGGATGGTGTCGGATCGCAGGGCTGTAGTTTGAGCTTGATCGGGGAGCTCAATGGTGTTCCTATAGCCTTGATGGCTCAGTCTAGAGTATTTACCAAGAGTACAGCCTCTTGGCGGGTCAATTGGTGGTGGGTCGATGGGAAGTGGTTGATTTGGTGGTGGGTTATCACCTTCCATGATGAAAAGTGATGAGGCTACGAACAAAGACACGAAGAAGGGGGATAGACTACAAGGAAGCTAATGAAAATGAGAAAAAATCTTACTTGATAGGAATCAAGCAAGGGAACCTAAATGAGATAGAAATCTAACTAGCTATTTTATTCCCCGGTAGCGGCGCCAAAAACTTGATGCATGCGGGAGGCGTGTTCGGGGTGAAGGAAACTTCCTTTTCGTCGAGCAAGTTTTTCAACCTCCTAGGCAGTGAACCTAATCGTTGTAGTGTAGTATTGGTTAAGCCTCGGGGGTTGATATCGTTCTCTAGGGGAATAGGAATGCTAGTAAGAAATGTATGACGAGAAGGTGAGGGTTGAGGATGATTCTTTCTTTTTTTATCTTTTTATTAGTTTTTTATAAAGCTAAGGTTAATATCTCGGGGCAATTGGTTGGGGGTGGTACTTCTACCGATTACTTTTACTTATCTAATTATCTAATTGTCTAGTTACTATGGGTAGTCTTTTGTCTAATTGAAGTGTGCTCATATGATGATTAAAAATGTGTTTACCTAGATACTATTACTCCATAGTTATCTTTTATTGGTCGGTTGAATTGTCACACCTTATCTTAACGCGTTGTATTCCTAAGGTCGTAGGGTATGCGTGCCCCCTAGTTCTTTGAGGTTATCTCTCATTTATGACATACGAAGTCGGCAAGCCTAAGCTATTTCATCCATAAGCCACAACATCATAAAGCATACTTAAGCATTAAATACAACGAATGATGCCTAGTTACACTCCTAAGCCAATTTATAATTAAGATAAGAAATAACCTAACAATAATCAATAATTATGTTTCATAGATCTAAGAAAACACACAAGAAATTTAGCTAAGATACTGTCCAATTCTGACTACAAACGATTTAGGGTTTTTTCTCCAAAAGTATACCTCCCTAAATGTAGAAAAATCGAATTCAATATATAGATTTACAATTGCGACGACGTCACATTTTGCATGGGACGCCGTCAGCTCGCCGTCATTAGAGTTTCGTTTGGGCCAAGTCATCGATGGGACAGCGTTACCTTAGAGTTTGTGACGCCGTCGGTCTTCAGTTGGAATGTCGTCTTGATTCTAGATCTGGGCCGTCTGAGTTAAAAACTGTGAGTGACGCCCTTCTTCTTTAAGGCGTGAAGCCGTCAGTTTATGTGACCAAAATTTCCATTGAGCCGTCGTGTGCATGTTTTGATCAAGTCTTCATAGAGGGACGGCATCGCCATTTAATTGGGACGCCGTCAGAACTGTTGATCAGCTTTGAGTGGCTTCGATCTTAACTTTGCCATATGCTTCATGTATTTGCTCCTTTTCATCCAATGTGCTTCATTCCATCATTTTGCTTCCAAGAGACCTAAAAATTGAAAAGGAACGAAATTAGCAGTAACGGATTTAAAATTGATCGATTTAGGGCTTAAATGACCCCCTAAAAGCGTACGTTTTAAATCCTTATCATTAGCCTTATACAATTTTTATACTATTAACGCATATTGTTACGCGGGCATAAACCTCCTTGTTCAAAACAAAAAACATGGCTTTACATTGTGCTTGTCCATTTATATCACCTCTACTTCAAAGGACGAGTGTACTTAATTACGTTTAGGAGTATGAGTCCTCTGAAGGTGATGGAATGACACCTCTAATCTACTGGTGAATTTCACCACCCTGTATGTATTTGACAACGGCTCAGACACTTCATGTAATCGAATAGTGAGATCCAAGGCTCGATGTATGACATACCAACGTAGATTATGAAAGGTTTTATGGATATTTAAATATATGTATGTCGGGATTCGAACTCGAGACTTCGGGATTGCACACATTACGTATGAGAATTGATGTAAATAATTAATATAAATAAAACGTTATTATTATTAATTATTAGTCACGAAATAAAACATAACGATAGTTAAATATTTAACGAGGTTTGGTTAACTTGATCGTTAAATATTAACTAGAAGGACTAAGAATGAAATTAGAAGTCGGGAAGGTTCTAGAATCCCTTTTGGGAGCCTAGGCCGATCGGTTGGAGTATTCAAACCCAATCCCACTCAAACTTGGTCACCAAGTTAAGTTATCTATAAATACAATTCATTGTATTCATTCACAACTTAATCTTGGATCACCAATATACCTAATTTCTCTCCTCATCTCTCCCTCTTTGTGGCGTCGAAACACCCAAACCCCAAGGGTTTTCGATTTTGCTTAACCCAAAGATACAAGTGTTTGGTTTTATTTGTGATTCAAGGAACTAGCTTTTCCACATCAAATCGCTATTAGTACGTGTGTACAAGAACGAAGAACAAGCACACTTGAGCTTGTAATCCTTGGTGGTCGATTTCTTGTTTGGGTCGATTTGTATAAACCCTAAAGTTAGGGTTTTGGGTTTTTGGTTCTTGTTCAATCAACGTTTGATTCTTGAATTGCTAAAAGGTACGCATTTTCTTGTTTGGTTAATTACTTACATATATTATTCCTATTTGCTTCCGCTGCATGCTTTGATGATGTTATTTGATTTATATAATTGTTATGAGTTTTAAATCCCAACAGATTATACACACTCTTAGTGAAAGTATAGAACTGAAAGACCTCTTCATAACCTCAAATGTAGACTAATACACCTCAAATCAATGTAAGCTCTTCAAGTGGATTAAAAACGTAAACTAACCAACCACCCGTAGATACAGGTTGATTTCAAACATAGGCAAGCCTGTTTACAATCTTGATACCTAAATGGCAGGAAAGAATTATGATCAAATAATTCAGGTCCATTAGGACATAGTAAGCACTACAACAATGACTGGATCGTAGGGGACATTTTGAGACTTTCGCCGGGGACATGTCCCCTACAAAACCTTTTCTCGGGGACATGTCCCTGGCGAAAGTCTCCCGCCAATACCTTCTCGGGAATACTTTCCCCGAGGACAAAAATCCACTTCTCCCGGGGACATGTCGGTCTCGCAGCCATTTTGAGCCGGTCAAACATGTCCGACGTGGTACTACTTTTCGCCTGAGACATGTCCCCGGGGAAAGTGTTTTCAAATAATTAGCTAATTAGTTAATTACGTGATTAAAATAATTAATCCCACCTTTTGTTGGGGACACGTCCCCGGCGAAAAGTGTTATACACTGTTGAGCAAATTTTTTTCTCGCTTCTGACCCATTTTGCAGCATATTGCTGCAAAATGGGTAATTTCCAGAATTTTTCCGGGAAAAATCTAATGTAACAACTTGTTTTCTGAACCTGTTTTATGCTACAACAACACAAATTCACTAAATATAATATGATATTTAACCATCAATCGCTAACATAATCATATGTTTCGGCGGGGACATGTCTCCTGCGAAAATTTCCGTTGAATTTTTACTAACCGGTCAATAATGACCACCCAATAATAAAGCCTTATTAAACTAACCAAGGACCTTTGTAGGTGGATGGGCCGAGATAGAAATAACATATTCACAGCTGAAGATGTGTAAAGGATAACGATTTGATGCTTTAAGGTTGCAGGTTGAAGAATGTCCAAAGAAATCTCTCCAACAGTGACTGTTTTATAGATTGTCACATGTTAAAGTTACAAAACAAAAAATATGTAATTGTCAGCAAAATTGTTTACTTTTTTAATCCAAGAATTTTTTCTATCTTCATACCATTTGCGTTAAGAACAAGATGTTACTACAATATTGTTAGCTTACACTCTAGATAAAAGATATATTAGGCCTTAACCCCAAAGGTGTTTATCCGTACATCTGGCCCATCATTAGCTTTTCGTGAGCTATGATGGATGGCCTTAACCCCAAAGATCACAGACGGTATTATGGATGGCTCGGCGTCTTTTGCTTCTTTTTTTTGCTGTTATATAAGTATAGTGAGTGACATTTTTCGGTGGGAAATGTAGCCGATGGTGATGACAAATTAATAAGTGGGAAAAGTGGTCAGGCAGTGGGAAAAAAGTGTTCGGATGAAGCGACTAGCAAGTATATATTAACTCGTCTTCTTGAAGCGACCATCCAGATTTTGTCTGACAATACATTATTTATTTCTCAGAAGTTCTCAATGAATTATTTTTCAAAACACTTCATTTCCATAAACAGGAAAAGTAAAAAATGCATTTACCTTGTTTTACAATACGAATTGCTTGTTAGACACCAAGTTTTGTTTTGTTTTTCTGTTTTGTTAATTTGTTTTATCAATTACTACGGATTATATGACCATAATAACATATTAACATGTACATTTATGATGTTGGTGGGGATTTGCAGTATGAAAGCAATTCCATCGGAACACAATGGTTGAGATGACACTAAAATTTCAGTTTGAAAAAAAAAAAAAAAAAAGAAGAAGGTCTAGGGGAGAAAATACACTGCAGATTGACGGTTAGAAGATCCAGGGTTTTTTTGTAGTGACAGGTTTGTCGAACATAAGTATGGTGTACCCACATAGCATCGTATACCAAGCCAAACCACTTATAATAATTTTAGATGTATTTTCTTTAATTTTAATAATTTCAAAAGAGTATGTATAAAAACACAAGTTTTTGCACTTCGAATAAAATTAAAAAAAAAAGTTTCAATTTTAAAGTCAAAAGTGGATAATTCCAACCATATTTTCTACCAGAGTACTTAACTATTTTCTTACTTAAGTCAAACATTAGACAATAAATTATTCAAATAAGATTTCATAATCAGTATCAATAAATTGAGTTCAATTGAATATCGGTTTAATCAAGAAATTGTGTGATCACATATTCAATATTTAAAAAAAAATATAGAATACGTGATCACACAATATTCTATTCCTATATGTAAAGTTTTTATCCTGTTTTCAACTTTTTATATAAAGAAAATAGCTATTATCTATGACATCAATATTGAGCAGCTTTATTGAGAATTTTTAGTATGAAGTTTTGAGTCCCACATTAGTTAAATGAGAAATGATATATGAATCTAAACTTAGACCTAAAATTATTTGGCATTATCATGATGGATTGTAAAATAAGTGAATCTCTGTCTGCAGCCATCAAAATATTGAAACTTGGTTTTATGTCTAAGTTTAGGTCCATGTATCATTTCTCTAGTTAAATAGTACTTTGGTTGTTCTCTCTTAAATGCACAACTACTTTGGTTGGTGAAAAAAATTGATGCTCATAAACTTTACCCACCCCTATATTGTATTGTCATTGTCATCTTTTGTAAAAGCTGATAAAACCTTCTGCAAGTTTGTGTATATATCTCGAAAATCCCCATCTACTCGCTCTTGCTAAAACACACAAAACACATTCAAACAAAGTTTATTAAAGTTGGAATAATGGTTTTATAGTCTATTTAGTAGATGTTTTCTTAGAGATAGTGCTACATGTTTTTCGACCAAGAAATAGGTATAACAATCATAATCTGTTTTTTAAATGCCATCATTAAATTGCACTTGATAGTTTGTTTGAGATAGATGTAGAATGGAGAATGGGGGAATCGGACACAAAATAGATAAGGATATATTTCGCAGTGAAATTGCAATATTGCAACTCTGCTATAAGAGAAGAGTTCTCATATATCAAATTATTCATTCGAAGTATCTTCCTTTTTCATTGATTGAATTTCTGAATGACGAGAAAATAAATTTTACTGGGTGGCTACAAAGGATGGCTTTTTTAAGATCTCTAGGTACTCTTTGGCCCAGATGGGAAACGTAATGGGGAGCACTTTTTGTCTGAGATGAAGGACCTGCAAGATGAGCCTGAGTATAAGAGAACATGGCTAAAGGATGTCATGAAAGATTTAACGGGATATGAAATGGATATTTATCAAGATGTGTCTACGAGCAACTGGGAAAATGTATCACTGATCGGAGAACAAGTCCGTTATGCGTGTATAGACGGTTATGCGTCGTATCTGACTGGAAAGCGTAAATATGCAGGTATTTGATTTTAAATAAAAACATGTTTATGTTAAAATTTCAATAGTTTATGTTTTGATTTTGGGTTTTGGCTGCTAAATAATTTTTTAAATGTATCATTTTGGTACGTGTACTTTTTTTCGTTCTACTTTTTGTTGTCTACTTTCATCTTTTGAATCATTTTACACACAATTAGACAACATAAAGTGGAACGAAAAAAAGTACACGTATTAAAACGGTATATTTGAAAAATTATTTAGCAGCCAAAACCCAAAATCAAAACATAAACTATTGAAATTTTAACATAAACATGTTTTTTTTTAATCACCTAAACTGCAAGTCGACGCGCATAACATCCGCTCTACGCATAACGGCTTGTTCTCCATAGTGATACATTTTCCCAGTGCCATAGACACATTTCCCATATCCCGTTAAATCATGACATCCTTTAGCCATGTTTTATAGCATGCTCATCTGCGGTCGTTCTCTCAGACAAAAAGTGCCCCATGCGGGGCCAGTACCTAGAGATCTTTAAAAGCCATCCTGGCCTGGTATTTTAGTTCAAAATTCAATCAATGAAATGAGGAAGAATGATAATGAAATTTCTTCTCTTATAGAGAGGCATACTGCAATTACAGCGAAATATATCCTTATCTTTTTCGTATGATTCCTCCATTCAGCATCTATCCCAATTATTAATTTTGGATCGGTCTACTTTTCTTCAGATTTGTTTTAAATTGTTTATAAGGTTCACTAATCCAGCTGCTAACAACATCTAGATCATGTGTCACTGTGTGTTTAAGGTCCTTGGTTGCGAATGTCACCTTAACATCACTATCACTCATTGCAAGAGAGAAAGGAGACGTTTGTTATTGTTGATTACGACTGCGAGTTTGTGGGCGTGGGGGAGATAAGCTTAAGGTTAGGGTTTGTGAAAATGGGAATGTGGGGGTTATAACTAATCAGGGTGGAAAATGAAGGTGATGAAAATGGAGGTGATGAATGGGCTAAGGTTATAACTAATCTGGGAATTTGGGGGTTATAACCATTCTTCCTGATGATGCTTCAGAGTGTCAAACAAACTGTTGATATCAACCTTGTTCAGATCATTTTGTTGTCTGGGTTGAGTAGAATATTGTCTCCATTTCAGGTTGCAGGCTTTGAAGAAACTTGATGTTATGCTCAATGTTTGGAGTCTTTTAACTTCTGACAATTCGAGTTAAGTAACACCTTTCTATCCTTCAAACCACGAACATGAATAATGATATGAGACAACCATGGACCATAATTTCCTGGATATAGATGTTTAAGATATAGAGCATAGGAGGCCTTGTATCGCAACCAGAAGCTAATGCATCTTTAGAACTCGACATTGTGATCAAATGAACTTGATTATAGATGATTAAGATAAAATATGATTAAGTGAAAGTAGCAAGTAAGGTATGTGATTAATCTCATGATTGATGATCTCGGTATAATGCGATCTCGTAACAAAATGAATCTCGTGAAAAAGGATAACTCGTATCACAAAAGTAAGAAGCTATCTCGTGACAACATCACGCTAACAAAGTCATGATCAACAAAGTAACAATTAATCTCGTGATAAAACCAATCTCGTAATCATAGAACTTTTTAAAGGAAATCTTAAACTTTATATGTTCATTTAAGACCTGAGAGCTGATAAATATGCAAAATCAAATCTAGTATAAACTCTTGTTGAAGGACACACATATAGACGTGCACACACTTGTAGATAAATTCGTGGTTATGTGTACATGCTAGATACATAAGCACATGCATGTTGGTATATCTATGGGTAGATACATATATATAGGCAAGTGATTTAATACAGGGCTAGTAACCTTTTAAAGCATTATACTTGTCAAAAATGGCAGTTCTGCGTAGCGAACTAAAAACTTTTAGACATTAAAGTTCACATTTTTGTCTTTCTTTAAGTATTATGACCATTTTACCCTTCGAAAAATATTTCAAAAAAAAAGAAATTCGAAAAAAAAATTCAGAAATTTCAAAATAAAAGTAATTCGAAAACAAAAATTAAAAAAAAAATTTGGAAAAAAAATTTGAAAAAAAAAAGTATTTTGAAAAAAATTTAGAAAGGGTAAAATGATCATAATATGGTCATAATACTTAAAGAAAGACAAAAATGTCAACTTTAATATCTAAAAGAGTTATTTTTTTAGTTCGCTAATTCTTGACAAGTATAGTGCTTTAAAAGGTTATTAACCCTTTAATATATGACCAAGTATAGTGACAGTGAACCGACCGAGTCGATTTCTTTTGTTGATTGACTTTTAGATTTGCTTACTTTAATTGTCTCTGATATTATGATCTCGTCACTGTTCATTACGGATATGTGTACGTTTGCAAAGCATCCACATTTGAAAATGTTTGGTGGTGAAGGTAGAGAACTATTAAGAATTTAGCAGGAACATATTTTATTTAGGCCATGAGAGTTCTTGATTGGTAAGGAAGACATTATAAACATCTAACCAGGGGCACAGAAGAAGTGACCTAGAGATTTAGGGTGTTGTGTCAATAGGGGTGTAAATGAGTCGAACTTTGGCTGGGCTCAACTTGACTCGACAATATCATGTTCGGCTCGAGCTCGGCTCGGCTCGCCTTCATGAGGGAAGCTTAAGCTCAACTTGAGAAAGTTTGAATTTGGCTCGACCTGGCTTGAAAAGCTCAATTTATATGTACTGATTTGTATTTTAAACCAACTAAAATTGAAGTATAAGATAAGAAATTGAGTGCAGCTAGGCTCGGAAAGCTCGATCGTTTATAAATAAGTATATACAAGACCTTAAAATATACATACTGTATATAAAAAAACAAATATATCTCTTAAAAGCTCAACAATAACTCGAGTCGAGCCTATATAAGCTCGAGCTTGAGTCGTTAAATATTTCAAGCTCATTTTATTGGTTCGAGCTTGAGCTTGAGTTACTTGACAAAAGCTCGTTCGAGCTTGCTCGACAAAAGCTCGTAGCTCGACAAAAGCTCGACTCATTTACACCCTACTCACTCTTATAACTAAGAGGTGTTTGGGATTACTTGTTTTACTGCTTATGCTTAAAAATAGTGTTTAGATTTGCTTATTTTGTTGAAGATTTAATAAAAGACCACTTAGTTTATTCATTTTTTTTCTAATCTAATCCATCTATTATTGTATTACTGTATTAGGTTAGATATCATTGGAAAATATAAATTTCAGTTTCATTTTAATTAAGTACTTTGAAATAAGCATGTCAGAACCTTATTATTGAGAACCATTTATTTAAAGCTCCAAAATGAGCAGAAGCAGTTTGAATGATCCAAGCACTCAAATTGTATATCTGCTTAAAATAAGCAGAAAAGAAAAAGCCATCCTAAACACCATCTGAGTTTAACTTTTATTATGGCAAAACACAAAAAAGTGGATATGTTGATTACACAAATTCTAATTACATTTAGTACTTCAAAATAAGATGCAAACACCAAAGCTTTCATTTTTCTTACAAATAAGGTGTATTATGAACATTTAGAAAATTTGATTGACTCCTTTCCAACTCCACATTCAAAGCAATCATATTTCAACAATTAGCAACAACTATTATAGGAAAGTTATTAGTTAGCTATTGATTCCAGTTTCAGTTTTGACTACTAAACGAGATGTGTTTTGTAGAGTTTAAAGGTTCTAATTACATCTTAAATCAACGTGAGAAACTAGAAGATACATTTTTTCTGTAAATTTTTACTAAGTATATTTGTATCTGCCAACTCTAGGCAAACTTTTTTGAGAACCGAAATAAAATGAATTTCAATAAGCTAGGTTCTAAATTCTAAAAATGATTTGGTAATGATGTTTTGGCAAAGGCATGGCAATGCCATTTTTCATATAATCTACCCTTACGAATATATTAATTGTTAGGCACATCGTACCGAAGCAATCCTAAATGAATCTACCCACAATTTAACCAAGTGTTAGGTACCTAGGGAACCACGTTCCCTGATCCTGTATTGGAACAGTCCTGTTTTGTGAAACATGCAAATAATCATATTTTTGTTTATGTTGAAAATCATGGAAGTATTTAAGTCCGATGAACCAAAAAGTTTATGCACCTTAGGATAGGGATGAGATGTTTAGAATGCTATTTTGATCAAAGTATGTGTAAATTGGACTATTTAAGCAGATACTTATGGGATCCTACTTATGATCTGCATTATTTCTTTTGGAATTGGAGGTCAGTGTATCTATTCGTTGGAAAATGGTGAGTCTTGCAAAGGCGCCTTATGGTATGGCTTTTGCTTGTAGTTCTATGTAGGTATAGGCGTTTTTAGTTTAAGTTACACTAGTGATTATTTCTTGCGACTATTTGTGGGGATACCCCTACATAATATACATGTGCGAGAATTTCCCTTTAGAGTAGAAGTTATTCCAAATATTCAATTGTTTCATATGTTATCCCAAATAATTGTCAGCGAAAGTTATCTTTGATTAGTTAATGAGCAAATATGTTGGAACTACAAAATGTACAAGCTAGCCTTGTTTGTTAGATATAGTCGTTCATGTGAAATTGATTCATATGTTATGGATTCTATCTCTTGGGAGGGACGCTGATGCAACATAAATTATAGATTTATATTTTTCTGTACAAAAGGGAAACTTGCAATTCTTTTTATTGCGGGAAAGAGCGGGGCTGGTGGAAAAGTTGGTCTACGATGATCAATACATTTAAGGACCCTTATGTTGGAGGGTGGTTGAGTGTAAAAATTAAGGTTCATGCATCTCTTGTTAAGACATGTGTATTGAGGTAAACCTTAACCGGCACACACAATTCACCGATAACATCAAAGATTCCCTCAGATTGTTGATCATTCCTGACAATACAAACGTGACAATTTTAACAGTTTCTTTCATTGCAGCCTTTTGAAGGACTGCAAGTTTCTCTTGTGTTGTGGATCTACTAAGTAATTCTATAGAGCTTGAGCTAATAAACATGATACGAGTTGAGTTTGACCTTATCGGAAAAGGAATTAGATTCTTATTAAGGATTTAGAGCCCAATGTAATGTGCACATATTAAATATATCTAGATCTCTAGCTGTTGAAATTTCAGCTATTTTCAAGTTATTCCAGCTCCACTCTACTTAAGCTCGTCCAAGTCATTATGAGATCTTTGAAAGTTAATTAAAACCGAGCTTGCAAAATTTGGTAATTCAGTCTTTTGACTCGGTATTGAATCTTTCTTGAGCCAAGTTCAAGCTTGCATCTGGAAGGTTTGTCGAGCTATCAAATTGAGTATAAGTTCAGCCTAGTTAGCCTAGCGGAGCTCAAGCCCAAGCCTATGATTTACTAAGCTACTAGCAGGGCGCGATGCGGCGGCGGGTACCCTGTGCCTATATTTCAAATGTATGTTATGCGACAATATTTTTTTTTAACAATTAAGTATATGATTATTCGGATCCAAAAATTACGAGCCAAATCCAAAATTTATTTGATATATTATTTAAGCTCATTAGCCTAAAGATTTACGGATCAATTCCAATCTACTCTTGCATGGAACCGAATCCAATAGGACTATCAAAAACCAAATGGGCCCAGTCTGGATCCAATCCAACGATTACAACTAAAATAACCTGGTTATTCATAAGTCAAATATGACTCATTTCACTCAAACCCTAAAAGAAACACACACTTGTTGTTTTTTATGCCTACCACACCTACTTTGTCTCCCCATCTCATCTGCTTTTCTTCTCTACACCCATCCAAACTCATCTCACAACTTCAGTCATCAATCAAAATTGAATCTTTTAACATATGAACACAAACCAAACACCATAATTAGTGTTTTCTCCCTTCTTTCATCCAAACCGAACATAAAAGCAACTTTAAATATATTTTTTCGATTACACAAAACGTAACTAACCTTATGGTTATTTGTTTTATTTAGTTCGGCTCAAGTAAAAAAGAAGAAAAAAGCATAACAAAAAATACTGACAAAATGCAAGGGGCGGTACCTAATGGCGCGGTTAAGTGGCGTTTTAGGAACCATTTGGGCTTTTGAGTCGGTATCGAGCATAAGCTTAGCGAGGCCCGGTGTGGTTGTGGCGTGCTCAGTGGCGTTTTGAGGGAAAAGCGTGGGCTTCGACAGCGGTACCCGACCTGGGGTCATGGTTGTGTCTAGTTTAGGATTTGTTAGTGTTTTTTTTTTCGACTGTGAATCTGTGATATGGGTTATCTTGCAAATGACATAAATAAATGTTAAATCTTGATTGGAAAAAAGGGATCTTGGAAACATGGATTTGTGAAAGATTGAAAAGGGTTTCGTGTATTTGGGTGAAGTTAGATCTGGGTTTTTGGAATTTGATTATGATGATGGTGCAAAAAAGATTATAAAAAAAAGATGTTTTTTTTTAATTAAGAGGTAAAAAAGCTGGGGTTTTATTTATAAAAATGGACATGTTTTTAAGTTGTAAAGACAAAGGGCAAGAGAAGTGTGATTTGGACATGTTCTTGGTTGTTGTTTACCTTCGTTTTGTTTTTGGAAGCAAAAGCTTTGTGACATGGAGGGCTTTGGGCTGATACGTGTGGATAGTACATTGTGCTTTACATTTTGTATTAATTGGTGATGGGGTGTATTAATTGTATGCATTAATGTGGTTTCTTTATTTAATATGTGCGTCAATGTGTTGTATATTATGCTTATGTGGTTGTAAGTCTGAAAATTTTGTGCTTTCAAGTGTTGTACATCATGCTTTATTAGTTGCAAGTGTGAAAGTCTGAAAATTAAATAAGAGAGAGAGAGTCGTAAATGCATTATATGTAGTATAGATAACTGCGGCCTTCAAGTTTATAGATCATAATATCTTAATGTAACTTGTTTGTAGGGAGATTTGATTTCATGAACTCATGAAAGAATCGATGAGCAGCTTAAGTTTGCTCCCTAGTTGTTAACTTGCGGCTCAATTCCTGGCTCAAAATCATGATCTTCAACTAGTGACTCGACTCGTAAGAGTCATGATATAAAAGAATATACTAATAAGTAATAAACTTATCTTGGTGATTCTCATTTTTCATAGGGGGTTACAGCCTATAGAATTCAAAAGCCCTAGTAAATCAACTACCAAGCAAATATTGTATGTATTATGTATATTTAAGAAGTTGGATTTTAAGGTTAGGCGTGGATAGGTGGGTGGGTTACATTGTTGTAAAAAAATTAACTCCCAAATCAGTATTAACCCTCCAATCATTTCTTTAATAACAAGCTCTCTTGATCTCTATGGTTTATTTAGGATAGCGCGCAACGGGATTTATAAGATGTGTTTTTATACTTGAGTGCAATAGAGCATGGGTGCAAATCGTTACTCAACAACAACACTATTGCATAATTAAGTAGATTTTTAGTCGTTTCTTTTCTGTTTTCTTCATTTTTGAAATTGAACTAAAATTTTGCCTAATGTTCATAAGGGTCACAGTCAACTCGACCCAATGGGTCGTAAGAGTCGGTCATTTACGATTCATGTGAAGGACTAGTTTTAGGGGTGAACTGCCTCGACTCAGTGACTTGTAAGAGCTTGACAACTATCCCTAATTCAAATATATTATGTTATTCATATTTTCTTAGCCTTGTTCCTAGAAATATTTTTTTAAAAGCCATAACATTATATTTGTAAAAGATAACCACTCTTTTTATAAGTAATAGGATTGAAATCGCTCGAACATTTGGTAATTTTCTACAAGCTGCGAGTCATATATTGATATACGTAATATTATCAAGCTCCCATCCACTTACATGACTGTTTACATTAGGTGTTCATTTAAGTTGGCCAAATATAGATATAAAATTAAGGTACCTAGACTGAATAAACGTACCAAGGCAAAAGAAATTTCAAATTTACTATCTTATGTAGTTACATGTCATATAGCCAATGAATACATTAGTCTTACATACACAAGTCTTAAATTCAGTGAGGGAAAAGTAAAATTTAAAATTAAAATTATAATACCTTGACTGAATAAAAGAACACCTATTTGTTTGATTCCTTATCGAATCCTTAAGTTCGTTGTAGTGAAATCTGCCCCAAGTTAGTCTATTACAATATTCATATCCATAAACTCACACGATCCTATTTGTGATAAATGGTATATTGACCATGTTTGTTATGATTATTTTCATATATTCTAGGTGCCGTTCAACAAAAAAAATAAAAATAATTATTCCATATATAGCATAATTTGGTCACTTGTCTATATACATTGTTGTGTAGTTTCGGTCATACAGAAGCAACAGTGTTAAATCAGTACTATCTCACAGCCACAAACAAGACGGATGAATATTTAGTAGGCTATGTTGATGACATTGTACTTGCAGGATATTTAGAATTTGTTAGAATATTTAGAATTTGTCATAATATTCTTGCGCTCTCAGGGCATCGGTGAGCCAAACACATGGCCTAGTAAAGGACTGATCACCTAGTAGACAATGGTTTAGTTGAGTCTTATACTACGTGATCCCTCCTCATACCATCTTGTTCCCGGTTGAGTGTCTCATCAAATTAATTCTGATAGCATATTCCCATTACCAGGTTGTGTAGGAACCATCTTTGTTTTCTCAGTGTATGGTTGCAAGGCAATAATATGAAATATCTTTAATATTTGAAGTCTGTCCTCATTTCTCAAACATTTGTACTCTACGACATTCTTCGATAAAAGGGCATGTATTCCTTTACTTGTGCATAGCATCCACTATGAATCTTTGTTAAAATAAAAGACAAGCATTTAATAATTATTCTTGTGAATGGACTAAATTTGGAAATTCGATTCTTGTAAATATCAGAAAAATAACACTTACAACGTAAGATCACTGAGCCGAGCCAGATTTTCTATACTAATTCAGTGTTTACTACACAAAGAAAGTTTCCGTATTTGACATAAAATTGACTATGCATATACAAGATTTTTGAACATTATATTTCTGTTAGTATGTATACAAGATTTTTTTTTTTTGGTAAAGGGGAGTAATCCTGCACCCTGGTAAATATATTAACCAAAAACATTTAAGTACAATGGATATGAGTGAAATCCCATATCTCAGCCCGTTACATAGGCATAAAGCTTTCATAACAAGATACTACCTATTTTCTAAACATGAAAACAAACCACTACTCAAATGATAACATAGGACATAATGAAAGAAAATTACTTCCTAGGTCCTTGAAGCTTAGTGCCATACATGGCATTAAAGGCATCCAAATTCGAAGATCGTAAACCGCCGCATAGTCATCGTAGTCATAGTCATCATACTCATCTTCAAATTCATGACCACCACCGAATAGATTAGCGCTCATCAAATGGGTTAGCAAGCACCTCATCTTCGTAATCGACACCACGATCTCTCCCACTTTAGAAAAAGGGTTAACTCTCTTAGTAGAAGAAAGGGCGGTATATAAGAATCACTAGTTTTAGGAGCCACACCCAACTCCATCTCTTTCAAATCACTCACAAGGGGTTGTTCTTGTGATGCAGACTGCCTTAGTAGACTTATCTTCATTAACTTCCATTGTACGCACCGTAATCCACATCCTTGTTGGTGTTTGAAGGAATACCAAAAGCATCCAGATATTCCATATTAAGAGCATCAAACCGATTAGATGTAGAGATCTTTGTTCCACTCGAACTAGCCACATCAGAAGCATTCTTCTTAGTGACTTCCACTTTCTTAGGTTCAGGAGGATTCTTTTTGGGTTGATATTGAAACCGCTTACCCACAAATGTGTTTAGTAAACCCTCCTGACCCGGAATACTAGAACCACCTTGCTTTCCTTCTTCATTATTGACCGCCTTGAAACCATCATTAACACGCTTAGTAGGTCAAAGCGGGAGGTTCAACAACTTTAGGACATTCAATAAGAGTATGACCAAAAATCTTACATTTATCACAATGAGGTGGTTTCCACTCATATTCAACCCGAATCTTCTCAATAGTCAACTCGACCCATCAAGTAACGTATCTCAAATGAAGTCATTCCTAAGCACCTCATCCGACTTCACTTCAATCATGCATCTAGCAAAACTACTACGGCCCCACGAGTCCTTGCACATTTGGCTAGTAAGGCCATCATCAGAAAACATAGCAAGAGGAACATCATTGAACTTAAAGAAGAAGAACCCCTTTGCATTCATCATTACCTTTTGTATACAAAACTTAGCCCACGCCATGCATAAAGTAATCAACAACAACAGAAAAGCAAGGCGTTGACAAGGAAATACCCATACAAAGTATTCTCAAACCTAGTGTTCACCTCTTCAACCACTTTCATCGGTACAGAAAGATCCACACCATTAGCTTTCTTACTACACTCCAACTTACTTAAAGTTTGCGTGTGTTTTTTGGTTCAAGAGAAGTAACACCAAAGATACGATGAAGAAGGTTGTTTCAAAGCATACACACCAACCTTCTCAATACAATGCCCCATGTGCATTCTCAGATCAACCTTATCATTAGCATTATTATGGCCATTAACATTGAAGCCATAGGACCACTGTATCTTGAGGAGGTTTCAATAATAACCAATAGCAAGAAGCATCTCCTCTAGCTCCTTCGCGGATCAGCGGCACCTTAAGATGCTCAAATGGATTAGCCCCAGAGAAGTAGTAGCATCCACTGCCACGCTGGTTTTAATGGTTGCCCATCGTCACCCACAAGAACAAGTTTTCCCTCAAAGATTTGTTTCTCAATAGCACGAATTTTCAATAAAGTATCATGACCCTCAGCCGTGTCATGACTAGGTGCATCATGACTAGGGCTCGAACCAAGTGAAACCGGCTCCACTTGTCCATCGACGAGAACCAAGCAATACCCAAGAAACTCATCATTCATATTATTAGGTTCATTGTCATTGAAGAATCGACTCACCAAGACTAAAGAGGCTCATTCACATCAACGTTTAATTCATCAACCTTGTCCATAATAACAAACAGGAAAGTAAAACAACCCAAAACGAAAAACGAAAAGTAATAACGAAACCCTAAAAAAACGAAACACCAGGAAAGCAAGAAGATCCACGTCAATCTTCAGTCACGATAACCTTAGTAGAACTAAGGCATGATTATAATCACAAGATACTATCCAACATCAAACATGATAGCAGGTTCGGTTAAAAATCGTTTAGGCACAAAGAATAACTATACGAATTCAGCACCAACTATATGTATACAAGATTTTTGAACATTATATTTCTGTTAGTATGTCTACTATTCATTTCACGAAATTTACAGAGCTTTAGTCTGTCACATGTACTGTTGCCTCATTTGCTTATGCATTACTCTGATCCAATTGGCTGCAGCAATCCAAAGTGAAGCAAGTGGCAGGTGTGGTGAAGTCATGCATAGATCCCAACTATGGAAGCAGTGCACTAGGGGCATTACAAGAATTGGAAGTTCTGGCTGACGGAGATGCGAATGCACCGTCACATGGTCAAACCTAATACCTTTTCCTCAAAATTAGGTCACTTGGCTCCAGAAGTAGATGTTGCAGAATATAATTCGGCTAGTTGGGCAAGTGAATGATATCCCGAAAGGGATATATTAAAAGCTTTTTTCCATGAACCTTACTTTCAGTTTGTATAAATTTAGCCATGATATGATGCTAACACCAAGTCCTTAGATGGTCTGTATCCTGTTGTGCCTCATTTGTTTTTTCTTAGGGTTTGACACTTTCCCCTTTTAGGATTATGATCTGTTTTATGCGCTCAAAGGTAGGTATTGCCAAGTAAATCGTATCAACTACTCTAGTATAAATGTAGTCATGGCTCTAAATGGTTCGTTGAACATATGAATATTGTGATGGCTCTGACTGATTATAGGCGCGCGGATAAGTTTATGACACAAGCTATCTCCCAAGTTTCTAACTTTGTCCACCCGAATTTTGGAGTTGGTTGAAACACAAGTTTCACAAATCTGGAGTAATTCTTTAGGTGTGACTTCAAAGCGGGATTGTGTTTAGTAGAATCTCGAAGAAAGTGGTGATAAACATGACTTGTTTGCCTATCTGGATACATAACTTTGAAAAAAGGATGGTACATGTGGTGAATCGATGAAGTTCGTGTGGATTTTGGCTTATCATGAACAAGCCACATGTGGTGAATCGAAAAAGTTCACCACAAAGAACATCGCGCTTCAGGTGGATACCAGTGCTAACAACATTCTGAATAAGGTTTACGTAAGAAATGAAATAATATTGCGACATAATGCTTTACTACATCTAATCTAATCACTAATTATTTATAGGGTTAAAGTCATGAAGTAGCATTGAATTTGTATTAGTGGACTGTTATGGTGTTATTGAACATTTTGTTCTAATGCACAAGTAATTATATGTCCTATTCTAATGGACACTTAATAGTCACGACTTATGACCCGCCAAAGTTTTTTGGGACAACTCAAAATAGAAACATAGACAAACAAACTGAGATGGAGAAAGTATTATTGTATAATTAAGAGTACGTATCTTTATTATATATATAAAAAATAATGTTATTACTCAAAAACTCTCAAGAATTGTGACATTGCTATTACGTCTTTATGTTTTGCTTAAAATGTTGTGCGCCATTTTTAAAAAGGCAAAAAAAAAAGTACCAAAGTTAGGGTCCATATTCAATCATGGGTCGTTGTTTTTTTTTTTCCACAAAAAGGTTGCCAACAAATTTTTTTTGTGGATTTAGGTTTTTTACTAACTTTCGTTAACCCACTTCGTTAGTAAATTACATATTTGGTCCTTGATTTTGTAGAGTCATTTTATGCACCATCCATCCTCCTCCACCATCAACACCGTCTGCCACCATCACCTGCCAACACCACCCGCTACCACTACCACCGTCCACCGCCACCACCACCACTACCGTCCTCCCATGAGCATTTGCAAAGCCTCACCTCTTTGGAAACTCTTCATATATGTGCCTGCCCAAGTCTCGACTTCACCTTTCCGTATGGGTCTTGGCCTCCTAACTTAAGTTGCCTAACAATTGGATGCTTAAATAAACCCATTTAAGACTCGGGGTTGCAAATTTTGCAACATTTGATCATCTTTGTTTATTTATTTATGGGTTAATAACCTATTAAAGCATCATACTTGTCACAAAAAGCAGTTTGACGTAGCGAACAAAAAAAATAGCCCTTTTGGCTACTAAACTTAAATTCTTGTCTTCCTTTGAGTATTATGACCATTTTACCCTTCCAAATTACGTAAATGGTCCCCTGGAGTTTGTGAAAATTGCATCCATCCCCTAGGCTAAATTACAAAAATAGCCTCTCTTGAAAAAATTGCTCGATAGTCCAAGTAATTAAATCATGTTATCTTAAAAAGTTAAGCTAGCTTGCTCAACCCATCGCTTACATTATAAATCAACTTCATACATTGGAATAAGATAGTCAAACCGCCAACCCATCGCTTTACATTAAGCTAGCTTGCTCAACCCACTTGCTCAACCCACTTATTGTCTCCGGTTTCAAATAAGATAGTCAAACTGCTTTACATTATAAATCAACTTCATTGGCAATAAATCAATCAACCCACTGTCTCACCATTAAACCAATTGTCTCACCATTAAACCAATTCTAAGAATACATAAACCAATTCAACACCACCATACATTGGAATAATTGAATCCAAATAAAAGGGAAAATAAAATCAAATTACTTTCCCCATAACAAAAGAAAATCAAATTATCAGAAAATCAAAAGCTCGAGTGGGTTAGAACCAACCAAAGAAAATCAAATTACTTGTGGTGTTCTTGAGATCAATACAAATTGAAACCTAAATCGTACTCTATTCAATACCAATTACAAAACCCCTCTATCAATTTAAGAAAACCCTAACCATTCGAAACCCTAATTTTTTATTTGTGCTCATGTGTGAAAGTGATAAACCCAGAACCGAGTTCCTATTTGTAACAGTAATCTTGGAAGGAAGAGTATAGGCTTTTCGGTCTTGATTAGAGCATCACCATCTCTTCTTGGTTCGCGTCAACATCCATAACCACTACCAAGAGCACCCCGTGATGATCTATGGTGTTAGGAGGCCACTTGGGTAAAGTGATGGATCTGTTTTTGTTTTTTTTGTTTAGATCGGTGTGGGTGATGAAACAAAAGGTTTCGTGTTGGGCGCGTGTGGTGGTGGATCGGGTATAGGGAGTGGAGAGGATTGTTTTGGTGTAGGTGGTGAGGGGTGGTGGTGGGTGGTGTTTAAGCGGCGGTGTGGTTTTCCCGTCCGGTGGCTAAGGTGAGGGAGAAGGGAGAAAGATTAATGGGTTAATACTCTAAGAATGAGTTAAAAATATTAATGGGTTATTTATATACTTGGGGACAAAGAATATAATTTTATAAATTCAAGGGTAAAATAGTCATTACAATTTTGTATTTTGGAATTATTACTCAAAGGAAGACAAGAATTTAAGTTTAGTAGCCAAAAGGGCTATTTTTTTTGTTCGCTACGTCAAACTGCTTTTTGTGACAAGTATAATGCTTTAATAGGTTATTAACCCTTTATTTATTTATTCTCCCAAATCTACTTCGTGTTGGGATCCTGATACTCCCTCCGTCTCAAAATTATTGTCACCAGACAAGAAGCACATAGTTTAATAAAAGTGGGACCCCTATAAATTTCAACCACTCAAATAGAATATTCCTTCACTAAATTCTCTTTTTATTACCTAAAATAGAAGGTGGACAATTATTTTGAGACACCCAAAAAAGGAAATATGGACAATTATTTCGAGACGGAGGGAGTATTGGGGTAGGCTCAATTGATTCGTACAACCAACAATTCCAAGTCAGTGAAGTCACAGGTAGCAAAGTGCTTTGTCGTTAGTGGGTTTTAAGACTAAAGTAGGAAAATGATTCATTATTAGCGGAAATCAGTATAAATATCTGCATTAGGATTTATATATATATAGAGAGAGAGTAAATTAGATAAATGGTCATTATGGTTTGTTCATTTTTTCACATTTAGTCACTGAACTTGTTTTTTGACATACATGGTCACTGAAGTTTCAAATCGTTACAGATTCAGTCCATTTCGTTACATAAATGGTCACTGAAGTTTCAAACCACAGTGACCATTTACGTAACGAAATTGAAACCTTAATGACTGAATCTGTAACAATTTGAAACTTTAGTGATCATGTATATCAAAAAAAAATTTCAGTGACTAAATGTGAAAAAATTGACAAACCATACTACCATAGTGACTATTTATGTAATTTACTCATATATTTTTAATCTTCCCTGAAACATAATTAATATGTGGGGCAATTAAAAAGGGATGGTCTTTTTTCGAATTGTTGAAGAATAGAATCGTTAGGTATAACGAGTGTGGAAACCCGCGCGATGCAGCGGGATTGCTTTTGTAGACGTGAATTTGGATAGGGACTATTTTTGCCAAATTGCTATAGATAGCAATTAATTCTACAGGACTTACTTTGCAACGACACTTAAACTTTAGGGACTATTTGTGCCAAATTGCTATAGATAGCAATTAATGCTAGAGGACTTACTTTGTGACGACACCTAAACCTCAGGGGCTATTTTTGCCAACTTACGAAAGTTAGCATTTAATGGGCAAAACATGTGCTCGCTCTATAGTTATATATAGTAATGCTTTGGAATCAATTTAAGACACATCACATGGATCTATTTATAGATGGAAGGTGATTTATACACTCTTAAGATTGATTGGCACACTCAAAAATAGAGTGTTTTGACATTTATACCCTCACATGGTAAAAACGAGTAAAGATAATATAAGAGTATAAATGTCATAACACTTTATTTTAGAGTGTGCCAATTAATCTTAAAAGTGTACAAATCACCTCCCTTTATAGATTGTGTGAACAGGTGACATCAATTTAGGCTGTCTTTGCTTTATATCCATTGATGTGAATTAATAAATATTTTTATGCAGTGATTGAGTATTGTCTGCACTTGTGCTTGAATTTATGACAGCATGATTGCTCGTTCTCCCATTAGAACCTACATAAGTCACATCGTCCATCCTAGTGGGTCTCGGCAAGGTGTGATGCCTCAGTCTGCGTCAAGTGCATGTTGTTTTAATCTCTCACTTGGATGCGTCAAGTGCATGTTGTTTTAATCTCTCACGGTGGTGGTGGTGGTGGTGGCGGGTGGTGGTGGTGGACGGTGGTAGTGGTGGCGGGTGGTGTTGGCAGGTGATGGTGGCAAAAGGTGTTGGTAGAGGAGGAGGGTGGTGGTGGACGGTGGAGGAGGAGGGATGGTGCATAAAATGACTCCACAAAATCAATGACCAAATATGTAATTTACTAACGAAGTGGGTTAACGAAAGTTAGTAAAAAACCCAAATCCGCCAAAAAATTTTGTTGGCAACCTTTTTCTGCAAGAAAAAAAGAAGAATGCCTTGATTGAATATTGACCATAACTTTAGTACCTTTTTGTGTCATTTACCCTTTCTAAAATTATATCATTTTTTTTCGATTCATCTCAATCCTGCTCTTAATCACACTCCAAATTTCAACCCCAATTTTTAAACTGTAATCGGTATAATGTTGTCATTTCGGATAATGCTAAACGCTACACGAAAAACTCAACCACAATATTTAAACTATGACTATTTGTCACTATAAAATTTCATAGCTTATGTATGAGTACACGTCTAGTAATAACTAAAATTGCAAAGTAAAAGTTGAGGCAAGGGTTCGATCAGTTTGAAAATAAAGTTGAAACAACCAGGGTTGGATTTGTTGGAAAAACCCTTCTCCTTTGGAGATAGAGGCAGGGTTTCATCCTCACTCCCTGTAAAAATGGTCGGAGATCCTCTCGAAGCAGGCTCTCTACCTTCAGCTAAGAGTAAGGTTATCTACATCTCACTTCCTCCATACCCCGTGGAAGACGGGATTGAGTATCATTCACTTTTTGCAAAATAAAAAGTTGACTGTCAAAAGGGTTCGCTAGATAATTTTTGACATTAACTCTTAGAGTAAATTGCAAAAGCCGTTTGTTTGTAATGCAGTTATCGTTTCTTTGAATATGCAGACACTTTCTCTATAGTTTCACACATGATTATGCCTTACAAATTTGACCAGACCACATGTACGGTTTTATGTTATTTACTGAAAAGGAAATGTTTCGTTCTCAAAGATATTTAATGTATTAAAACATACTATACTCGCAAGTGGGATGAGTTCAAATAAATCACCATCTTAAACTAAAAAATGTAGGATAACTTTTGTGTAACACCCGACATTTTATAAGTTTTAGAAATAAACTTTTATATTAATATTAGAAATTATAGGGGACCAAATGATAGTATTTTATGAAGAAAAGGACTTAGAATGCTAAATAGTTAACAAAAAGGACTAACGGTGCAAACAATTTAACGGTAAAAACTAACGATTGTTAAATAGGCAAAATTACTATTTTACCCCATATGCTTATATGACTTAATGACCAGGGAATTCACCAAATAAAAACAAGTAAGATGGTGTGTTGTCCCATATGTGGTTTTCCAGGAAATATTTAGGAAGGAAATAATTATTAGTACTTCATTATCCAAGAATCACAAAATTATCACAAGAAATCCTCTAAGGTGTGGTGTTGGTGATTTCCTACAAGCTTTAATGTGTTAGAGATAATTCTCATCAAGGTATGAATTAACACTAGTTATGATTTCATGTTCATGATTAATTGGAGATTTTAAGTAATTATTGTTTATTTAGAGGTTATGTCTTATTTAGAGGTTATGTAAACCTAGTTTTAATTTATGGTGAATCATGATGAAATTGGAATTAGATGTGTTATTGCTATGATCATACTATGATAAGAATCATGTGGTCAAGTTATGGTAATTGATATAGAAAGATTCAATGCTAGTTGTTGTTGATAATGAAGTATGTCTCATTAAGGAGTGTTTGGAACAAGCTTATTGAGTGCCTAAACTAGTAAGATAGCTTAAGGGCCTGATGAAAAATGATTTTAATATGTCAAATAAGCTATAAAATAAGTTTGGTGTATAATAGAATAGCTTATCATGAGTTTTGGGTCGAATTGGTAATATTTAAATTTGGGACAGCAATGTTTTTCAGAAAATGCGCAGACTTGAAAGGGCTGCTGAGAACAAACCGTTCGTCGGATTAAGATGAAATCTAAACGAAAGTTGTAGCTTTCGGAGTGTACTTTAATTGTTATTCTTTGAGTTTTAGCTCAATTGGAAGTTAAATTGGCCTAAAGTTCGAAATACAGCAGCAACCCGTAAAATTCTGCACAAAATATATTTTTAGAAAAGTGTGTTAATGATGAAATAACACCTTAGGTGATCATGTGTAAGTTGTATAGACTCAATACATGTTAGATAAATGTGTTAGCATGTCCTAATAGCGTTAGAATGGTTATCTTGTGAGTAGGTGCTCGTGGGAAGCTTACGGAACGCTAATTAAGACCTAGAGGTGAGTAACGGTGCATTAGCTTCATGTTAATAGATTAAACATGATGTTAGAACTTGTGCAAGGTTTTGGAGATAGCCGAAACAAATCATGAATAATATGCTCACAAGAAGCATTATTGACAAGTTTAGCGTGCCTAAGAAATGCACGATGTAGAACTCCCATAGTAGCATCCTAAGTGGATGACACGTGCTTTTATACTAGCATCGTAAGTGGATGACCAAACATCCTATGTGGATGAACCGTGCTTGAAAAGCACTTACGTCCTAAGTGGACGATCCATATCAGAAAAGCACGTATAAATAGAAGCCGGTAAGAGTACTCGTTGGCTAGGGAAGTTCTCACTCATAGTAGGACGATTAAGCATCGTCTAGTCAGAATGCACGTTCTTAGATATCATGTTATCAATAAGAAAATTTAGAATCAAGCTTATGTTTATGTCATGTACAAGTAGAAATACGACTATAAGTCGTGCCATTTTACCATGTTATAGATTATTATGTTTATGTTAGAAATTGCAAGTATCATTTTATATTTATTCCGTTTACTCACTAAGTCACAAGGACTTACCGTTTTCAGCTCATGTTTCATGTAGGTAATTGAAGATAGGCGACGGGGCTTGTAGATATCGAGTAGGATTGCATTTTGGGAGATTAACGGCTACGCTCGGGTATAGGTTACGAGCGGCTCATTCTAGCACTTTGATTCTACTTGTAATGCCCCATGTGTCTTTCAAGGTCTAATATTAGTGTTAAAGTAGTTTATAATCAGTTACAAGTTGTTTTAGTAGTCTACGAACAAGTCATGTGATATGTGTCGTGAAAAGGGGGCGTTTGGCATAAAGCCATTCTAGCCTAAAATGACCCATTTTGGTTATGTACGGGTCTTATCGAATAGCAAATGTTATGTACAGTTTCTATGAAGTAAATATATGTCTAGTTTGGGTTATTTCAGTTTATGAGTTACGTCAAGTTAGTATCTTTAAAAAAAAAATCCAGTTAGAGTCGGGCGTTACATTTTGAGCCATAGGATGTCAAGATCAACCGTTCAGAATCACAATGGCATATTTGTAAAATTATATGAATTTCAAATGGATGCATAAAGGATGGAAGTTAGGAATAAGGGGCATTAAGGTCTTTTAAACCTCATCTTATCACCATGTAATTTCAGTTTCTATATGATCATAACACAATGAAATTCCCTATACGTAGTCTTCATCTTCAATGATTCACACTTCATCCTTAATGTCGAACAAATTTTGATATATTAATTTAACGTTCAATTTTTTATTTTATTTTTTGCTCTTCAGTTTTGGTTATTAACAAATCCTTTGGATCAATTTTAATTTGTTTTTAAGTTTGCAATCATTATGAAGACGAAGATGATGCAGGATGATGATGCATATCGAGTTCAAGCCGGTGCAAAGATGAAGACGAAATGATGCAGTTTGTACACCTTGATGATGATGCAAATTTGCTTTTGCATCTAATTTCATTTATGAATTTCATGTTGATTAAGATGCTGTTATCATCTTACGACGATTATGATGATGTTATCATCTTAAGACCACGATGATCATGCATATAAACAATATGATATGATGCAAACATTAATTTAAATTGATGCATAGCATACGTAGCAGTGGATGCAAATGCTAATACAAATTCTTTCTCAAAGATAGATGCAAAATTAAGTTGCAGAATCAGTTAATTGATACCCATCATGAATAAATAAATAAAAACCTTCAAAAGATAAATAAAAAAAAAAGGTTCCTTAAAAAACGGTAGAAGAAGATGCATTCAAACTCAATAATTGCAATTTAAGGATGTGCCTATTTTACCCTTAAGAAGCTTTGCATACGTGGCAGTTTTCTATGATGTCTTACATTTTTCACTTTAATAGAATGTTTTACAGGAACTGCACTCGCTAGCAAGTTCCCCGCTCAATACATATTGTTAATATACTATTTTATTTAAATTTTTTTATGTTACTATATGACTCCACTCATTTTTGTTTGACGGTGTCATTTTACCCTCGGACAAGGATGTGATTGTTTACATCATCTCACATCTCCATATCTCGTTTCGGCAGGATTGGGTATTTTAGTTGTTGTACTTTAAGTTTAAAAGTTTAATAAGATCATGCCAAACTATCTCCATCTTATTTATGATTAAAATGAAGTTATTTATGTCGAAATAAAGGTAAAATTGCTTCATTTTGTTATTAGCCTTATACAATGTTGATGCTGTTAATGTTAGAAAATTTAGTGCACTTGTGGGATTAGTTCGCACCTGGTAATGGGTCAGGAGGTACGGAGTGCACACCCATAAGGTCCCTGAACACCCTGACTCAAATAGTGGTTAGTAATCGACATTAGTGTTTCCACTGCCAGTGCTAAGTTGGCACTGATAGGCAGTGTTTCCACTGCTAGTGCTAAGTTAGTGCGGATAGGCAGTGTTTCCACTGAATGTGCTATGTTTCCACTGCTAGTGTTATGAAAGTACTGCTAGTAGTATGAAAGTACTGCTAGTGATAAAGTACTGCTTCTAACGGGCATTGACCTATTCAAGTGGCAGTTTCAACTGCATAATGACCACGTTTAATTGGTCATGTAACCACTAACGAATATAATGGGGAAAATTATGAGGCAGTTAATAGGCCGATAATTCCATTTGACTAGCTACGAGTGATTTCCTATAAATAGGAGATTTGATCATGCATGAAAATGAATAGAAAACGTTTAACACTTCTAAGCAAAAGGGTTATTGAATTGTGCCTAATTCTATAACTACATTTGGTCTTATCCCAAGTAGATATTCGTGTAACCCAGGCAATAGGATCGAATAGTTTACTTTGGAAAGTGATCACACGATTCCAAGTGATATCCGGTAACCACCTAGTGGTAATTGCAGTTGCTATTGATTATCTTACCCTGTTCTGGGAGCTACACACAAACAATCAAAGTAAACTATTTGTGATAATCAATGGCTGCTGCTGCAATGAAACACATGGCTTCAAACTTTGCCAAGCTTGATAAGTTTTGTAGAAAACAAGAAGGGGGGTTGAATAGTTTACCAATTAAAAACTTTGTTTTGAAACTTGTTGTAAAGATCAATTGATATTGATCTTAGATATGTTAATGAAATATGCAAGCAATATGTAAGAAGTAAATAAGGAAAGAAATGATCAAACCACAACAAGTTGTTTATAGTGGTTCGGTCTACAAGGACTCTTTTTCCTTGCCCTACTCCACTCCTCGAGTCTCACACTCGAGAGTTTAACTTCACTAGTCAACAAGCTCCTTTCACCGGCGGAGAAAACCTTTACACGCTTACACTATTTCCGACACTAAGCTAGATGTCGAGTTCTTTCCAAGGGTACAACCACTCCCACACAACGTATTTTGAGGACTAAAATACTAACCACTCACACTCACAAGATTATGATGGTTTAATACAACAATGAAGTATGAATCAACACAAGATCATACAACACTAAACAAACAAGACTTCCAACTTCTCGTTTGAAGCTTGAATGTGACTTGATCTTCTTTGCTACAAAAGAGATCACTAATATGATATGAAACTGAGTTAGAAAGATTAGAGAGAAGATATGTATGAGAGTATGTTAGAAAGGGATGAAAAACTATTTGGCTTGGCATTGCTATTTATAGCCAAAATGGACAGGAGCGTCCACGGACAGCGGAACCCTTAAAAGGGTTCCGCCCGTGTACCAATTTGGTACGGCCGGTCTGACAGTCAAGATATCAAATCTTTGCTAAAGTCAACTCTATCTAAGTAAGATTGTGCAAGATATGAAGAGTACAAATCCACACAAAATATCTAATGAAATCTTCCAATGATTTCCATGATACATCACATGATGTCATATGTTGTATTTCTATTTTTAGAAATATACAAGTACATAAGTAGTGTTTGGTTTTAAGAACCTAACACATTCTAAAAACTACTATCATACATAATGATTAGAGTCATATCAAGATGTTACTAATCATAAATGTAAATGCTTGAATGATGAATATGTTGTTTGAAAAAGCTTGTTTTAATATCTATTAAACTTGACAAGCTTTAAGCTTTTATACAAATTAAATTTACTTTTGTCGTTAACAAAACTTAGGTAAAGATCAAAAATATAAATAACGTTTAATGACGATATTTGTATTAACAATCTCCCCCTTTTTGTTGAGGACAAAATATAAATTTTATTTTTATAAAAGATACAAAGTTTGTGCAAGAGTTATAAAAATATTAGTTTTAGAACTTGAAAGGAGAATGATAATGCAAGTGTATGATGTTTGACTATTATGAAAGTCAAAGTATGCAGTTGACTTTTTGAGTCAAGTTCTATATTTTCTCCCCCTTTTTGTCTCAACAAAAAGAAGAGGCGATGCGGAATGTAATGAGCCCGTGCTATTATCTCCCCCTTGATCAAAGCTCCCCCTAAATTGGGTGCTTAATGGGAAGATACATGGATTGTGAAAATAAAAGCTACAAAAAAAATGTTAGTAATAATGATCATTTACAAGCATTACCAAATATTATGTAAAAGTTCCAACACTAATAAACACACTATTCATTAGTTAAAATTTTCATGAATAAAGATCATGAAATGGGAACATAATGATGTGTTTAAGTACAAGAAGAAAAGAAAAAAATAATCCTAAGAAGAGAAAACTAGAGATGCTAAACTATGACCATCCTAATTTGATGGTGGATGAGAAAGAGCGTTGAGGCGCTCAAGGATATGATTGAGGATGAACCTCATTTCTTCTTGAAAGTCAAGGACCATAATCCGTGTCCTATCAACGGTTTGGGCCGTTTGCTCACAAGTTGAGCAACCATGCCTAGGGGTAGTATGTTTGGGGAGGTTGTGGTGGTGGAATGGTAGATGTGTTGGTGTTGGTGGAAATGTTTGGGGTGGTCATGATGGAAGCAAGCAAAGCACTTTGCATTTGCATTGTCTCACTCAAGTGAGAGTCCACCATGCCTTTGAATTGGTGGAGGTTGTGGAGTTCGGTTTGAATCTCCTCTCTAGTGGGATTGGCATCCTACATACACTCCTCAATGTCCTCAAGATGAGGGGACATTGATGTGGGGAGTGAATGATCCCCATACAAAGGACCATGAATGTCTTTGTGAATGGGGTGGAAGAGAAGAGGTTTAGGCCCTAATGGGGCATTTGGGTCAATGGATGACCGAGGTGACTTATGAGCCATCCGCTCAATTGAGCCAAAGGATGGCAATGGTGGTGGATGATTTGGCCTAGGAGGCAAGTCATCCAAGTCCTCCAAGAAAGGATTCAGGGAGGTTGGTGGAGTGGAAAACAACTCCATGGGAATGAGAGTTGGAGACCTTGGTGAAGGTGGTGAAGGTTTTTTGGATGTTTGGATGGGTGCCGGTGGAGGTGAAGTTGGTGTTTTTGTTGGTGGTGGAGTGGTGATCACAATGTGTGATTGAGTAGGTGTGGCTAAGGTAAGGTTTGTATCATCTCGGATGGGAGATGAGATTGTGAGTGGAGAAGACTCGGATGAGGAGCTAAGGTTAACGAAGCAACAAGGCCTCACACTAATTCTAGCGGTCTTTTTGCAAGGTTTTGGAGATGATTTTGTCATTTTGACTTTGGTTTTTCTTTGCTATATGATAGTAAGAATGAAGAAGGTGTGAGGATGATCATGGTAAAACCTCTCAATTTATAGAAGTGAAAAATCATGGAGAAATGTGTTTGATTTGTTGTTAAGCCATTGAAGAGATGAGGTTCCTAATGATTTGGAAGTGGGTTGAATGCTAGTCATATCACCCAAGTCAAGCCATTCAAAAGAGATGGAGTGAAGAAGAAAATATTTGCAATAAATGTGTTTTAGTGAGTGGAATTTCCTAATATTCAGATCACCCACGGATTTGAAGGTACCAAAAATTTGGTTCCTTCCTTTATGCAAAAGGGCTCCTTGGGTGGATTTTTCAAAATTTTGAATTTTGGTGGGAAATGGATTTCTTATATTCCTAAGGGGCTGTTTGGTTGGGGTCAATTCATGGGTATTTGGGGAATTTGAAATTAAAATTCCATGAAATCTCATGTTTGGTTGGAAAATAAGAAGGATAATAAAAAATTAAAATAACTTGGTTCAAGCAACTTTAATATCCTTGGGCGGGCAAGGAATTATCATTCCCTCCAAAAACGCATAACTTTCACAAGCCACTTTAAAAAAAAAAACACACCACATCCTTTTCTCATCTCTGCCTCTTCTCTACAACAAGCTTCTTCCTTCCAGGTAACCACTTTTTTCTTTATAAATTGTTTGATTATTGTCTTTGATTTCATTCTTTTTTTCCTTGATTTCTATCTCGAAAATTGTTGATACAAATTAGGGTTTATGGCTGGCATGTATTGTGCCAATCTTGAAATTGAATTTGGGTTTTAAACTTGTAATAATGAGGACTATAACAAATTGTGGGTATGCAAATTGAATGCAATGTCCCTTTTAAGTTTCATTGCTTTTGTTTTACATGTTTTTGCAACAGTGGGTATGCAAAGTTTGTGTTTTTCTTTAGTTCATTTACTTTTGTATGTGAATGAAATGTTCCTTTTTCATATTGATTAGCATTTGATTAGTTGTTTTATGTATACAACAGTGGGTATGGCAAGTCAATGTAGAACTTATAATGGGTGGTCACTTAAGGAAGAAACACAACTTGTTGAAGATTTGGTAACTATGGTTAATAGTGGATTATATAAAGCGGACAATGGCTTTAAAAGTGGTTATTTACAGTACCTCGAGAAAAGCTTTAAGCAAGCATTCCCAAATTCGGATAAACTGGTAAAAAACATTGAATCAAAAGTAAAAACATTGAAGAAGGATTGGCAAACTGTTTATGATATGATTAATGGTTCAAGCACTAGTGGGTTTGGTTGGGATGAAAATAACAAGCTTTTGACCGCATCTAACGATGTTTGGAATGACTACATCAACGTCAAGGTAAGTAGTGTCTTATGTCATTTTCTAGTTAAACATGTATTGGTTACAGTTTTAGTTGTTATTGGTGCTTTGTTTCTTGAATAGAATAACAAAGACAAGGGTAAATGGAGAACTAAATCATTCCCTCACTTCGAAGAATTGTGTATTGCTTTTGGAAAAAATCGAGCTTGTGGGAATGGAGCTAAAGACTTTGCTGATAGTGAAAAAGAGGCAACCGTAGAAGTGCTTTCTGATGAGGAACTCGATCGAATGATGGAAGGTAGCCACAATGCACCTCGCTCTCCCACTGCTCAAGTAGATGAAACTACAAGTATTGAAGTTGATAAAAATACAAATGTACGTTGCAAAAAAAGGAAAAGACAAATGGATCCTTTGGTTGATGGATTACATGATGTTGCAAAGCTACTTAGTGACACTCTCAACAAAGCGGCGACGACAATGAGTCGAGATATAGACTTTGAAGAAGATTTGAAAAAGAAAAGCGGTATGATCACTAATGACATCTTCAAAATGACATCACTTAATCAACAAGAGAAATATGAGGTAATGGAAAAGATACGAAGTGATGTTGGATATGTTGAAGCTTATTGGGATATGGATGACAGTAATCGAGATGGTTGGGTGAAGTATATTTTGCTAAAAAATTAGTTGCAGTTATTATGTATTGATGGAGTCGAACCATGGTAAAATTAGTTGGAGTTATTTTGTCCAATTAACTTTGTACTAATGTTTTGTATTTTGAAAAACACATCATGATGGATTTATCCGGTTGTGAAAAAGATAGGAAGTGATTATGGTTTTGTGGAAGCTTACATGGATTTAGATGTAGAAAGTAGTTGATCAATTTGTATCTTTGATTAGGACAACTTGGGTTGAAATGGTTATGCAACTATGTATTTTGTGGATTAGAAAATGGTTCGTTACTTTGTTGTATTTATTATGTACACGTTTTGCACTTTCCAATGAGTTCTTCCGTTACAGTACAAAATTGCAAGGCCAAAAATAAGACAGATTTTTAAATTCTCTTATGTCAACCAAACATGCATTAGGATTTCAATTTCCAAAATTTAATATTCTTTAGAATTTAAAATTCTAAAGAATTTAAAATTCCGGAATTTGAAATTCTTGAACCAAACGCCACCTAAGTGAATTATACTAGTTCTAATAAGAGTATAAGCAATTTAGGATTGACTTATAAGCATTGGATGGTAGTTTGGAATCACGAAATAGTCGAAATTCAGAAAGTTACCTGAAGGATCCACGGCACCAAAAACTTACACGGCCGGAACACTAAAAAGGGTGCCGCCCGTCCTATGTCACGGTGGTACCAATTTACATAACGGACGGTACCAAAATTATGGTGCCGTCTGATCCGTGGAGTGCAGAAATATGGACAGAGTACGTTTTTAGGTGTCGGGGACATTTCCAAAACCTGAAATTTTTCTCAAAAGCTGTTATACTAAACATTTCTAGTTAGGAAAAGTAAATAACGCATGTATAAACATAGTGGAGCATGTATTTTGAGCAAGGCTTTTTGATTTTCACATTATAGTGAAAATGGGTAAAATTTGATAGCATACTTGCGCTATCCCCCTCCATAAGATTGTTAGCATTCACCATTGTTTCAGTTTATATTATCATCCTACATAATAAAAACAACGAAATTGTATCAAACATTAACGAGAATGCATTATTCCAAACACTCCTTAAAATTACCCTTATTTGTCCAACTTCTTGTAAATCTTGTTCATCATCCTAATAAGGCACTTGAACATTCCCTTAGTTTACTTGAACTCCGCTGATTCATTCTCTATTTCGGGAAGAGACGCATAATACTCATGAGGCGGAAGACGAGAGCTTGGAAGACCATCCTCCGAGCTATTTGATGATGATGATGATGGAGTTGGAGGTTTTGCTCTCTTGCCTTTTGTCTTAGCAACTCGTGCATCACTCAAAGGTACAAAGATGTGAGGGATGAGTTCATAGTGAAGGTGCATTCGTCTTGGGGTTGGTGGAATTGGTGCGAAGTTTCTATAGAGACAGGTGAGAAGCATCCCGTATGGAAGAGCAACCGAACCTTGAGTTGGAATATCAATCATTCTCCTTGCTATGTAGTAGGCTAAATTGAATGGTTGACGGGTGGACAAGTTGTAGAGCATATGACAAAGGCAAGCGTTAATGTGATCCCTATTTCCTATGGTGCTAATGACGTTGGCTCTAAGTAGCTCCTCCCATTTTTAAATTCGGGCTTAAGTTCATTTAGCTCCATTCCATATGGATCTCGGTTTACTTCTTTTCCCTTTCGGGTAACTCGGGTTGTATCACCTTTTGGGTTAAAAAGGTGTTCACGGATGACATCTTTGTCGGCCAAACGGGTTTGGTAGGGTAGAGAGCGGTCATTGATTCCATCAAGAGCCGTGAGTGACCATTTATCCGAGTAGAGACAAGTCCCTCGGTTGGGAATTCCTAGCACTTGAGCAAAGTTGGCTAAGGTGATGGTGTAGTCGTTTTGATTAATTCTAAACCTAAGACAAAATTCATCATCGTCTTCATCACTAAAGCCGGTCACACTAGCATAGAATTCTAACACAAACCTAGGACAAATTGGTTCATCGATGTCAAGAAGACAATCGAATTGAATGGCGGCTAGTTCTTCACGAAGATTTGTGTTTTCAAGGAAGGATGAGTGAATGGTTCTACCCTCATGGAAATACCTTGATTCTAGACCCCTAAATATTTCTACTTGTTCCTTGGTAAGTCCTTTGGTTTTGTGGTGTTTGGGAATGTAGTTAAGGGTTTCTTTGTGATCATAGAATCTTGCGGCTACCATGGTTATTCCTAAGGACAAGAGTTAATATGTTAAAAAATGAGAATAAGTTTTAACGTTTTTGGTTCTAGTGTGTGCCTATATGAAAACAATTTGGAGTTGCGGTTATCTCGACTCATTTTATGCACAAAAATGGTTTTAGTGGGTGTTTGGCAAATACCATGAGATAACCCAAATGCTCCTAATTCAATGTGGCTTCATTTGAATATACCGGGAATGCATATTAGTTATGCAATACCTTTAGTATTCAAGAGCATGCAAGTGATGAAAATTTAACGTTTCTATTTGTATTAGCAATGAAAAGAATTGTTTTCCTACAAGTGAGAAGCTTTTCAAAACTTTTGACATGGGGTGTTTGGTTGTTTGAATAGGGCCTTATATTCATTATCTATCAATTAGTGGGAAGCATGATTTGTTTATGCAATATGATAATGTAGTACCTAATTTCAATGACTAGTTATGCAATTTGCCAATTGAATTCATATTTGGTATAAAAGCATACATAAAACCCCATGTAATGATTTGTGATAGTTTTGTGCATAAATAAGAATCCTAGACTCAGAATTAAGAGATGAAATGTAGTTAGGATACTTACAATGATGTTATCTTCAATTATTAGTGAGTGGGAAGATGACAATAATGAGCTTGGTTTAATTTTACACGTTTTGGTAAAGTGGGTTTTGAGAAAGAGGATGATTTGTATATAGCAGTTTTGCTTCTGTAGGCACCACGGACCAGACGGCACCAAAAATTTGGTTCCGTCTTTGTTGTCGTTTTGTGCCGTGGCTACGATAGCAGTACAAGGCAAAATTGTTTTGTTTTGACTATTCTAATGTTTTGGGCTATGTTTATCCTACATGTTTGGTTCCATTAACCCTAAACCAAGTCTAAGAAGATTAAAAGGTTCTCGTTTAAGAGGCTTAGTTAAGATGTCGGCAATGTTGTCTTCGGAGGATACTTTCTCGATTGAAATGTTTCCTTTTTGAACATTGTCGCGAAGAAAGTGATGGCGGATTTCAATATGTTTTGTACGAGCATGTTGAACGGGATTCTTGTTGAGATCGATGGCTCCTTTGTTGTCGCAAAGTATCACAATGTCGTTGAGATGAATTCCGTAATCTACGAGAGCTTGCTTCATCCAAAGAGCTTGTTGACATGCCTTTCCGGCTGAGGCGTACTTCGGCCAGTAGTTGAGATGGCCAAGGCCATTTGCTTCTTTGCAAACCATGAGGTGAGACAATGTCCAACAAAAGTGCAAATACCACTTGTACTTTTTCTATCAACATAGTCACCGGCATGATCCGAGTCGGCATACACTATGGTTTCTACACCCGTTCCTTTGGGATACCATAATCCTAAATACGTTGTTCCCTTAATGTATCTAAAAATCCTTTTTAAGGCTTCTAAGTGTGATGCCTTTGGGTTTTCTTGAAAGCGAGCACATAGACAAACACTAAACATAATGTCGGGTCTACTAGCCGTAAGATAGAGTAGGCTACCAATCATTCCTCTATATTTAGTGTTATCTATGGATTCACCTTCCTCATCCTTGGTTAGTTTAGTGTCCGAGGACATGGGTGTCTTAGTTGGTTTGGAATCTTTAAGACCAAATTTCCTAAGCATGTCTTTTATATATTTAGATTGGTTAAAAAATATGCCATCTTCTAGTTGTTTTATTTGAAGTCCTAGAAAGAAATTTAACTCACCCATCATACTCATTTCAAACTCGTCGTGCATGATTTTAGAGAAATCATCACATAATTCTTGACAAGTTGATCCGAATATAATGTCATCAATGTATATTTGAACAATGATAATATGTGATTCCTTTTTCTTGGTAAAAAGAGTATTATCTACTAATCCCATAGTATATTTGTTATCAATAAGAAAAGTCTTAAGTCGATCGTACCAAGCTTTTGGTGCTTGCTTAAGACCATACAATGCTTTCTTGAGTTTGAAGACATGATGTGGTTTCTCAAAGTCGGTGAAACCGAGAGGTTGAGCAACATACACTTCTTCGTTAATAAACCCATTAAGAAAAGCACTTTTAACATCCATTTGAAATAATTTAAAATCATAGGAACATGCATAAGCAAGCAATATTCTAATAGACTCGAGCCTAGCTACCGGTGCATAAGTTTCATCATAATCAATCCCCTCTTGTTGATTATAACCTTGCGCTACAAGCCTAGCTTTGTTTCTAGATACTATCCCATTTTCATCCATTTTATTTCGAAAAACCCATTTTGTTCCAATTATAGTTTGATCTTTAGGTTTTGGAACTAATTTCCAAACATCATTTCTAACGAATTGGTTTAATTCTTCTTGCATGAAAATAACCCATGATTCATCTTTTATTGCTTCATTTATGGTTTTCGGTTCAATGGTGGATACAAAACAAAATAATTACTTTGATTTTGGGCTTGTGACCTTAAGGTTCTTTGATTAAGTTGTCCTATGACTTTTTCTAAAGGATGACTTTTAGATTCTTTGATGTTGACAATTTCTTTATTTAATGGTTCATCTTCCTTGTTATTATTAATTATTTCTTGACCTTCTATCATTTGACTTTCAACTAAGTCATCATCTACCAAAGGTGATGTCTTAGAGGGAGGTGGACTTTCGTCGAATGTTATGTTCAACGATTCATCGACTATCATTGTTTCTTTGTTTAGGACAATGTAAGCTTTACTAGTTTGAGAGTAACCAAGAAATACACCTTCATAAGACTTTGGGTCAAACTTGGTGAGATAATCCTTAGTATTAAGAATAAAGCATTTACAACCAAAGACTCTAAAATATCCTAACGTTGGCTTTTTACCTTTATAGAGTTCATATGGTGTTTTGTTTAAGAAAGGACGTATTAAGACTCTATTCAAAATATATGTAGAAGTGTCAACGGCGTTACACCAAAACTTTTGAGGAATGTTTTGTTCATTAAGCATTGTTCTACTCATTTCTTGAATTGTTCTATTTTTACGTTCTACTACTCCATTAGATTGAGGTGTTCGTGGAGCGGAAAAGTTATGTGTTATACCATTTGTATCACAAAAGTTTCCAAATTGAGTTTCGTTGTCAAATTCACGACCATGATCCGTTCGGATCGACACAATTTTGACACCTAGAAGATTTTGAATTTTCTTGCTAAGTATTTCAAATTTATCAAAAGCTTCATTTTTGGTTTTCAAAAACAACGTCCAAGTAAACCTTGAATAATCATCTACTATGACCAAAGTGTATAAGTTGCCTCCATAGCTTCTTATAGCGGATGGTCCAAACAAGTCCATATGTAATAATTCTAGACACTTAGATGTGGACACCATATTTTTAGATTTGTGACTACTATGTGTTTGTTTACCAATTTTGCAAGCGTCGCAAAAGTGTTGGTCATATTTAAGTTTTGGTAAATTCCTAACCAATTCTTTTGAAGATAGGTTTTGTATAAGTCTCATATTAGCGTGACCTAAACGTCTATGCCAAAGAGATGAGCTATCGTCTAATGTTGTTAGGCAAAGTTTGTCATTATATGTTTTATCTATTTTCATGACGTATATGTTATTTTTCCTAACTCCTTTAGCTATGGTGATACCATCTTTTAGTATTTGACTACCATTTTCATCAAATAGCACTTTATACTTTTTATCACATAGTTGGCTAATACTAAGTAGATTAAATCCTAACCTATCCACATGAGCAACATTTTCAATATTTAGGGAGTTATGAGCGATCGTACCTTTGCCAATAATTTTGCTTTTGAGATTGCTACCAAAGGTGACATTACCTCCGTCATACTCTTGGTATGATGAGAAGATACTTTTGTTGCCCGTCATGTGTCGTGAGCAACCACTATCTTTTATCCATTCATCAGGTTCCAATCCAACTTTCACTCATACCTAAGAAGCAAATAACTCAAGCATTTGGTCCCCAATATCTCATGGGTCCATTTGGGTTATACATACCATTTATTTGATTCATGTATGGAAACGATGGGTGATATGTGCTTAAACACATATAATTTCATTATCAAAACTGACCCAAAATAACCAAGAGAGAGCCGTTTATTGTTAACATTTGCGTGTTTCTTGAGTTTTTGCTTGTGCAGGTACGGATACGATAAAACACACAAAAAGAAGCCAAATCAGACGAAAAACCGAGCACGAGAGATCAAGAGAGCTAAAGCTGAGCCGGAAGGTCAGAATTATGCATTTGTGAAGATTTCTACTCCCTGAGGATGATTTTTGAAGATTTGATCAAAGTTTGAAGAAATGTCAGAAACAGTCCCTGAACTTTCAGTAAATGACAGAAAATACCCTCAAGTTTCAAAAGTTGCAAAATCAGCCCTTGGTTTATTTGAGAAGGACAAGATTGACCCTTGGATTAAGTTTCAGATTTTACAGTTTTTGTCCCTGAAGTTTCAGTTTATACATGCTTGGTCCCTAAGTTGCTAAATGGATCACATATCTAGTCCTAGTCCAAGCCTTGTACACTTTTGGTCCAAAAATAAACAAACAAATCCTTCTGCCCAAATCATAAGACCCGGTCCAATCCCCTAACCAATACCCGGTGTATATCTTAACCCGTTCCCACGTTTTCTTTTACCCAAGTCAAACCCACCCAAGATCCGGTCAAAATAACTCAAACAATAATAAAAAATTACCCCGCGCTATTTTACCCCAATGGAAACAATAAGAACCCTAATTACCCTTCGGTCAAAGTGGTCAAATTAACAGCAATTAAGGGTAGTAATGTACTTTCGTCTGACACAACTGACACATGGGGAGTGCCAAGTCAGCTATCCGTGTGCAACATCTCAATATCTGCTCTGTGATTGGTCGAAGCTACGTGGAAAATACAATCCAAGGGTTCAAAATTGATGGGATACGTGGAAGGTGATCTAAGGGTTGTAAACGAATCAAAGAAGCACACATTTGCGAATTCCAGAAGTTTCCAAGGCTCAAGCTCAATTATATAAAGCCCCGAATTTCTCACAGATTATTGAGTAGTTTTTAGAAAGAGAAAGTAGTGTAGTGAGAGAGTAGAGAGTAGTAGTAATCTTTGTATTTTAATGTTTTAGTTAATTTTTGTATTCCACTTTTTGTAATCAAATTTCTCATTTATAAAATTTGCTTAGTTTTGTTTTAATTCAGTTTCTGATTACTGTTTTATTGTATCTCAAATCAATTTTGATATCCAGTTTATTTAGTTAATGATTTTTAGTACTTAATCTTCTCAAAACAGAAAAATCATAAAAATAAAAAAAAAAATATTTGAAAAATAAAAAATACTCTCCATCTCTTTATTAAGCTAAGCTCTTTGTTTCTAATAACCTTTTAAGCTTCTTCATAGCTTATTGAAGGTTTATGTGTGTTTAATCTCAATTCACAAACAAATTACAAATTCAGTCAACAAAAGTCAACCGCGAAATGGTTTGATTTGCTGGTATTGAATCTGATTTGGGTGATGCAGAGTGGAATTTGGGTTGGATTTGATTAGATTAGTGGTACTTTGGTTCTGAGATAAGCTGCTAATAAGCTGGACATTTGTAAGTGTTTGAATCTGATCTTTTGGAATATGTTTAACTGCATAATTAGCTTAGTCATAATTTGCTAGTTTATATTATTGTTATTACATTCATTAGCTCTTATATTGTCATTAGATCATAAGTTTAAGCTGCTATAAAGTGGTATTATAGATTTGATAGAGTAGGTTGCTAAACAGTTAGTATAACTACTGTTTGGATCAGTGGTTAATACTGTGCTAGAGGTTAGAACATTGGAATAGTTTAGTTGCTTTAGGCTTGCTAAAGTTTATTGCATTCATATCTGTCCTTATTTTGCATCCATTTTCATTCTAAGTCAAAATTTCATTTCAACTGATCATGAAGTCATATCTGTTTGAATAAGTAAGTGAAATCTAGCATATAGGTGTAGTAATAGATAAGTTAGCTTGCATTAGCTTCATTTCAATATAATTCATCAATTTTAGTTCATCATTTGATCTCAAATCTCAAATTAGTCAAACTACCAAAACTATTTTCAAAAGTCAAAGTTGTAAAAATCAGTTTTCATCAAACTTTCTAAGCTTTGTATTAGCTTCATTTGAGCTTGTCTTGATCTGAAATTTGGCATAATCACTCTTTGGTTGGTGGTCTTGATAACCACAGTCCTGGTTTGCACAATAGCTTATTAATAAAGTCTGTGAATAAGCTCAAACATAGGGGTCGAGTAGAAGCATTTGGCTTGAGTAGCTAATTAGCTCTAAACTTGGTAGATTGCTTATTAGAGGTTAGGATTAGCAGTAATTAGTTGATTTTAGTTAGCTTTAGTATAAATTAGCCTCTGTAACAGTTTGGTAACTTTTTGTGCTTATTAGCTTATTTCCAAGTGCTTATTTAGAAACAGTTTCACATCAGTTTCAAAATCTCTCACATAAGCCATAGTTTTGATATTTTTCATAGATTTAGAATAATATTTTAGAATTTCCCTGAATTTTTCATAATTTTTAGACTTTGTTTGCTATTTTTCTTGATTTAAACTAGTTTTTTTTACTTTTTAAATAGCATTTAATTCGAATAATTCAGAAAAAGTTCTAAAAATAATTTTTCAATTTTCCTAGATTAAGAAAAATATAAAAATCCAAAAAAATATTTTTCCAAATTTTTCCTAGCTTAATTTGTAATTTTTAGAATTTAAATTAGTTTAAATTAGTTTTTAATTCAAATAAATTTCAGAAAAATCATAAAAATTTATTTTAATTCTTATTAAATTTTCTAATATCATTTTTAGTTAGAAAGTAATTTTAGATTATTTTTAGGACTTAGATTAGTCGTAGTTGCTTTTTATTTACGTTTCTTTTAATACGTTTTAGAATAAATCGCGTATTTAGGATTTCCCGTAGTGTAATTTCCCTTAATTGATTTCCCATTCCCCGTAGTTTAAATATAATCAAAAATCCAAAACATCGAGCATTTTAATAACGAACCAATAACGACGTTGCCCATTCACACCTCGTTGGGAAACGACTCGGATTTTCTGATCCGTATCACTATCACTCATGGGTTTTGATTCATTATCCTTTTTCCTAAAGGGATTTTAAATCATTACTTGTGGTTATTTTTGATATCGATATTGTGGTTTTTATCCATACACACACACCCTAAACCTCAACGAATCAAATTTTGGCGCCGCTGCCGGGGAGGTTGTGTCGCGACAATATCGTTAAAGGTTTGACGATTAGTGACTTGAGATCCTTCCTTTGTGAAGTTACTATTTTTATAAAATCAAAAAAGTAAAAAATATTTTCCTTTTTCTTTTGTATATATATATATCATATAAAAAAAATACAAAAAGATTTTCTCTTTTGTTTTTGGAGCTAAATAGAATACATCAATTATATAACATTCTCAACGGAGGTGTTATCATTAGTAAGTTCCCGAACTAAAGATCAAAAACTTGCCTTTGTGTCACTTGTGAATTGATTTATTTCTATTAGATAAACAAACTGTGTGGTGGGTATAAGGGCGGCCGACATTAAATTGCGGTGAAAAGAAGCGGGTTTTTAATAAGCTTCGCGCTGACCTAAAAAGCTTCTCCGCGCGCTTGTGCGTTTGTCTTATAGAAGTGATTTATTCACTTGGGATTATTGGTTAAGTTCATTGTGTTTTCGAATACCGTATCATTTTAATTGCCTTGGTTTTAAGTGCATGCGCACTCGATCTCGATCTAGACGACTTGAGCAGAATCGAGAACGTACCCGAGTTACGTAATATGGCTGCTCCCAACGGACCACCAAAACCCGGTCCTAATCCTCCTCCCGATAATCAAAATGTAGCTCCTGATCTCCGAACGATGGAGGAGTTATGTCAACCCACAATGTATGCGGGAGGGAGGACCCATTGCACCGACTAATTTTCAAGCTACCGATTTTAGCTTGAAACACCATATGATAGAACAAGTAAAAAACAGTTGTCAATTTCATGGTTTACCGGATGACGATGCAAACAAGCATCTTGATAAATTTTGACCGTCCACTCAGAGTATGAAACAGAATGGGGTCTCCGATGACGCACTTCGTCTATATATTTTCCCATACTCTTTGACTCATCATGCCACGTCTTGGTTTGATCGACTCCAGAAGAATTCGATTCATACCTTCGAGGAAATGGTTTCGAAGTTTCTGGCAAAGTACTTTCCACCATCGATGGTGACGAAATTGAGGAACGATATCAGTAATTTTCGGCAATATCCCGACGAATCTTTGTTTGAAGCTTGGGAACGATATAAGCTTGCAATTGATCGATGTCCGAATCATAACATGTTGCTTGTCACTCAAATTGATACGTTTTATAATGGTTTGACGTTGAGACACCGTGAAACAATCAATGCTGCTGCCGGTGGAACTTTCATGAAAAGACGCCTCGAGGAATGTTACGATCTTATTGAGAACATGACCGCTCATTACAATTATTGGGATTCTACCGCCGAAAGGGTGCATCATCTCGATCAAATACGTCTTCTTCTCTCGAAATAGCGCCATGAACAAAAGATCGACGATATCTTACGGATTACTCAGATGAATAATCAGAATCAGAATCAACAAGTAAAAGCGGTACACCCGATTTGTGAAACTTGTGGAGGTCCACATTCTTATTCCGAGTGCCCAGCCGTCGGTAGTTACGCACATGAGAATGTTTATGCCGCTACGGAAACTACAATCAACCGCAAGGAGATCGAAATCTTCTTAGCTACCGTTCAAACAATTATCTTGGACCTCCCGGTTTCAACCAACCTCAACAACAAAACCAGAATCAAAACCGTTTCAATGGTAACCATCATGTTAATCAGAACCGAGGAGCTAATGTTAATCATGGTAATCAACACTACCAAGCTCCTCCACCTCAAGTTTACCAACAACCACCTCCTCCTCAACAATCTTATCAAGCACCTCCTCAAGTCGCCCCAAACAACGATTTTCTAACTTACATGAAGAACTCCGATTACACCATTAAAAGTTTGCAAAATCAAATTAACGGCATGAGGACGGACTTCAAAAAGGAGATGGAAGCTACAAGCAACAAACAGATGACTGAAATAAGGAATATGATGGCTAGTTTCTTTCAACCCAATCAGCCGTCTACGTCTCAACCCTCGGGTTCCGGTTCTCTTCCAAGCAATACGATTCCAAACCCGAGAGGTGACATGAAAGCAATCACTACCCGAAGTGGTGTAGCTTACGATGGACCCACGGTTCCTACCACTAACACTTCTTCTTCTTCTCATGTGGTAGACCGTGAGACCGGGGTGACAAAGGACCCAGTGCTTCCTACTAATAAGGGGAATACTGTGAATGTCCAACCCACGGTTGTCCAAGATTGAGCCGAAGATGCTCCGTGAATGTGAAGAAAGCTAATCCGAAACCGTCTATCCCATATCCGTCTCGTCTTAAAGATCAAACTCTTCGTGAAAAGTCGAATCATCAAATGGAAACGTTCTTCCAAATCTTCAAAGAATTGAATGTGGAGATCAGTTTTGCGGATGCCCTTCTCTTGATGCCTAAACTTGCTTCTACGATTAAGGGATTGCTTACAAACAAGGAGAAACTATATGAGCTTGCTACGACATCTCTGAATGAGAATTGTTCGGCGGTTATCCTCAAGAAACTTCCTGAAAAGTTAGGTGACCCCGGCAAATTCCTCATTCCATGTAATTTTCAAGGAATTGTTCAATGCTCCGCCTTGGCCGATCTTGGGGCGAGTATCAATTTAATGCCAAATTCAATCTACGAGAAGCTTTCGTTACCCCCACTTACCCCAACGTGCATGACCCTCGAGCTAGCCGATCGTTCTACGACCCGTCCAAAGGGTATAGCCGAGGATGTCTTTGTCAAAGTGGGGGAGTTCTATTTTCCCGCGGATTTTGTTGTGGTAGATTTCGATGCCGACCCTCGAGTACCCATTATTCTTGGAAGATGTTTCTTACGGACCGGTCGTGCTTTAATTGATGTGTTCGAAGGAGAGATTACGTTGAGAGTTAATCAAGAAGCCGTCACATTCAACATTAATCAAACGACGAGATACTCCTCAAATTTCGACGATGCTTCCATCAATCGAATCGACGTTATTGATGTTTCTTGTGAGGAGTACGCTCAAGAAGTTCTCGGTTTTGCTAATAATACTACTTCTTCTTATTCACCTTTTGAACAACTTTCTGAGCCGATAATTGCCGACTCTTCCCCCTCTCTTACTCCATTTGAGGGAGGTGACTTCCTTTTGGAAGAGATCGATGAGTTTCTTGCTAATGACGAATCGATTCCACCGGGAATTGATGATGGTGTTTATGATTCGGAGGGAGATATCCTTTATCTTGAACAATTGCTAAATGAAGATCCATCACCGTCACTCCCTCCGAAAGAAATTACGATTGAAGAAATCAAATCCGTACAAACGTCTAATGAAAATCCTCCGGAGCCCGAGCTCAAGGATTTACCTCCTCATCTTGATTACGCTTTTCTTGAGGAACCGAACAAGTTTCTCGTCATCATTGCTAAAAACTTGAAAGATGAGGAGAAAACCGCACTTTTGGATATTCTTCGTAAACATAAGAGTGTCCTCGCTTGGCAAATTTCTGATATCAAAGGCATAAACCCTCATTTTTGTACTCACAAGATCTTAATGGAAGACGATTGCAAACCCGTTATTCAACAACAACGTAGGGTTAATCCGAAAATTCATGAGGTTATCAAAAAGGAAGTTCTTAAATTCCTCGACGCCGGAATCATTTATCCAATCTCCGATAGCTCATGGGTTAGCCCTATCCATTGTGTTCCTAAGAAAGGTGGAATGACCGTCATTGCCAACGAAGATAATGAATTGATTTCCACACGCCTCGTCACCGGATGGAGAGTGTGTATTGACTACCGAAAGTTGAATGATGCTACAAGGAAGGATCATTTCCCGCTACCTTTTATGGATCAGATGCTCGAACGTCTAGCGGGGAATGAGTTCTATTGCTTTCTCGATGGTTTTTCCGGTTACTTTCAAATTCCGATCGATCCACAGGATCAAGAGAAAACAACTTTCACGTGCCCTTATGGAACGTTTGCTTACCGACGAATGCCATTTGGTTTATGCAATGCTCGATGCGTTCCAAAGGTGCATGATGGCTATTTTCATGACATGATCGAAAAGTCTATGGAAGTTTTATGGGCGATTTCTCGGTTTATGGAGATTCTTTCACTTTTTGCCTCTCTCATCTAGACCACATGCTCAAACGGTGTGAAGACACCAACTTGGTCTTAAATTGGGAGAAGTGCCACTTCATGGTTCGAGAAGGCATTGTCCTCGGCCATAAGATTTCAAAATCTGGGATTGAGGTCGACCGAGCTAAAGTCGATGTTATAGCTAAACTCCCTCATCCCACTACTATCAAAGGTATTCGGAGTTTTGGGTCATGCGGTTTCTATCGCCGTTTCATTCAAGATTTCTCTAAGATAGCCCGCCCTATGACCCATCTCCTCGAGAAGGATGCTCCGTTTATCTTCACCAATGAATGCGTTGAAGCATTTAATATTCTTAAAAAGAAATTAACTGAAGCACCGATCTTAGTTGCCCCCGACCGGGATTTGCCCTTTGAGCTCATGTGTGATGCAAGTGATTACGCAATTGGGGCAGTCTTGGGGCAACAAAAATCGAAACATTTTCAACCCATACACTATGCGAGTAAGACATTGTCTGAGGCCCACCACAATTACACGACTCTGAAAAGGAATTATTGGCCGTTGTTTATGCTTTCGAGAAATTTAGACCTTACCTTGTCTTGTCAAAGACCATAGTGTATACCTGACCATTCGCCCTAAAGTATCTTTTGGCAAAGCAAGATGCTAAGCCACGATTACTTCGGTGGGTTCTCCTTCTTCAAGAGTTTGATGTTACTATTCTTGACAAAAAAGGAGCAGAGAACCTTGCTGCTGATCACCTTTCTAGACTTGAAAATCACCATCAAAGTGTGCTCGAGAAAAAGGAGATCACGGAAACATTTCCTCTTGAGACACTTGGGATGATTGCTAAAAAAGACTCAAACACCCCATGGTTTGCCGACTTTGCAAATTACCATGCGGGCAATTTCCTCGTGAAAGGGATGTCGTCCCAACAGAAGAAAAAGTTTTTCAAAGATGTTAAGCATTATTTCTGGGGCGATCCCTACTTGTTTAAGATTTGTGCGGATCAAGTAATCCGGCGGTGTGTTCATGGCCAAGAGGCCCTTGATATTCTCAAGGCTTGCCATAACGGACTCCTGGTGGCCATCATGGTGCAAGCTACACCGCTAAGAAGGTTTTTGATTCCAGATTCTATTAGCCAACCATATATCGAGATGCTCATGATTTAGTTAAGTCTTGTGATTCTTGCCAACGTCAAGGGAAAATTTTGCAAAAAGATGAAATGCCACAGAATGCTATTCAAGTTTGTGAGATTTTTGACGTGTGGGGCATCGATTTTATGGGACCATTTCCATCTTCTAAGGGTAATAAGTATATCCTCGTGGCCGTCGACTACTTGTCTAAATGGGTTGAAGCAAAGGCGCCCCACCAATGGCCGAAGTGGTTGTTAAGTTTCGAAGAATTTGTTTTCCGATTCGGAACACCTCGTGCTATCATCAGTGATCGCGGTACCCATTTTTGTAATGAACAATTCGCTAAAGTTATGGCTAAATATGGATTTACCCATCGTCTTTCTACCGCGTATCACCCGCAAAACGAGCGGACAAGTTGAGGTCTCCAATCGTGGTTTGAAAAGAATTTTAGAAAGGACTGTAGGAGAAAATCGAGCTTCATGGGGCGATAAGTTAGATGATGCATTATGGGCTTTCCGCACCGCATACAAGACACCCATCCGGTGCACCCCATTTAAGTTGGTGTATGGAAAAGCTTGTCACTTGCCCATTGAGCTCGAACATAAGGCATTCTGGGCCTTGAAACACGCTAATTTTGATCTTAAGACCGCGGGTGATCACTGGAAAGTTCAATTGAATGAATTAAATGAGCTTAGGGATCAGGCTTATGAGAATTCTTTGATTTTCAAAGAGAAGACCAAGAGGATTCATGATTCTAAAATCAAAAACCGCGTTTTCAACGTTGGTGATCAAGTTCTCCTTTTTAACTCTCGATTGAAGATATTCTCGGGCAAACTCAAAACCCGTTGGTCCGGACCATTCACCGTTTCTCAGGTTTTCCCGTATGGAACGGTGGAGCTTTCGGCCCGATGGCTCAAATTTCAAGGTGAATGGTCATCGTGTGAAACATTATTTTGGAGGGGACATCCCATCTATGGTTGTCCCGGATCTCCATACTTTCCCTAAGGACAAGCTGAATTGGGGATCGAGTCAAGCTAGCGACTCGGTAACCAAAAACGATGGCGCTTAGTGGGAGGCACCCCATGCTTATCCTTCTATCTTCTTTCTATTTTCTAATAAGTGACGTGAAGGGGTTAGCCTCTTCGATTTCTCGTGTTTGGTTGTTTGTGATGTTATGTGTAGGATTTTCCCGATATGAAGATTCTCGTGCTCGAAATTTGGCATTTTCTCTACTCGAGTTTCATGATCGATGCTGAAGGAAATCCGATATCCGAAATCTTATCGACTAACGTTTATCTTCTAGCATACTTAATAAACGGCTTTTAGATTTTCGTTGATACCCTTGCTTTTAAACATTGAGGACAATGTTTCGTTCTAGTCTGGGGTAGGGTAATCTTCGATTTGATTTGACCGCACTTGCTTATTTTTGTCGTGTACTCTCGCAACCCCGTTTTTCCTTAGAAAATGAAAAAAATTGTGCAAAAATGAGAAAATTTTAAATTTTTTTAAGCTTTTGTTAAGTCTTTTTGATTGAAAAGTTTGCTAGTCTCTTAGACAAGAAGCTATAAAAAGCGAATTCTAGCTCACAAGGCCAAGGATTTGCAAGTTTCCCAGAGTGATTTTAAATATGCATGAATTAATTTCATTTAGACAAAGCATTTGCTAAGTTAATATATGTTTTGACACCTTGTTGACTTTCCGCTGGTGAGAGTAGGAATAGAATTCTGACTTGACCGGGCGTGTTGAGCCCTAGCTTGTTCCCTTAACCATAGATAATCTAAAAATTATCGGCTAAGTGATATGTCCAAACCGTCAAGTTATCTCACACAAGCTAGCCACTTGTGAATGACTAACCGTAAGAAACTTAAAACGGTTCAGACAAACCAATAATAAGAGAGAAGTTGTGTAGTATGTGGGTAACTCAAACGTGTTAGGGTTGAGCACCGAGATCGTTCCGAACGAGGGTTGAATGGAATTTCCAACTCACGTCTCGATTATCGGGATTTCGAATGGTTAAAAGAAGAGAATAATGGTTTTCTACGCTTTGATAATGAAACAAAAAATAAAATAAACTAATTAAGCATATAAAACATTAACGTAAAGCAAATTAAACCTAAAATGCAATTTAAGCCTAAAACGCAACTACGGGAATTCTAAAAACGTGAATTAAAACTAAATGAAAGAGATTTAAGCTAATTTTGAAAAACGTAAACTAAATTTAACTTATAAGAAATGCAATTTGATAAAAAGAAACTTTTAAAACTTTAAATGTAAAGAAAATGCAAAAAAGCGAGGCTTCGGGTAAAACGAGCCTATACGTGAACTATTTGGAAAAACGACCCTAGGAATGAAAATTTATTTTTACTATGAAGAAAAATACTAAAAATGATTTTAGGAAAAAGCGGAATATTTTTTCGAGCATTTTTCTATTTATTACGAATTTAAAACTAATTATTAAGAAATTAATTATTAAAAATAGTAAAACTATCTGGAAAAATATGAAACTTTTCAGGAAATTACTTTTTGGTACACTAAATCTAAGAAAAACAAGAAACTAGAAAAATCAGCAACTAATAAGCGGAAAATAAGCTAAAGTCCTTATTTAATACTAAAAGTAAAAACGTATATAAAAGAATTAAGTGTGCAATGGATGACAAGAAAGACCCAAGGGCATTGATGGTAGTGGGTTGCTGTTGTGAGGCGTTGGAATGTGAAGGGCTACTGACCCAGGTTCGAACCTGGTCAGTCCCTTTTTGCTTCTTTTTATTTTTCAACTTTTGCAATTTATTGGGTTGAACTTTAAATGCTAACAGCTATCCTATCTACAAAAAACTAATCCTAAACACTACGAATGCAGATTAACAGCAGCTCAAATAGCAAATACAAATCAGATTACACAATAAGTCAACAAAACTCCTCTAAATGATTCTAAGCCAATTCGAAATGGAAACTAATAAACTAAAGGAGACTAAGCATACTTAGATGACTATTTCTAACTTACAAGTAAGCAGATAAGCTATAGATCAGCTGGACAATGCATAAACTAAGCAAACCAATTACTCCTTTATGAGCTTAATGTACCTAATAAGCTATAAGGGGATCTAAAAAGACTAGTTGCAGGCCTAAATTAAGCACGCTAAATAAGTTCTACATGGGAACCAAAAGGCAAACATATAAAACCACTATCCTAAGTAACAACAGAAAACAATTACCAAGCTTAAGAGAATACACTAATGAACTTACTCGAAACTTCTGATATGACAGATTCAAAATTGAAGCAGGGCAGAAAACCAATTAAACCGCTAACTTAAGACTCATGGCAGCCATAGTTAGAGATTTTTTTTGAATTTTTTTCCTTTTGGGAAAAGTTAAAAGAGCTACTGAAAATGAGATTTTTATTTTTTAAAATTTGTTGTAACAGATAAAAATAGCTAAAATAGATAAAATCAAATGACTAAAAATCTAATTTGCAACCTTTAAGAATGAGTTCAAATTGCATAAATTGGTAAAATCTAATATTTGAATGAAAAACTTTTTAAAATCTAAATGCTAAATGACCTACTGAGATTAATGAGTAGATAGAATGCTAAAATCTCTTGAGCAATAAGAACTAAACAGCTTATTATACCTTATGCCAAACAGCCCTTATGGGGTGTTTAAGCTTCTACAAACAGAACAATGCTAACTATTTAGAGAGACAAAAACTTTTGACCATCCAAAACACCTCAAGTCAGATACAATCTAATATTTGAACACTCAATAAGCTGTGAAGCGACTTATTGAGCTAAAGCTTATTTTTTGGTTTTATTGAAAGAATGTGCAATGATAGTAAATTCTTGACTTGAAATCATTTGTTAATAAAAAGGATTAGTTGATAAACTACAAAACAACTAAAATCAATTAATAAGCAGAAACTTAAACTGAATAAGCACTTTGACCGGCGTTGACTTTAATTGAAATTGAATGAAAGTTTAATACAAAGTTTGAAATTAAAATTATAATTAAACTAAAATGATTTTAAAACAACAATTTGACAGAAAAGTAAATGTGGTAACAGATTTCTAAAATGTGAAAACTGGACCCCTTGCACTTGTGAATGAGATGGGTATAAATAGCTGAGCCAAGGATGAAAGGAAACATCTGGAACTTCTAATCTCGGCCTTTGATCATATCCCACATCACCAACTCTAATCTCAGCCTTTGGATCTCTTGAATGAGGTGTTTTGACCAATGAGGTTGCTTCCTTTGTACATCTTTGGCGATCTTGGTCTTGTCACACCTCTGACACGTGCGTTAGGAGCTTCTGGAAACAATTTAAGTTGGGTAATTGTTGGGAGATCAAGGGTAAATGGGGTTGAAGGTCATAAGCAGTAAAAATGGTTGACAGTGTTTGGGCGCGCATGTGGTTTCAGGGGTGTTTGTTTATTTTATTTTGACCTGGTGTGGTTTGGCTTGACTTCGGGTTAAATACGGGTAAAAGGGTATAAGCAAACCGGGTCTTGGGATAATGGATTGGATATTGGGCTTGATTGGTTTGTGTTATTTTTGGGCTTAAGGTAAAGTGTTAATATTTATACACTTAGGACCATTTATGTAATATTTGCAAGAACAAGGGTCCAAAAGTGTAAATTATGACATGTGAGGGATGACTTTGGTATTTTTGTACAATGAAGGCACAAGGGTAGAAATGGTAAATAAGGGAAAGTTAAGGGGTAATTTGTGTATTTATGGGAAAATGAGGGGTTGATTGTGTAAATTGGTAAAGTGAAAGGCAAATTGTGAAAAACTCTCAAATCATGTCCCAAACTCCGTAATTTGATCTTTTAAGCATCAAAATCCATAAAATTACATCCCGGCATCGGCTTTTGCATTCTTCTCTCTCTCGTGCTTGGTTTTCTTCGGTTTTGGCTTCTTTTTGTCTGTTTCGTCATATCCGTACCTGCACATGCATAAACTCAAGAAAACAACGAATATTAGCAATAAACGGCTCTTTCTTGGTTATTTTGGGTCTATTTTAATAATGAAAAGGTATGTGTTTAAGCACATACCAAAATACCCTAGACGAGACCATTGTCGTGTCCTCACGCAATGCAATCAACTCACGCTTCTAAAACCAAGGATTTCAATCTCTTTCTACTAAACCTATGAAAAAGTAGCAAAGATTCCTCAAAAGAGATTAAGAAAGCCTTAATTCTAAAAACGCCCCGTTTACCTTTTAAATTCTCATATATATAGATATTACGGTTAAGCACATTCCGGTTATGAATGACGGTTTGTTGAACTTTCATGTCGATCAATAACTCCAACATTTTTCAAACGACACGTTAGGATCATGGAGTAGAAAACACAACACAGCGTGAAGTGACCATACGGATAGAATACATCGTCCCTGATTTTTCGCAAGTCCCAAACTAAGCGTAAAATCGAAATCATTGTTAAGTATGATTCTAGATGCTAACACTACCCATGGAAGTTACTTGTGTACTTACCTTTCGTTCCCATTTTTCTATTTCCTCTAGATTTTTTTTTATTTTTGTGAGAAATGAATTTCTTCAAATTTCTCGTTTCGATAACTTTTATTCCGATAAAGATATAAAGCTAAGTCGATAATTAGTTATCCGCCTTCTCTCAAGAACCATTGTCCCAAAAATGAGGTCCACATCAAGGAAGTTTTATTCACTTATACTTTATTTTTCATTTTTTTCAACACATTTTTTTTTTTTTTTTTTTAATATTTGAAATAGAACTTAGACTTTTACGTGTATGAGCTATGAACCACGGAGCTTCACGGGGTAATTCCAAGACTATAGGCTTCATGAAATGAGGATCCCGGGTGGCTAGGCTAAGACCTCACTCAATTCCGGCTAAAGATCCAAGGGTCCGATCTCGACACCGCAGCTCATAACTTTACTTATTACTTTTCACTTATCACTTATTGCTTTATTTATTACGGATCCTTGATGTGTACCCAATTTTTAAAACAAAGATTCTTTTAAGAAGATAAAGAACTAACCATCGCCAAAAACTCAACATCTCTAATTATTGATTAGACAGATATGGGGTGAAACAATTTTGTGGGAACAAAAAGCCATAAGTACCTTCGATGGGCTCTAAAGAGAACCAACTACTCCACGCTTAGCATCTAAACTCATAAGTAACTCTATCATTTCTCGATCTCCGCAAATTTAAAATCCCAAATAATGAGATCCGCGGATGCTTAGCCGATAATTTTTAGATTACCTATGGTTAAAGGAACAAGCTAGGGCTCAACACGCCCGGTCAAGTCAGAATTATATTCCTACTCTCACCAGCGGAAAGTCAACAAAGTGTCAAAACATATATAAACTTAGCAAATGCTTCGTCTAATGAAATCAAGTCATGCATATTTAAAATCACTCAGGGAAACTTGCAAATTCTTGGCCTTGTGAGCTAGAATTCGCTTTTTATAGCTTCTTATCTAAGAGACTAGCAAACTTTTCAATCAAAAAGACTTAACAAAAGCTTCAAAAATTTTTAAATTTTTTTCATTTTTGCACAATTTTTCATTTTCTAAGGAAAAACGGGGTTACGAGAGTACACGACAGAAATAAGCAAGTGCGGTCAAATCAAATCGAAGATTACCCTACCCCAGACTAGAATGAAACATTGTCCTCAATGTTTAAAACAAGGGTATCAACGAAAATCTAAAATCCGTTTATTAAGTATGCTAGAAGATAAACGTTAGTCGATAAGATTAGGATATCGGATTTCCATCAGCATCGATCATGAAACTCGAGTAGAGAAAAGACAAACTTCGAGCACGAGAGTCTTCATATCGGGAAAATCCTGAACACAACATCACAAACAACCAAACACGAGAAATCGAAGAGGCTAACCCCTTCACGTCACTTATTAGAAAATAGAAAGAAGATAGAAACGCTTATTTTGTTATCGAGTCGTTAGCTTGACCCGAATTCATTTATCCATGGGGAAGCAAGTGGAAAAGATAATCTCCATCGGACTTTCATTCAAGAGGTTTGGATAAACATTGAAGCATAAGAAAGTTCCACTCCGATGAGATACCCACGGTTCTTAAAAAGGAAAAGCGGTGATACCGGGGTCAAAGATGGTATCCTCACTCCCGCAAGAGTGAAGAAGAGGATAAATCACATTATATGGAAGAAATGGAATAAAGCAAATTCCTTAATCTGATTTTGAACATTTAAGCTCGTAGGGTGATTTTCAACAAAAACATCAGGAGGAAGAGACGGGGTGATGTCATTAATAAGGGAACTCTTCTGAGAGAGCTGCTCTTCTCCAAAATTAAAATCTTCCTCAAGATCAAAATAGACACGATCATATTCCGGAGGAGATATGAAATGAGAGAGTTCACCGGAGAACTCCTCGACATAATTATCATTAATCTTTAGTGGTGGCTTATTTATCGGATCTTCATTCAACAAACTTTCAATCTTTCTCGAATCGGCTTCATAATCAACGTCATCGTCCTCACTTCCCGGTGGAAGAGGATCGATGCGAGCGAGTTCATAGGCGAACTCCTCGAGAAGTAAATCAAGAGACGAATCCTTGAGCTCGGGCTTCATAGGATTTTCATTAGACGGCTCTACTTCTTTAATTTCTTCAATCGAGATAAACGGAGGTGGGATTTGTGCGGTACTTTGTAAGCTTAGAATTTGCACCTTTTCCATTATGGTCTCCGTGTCGGACTCATCACTTTCCTCGTCAAAGATTTGATTGTCAACATTGAGAGTATATTCTGAATCGAAGTCAAACAAAGGATTTGTGAAGGTCATTTTGAAAGTTTCTGAAATCGAATCGAAAGGTGTCTCAGATACCCTTGAGATTGGAACAAGGTCATCAATATTCTCAAGAGGAGTGTATTCAACTTCCTTGTCCCCCATTGACAAGGTATCCGAAAGTTCATTAATGAGCGGATCACAATCGGTTTCAACAATTTCCGGTGAAATTGGATCATCGACTTCTTCCAAAACGGCGTCACTTCTCTCAACCGGTGTGAGTGAAGGGGAAGAGTCGGAAATGATAGGATCAGAAATGGGAGTGGGATTGCCACTCGAAGAATCGTCATCGATCTTTAAGTTCTCTTCTTCAAACGGTTCATCGTCATCACTATCGTCAGAGTCGGAATAGTAAAAAGTGGGTGAATAACTCGGTCTTTGTTGATAATGGTGACTGATATATCTTTCTTGCTCGCCAAAGACGTCAATTTGAGCACTCATAACGGAAACTTTCTCGGAATAATGATCACTCAACATAGTGGTAGAATCGTAAGGAACGTCAGCATCCCACTGATAATGATGTTGCGTCATATTCTCGATCAAATCATAAGCTTCTTGAGGTGTCTTCCGCATGAGATTTCCACCAGCTGCCAACATGATTTTGTCTCGATCAATCGTAGTGATACCATGATAAAAGGTTAGGATTTGATCAAGAAGCAAAATTCGGTGATCGGGACATTTCTGTAATAACGATTTGAATCTTTCCCAAGCTTCAAATACGGATTCCTTGGGTAATTGCTGGAAATTAAGAATTTCTTTCCTCAACTGCATCGTTTTCGAATATGGAAAGTATTTTGAAAGAAACTTGCGAAACATCTCTTCCCAAGTGTGAATCGAATGTTTTTCAAGAGTATAAAACCAAGATTCGGCTTCGTGGGTTAAAGAGAAGGGGAAAAGATTCACTCGGATATCATCTTGAGAAACGTCACGTTGTTTCATGGATTGAGTAATAGATAAAAACTTGTTCAAGTGCTCGTTAGCATCTTCGTCGTAAGATCCATGAAATTGACAATGCTGTCGAAGAAGACGAACCATACGATTTTTCAATCTAAACTTCGTTCCCGGAACGATCGGTCCTCCTCGACCGATAAGTGAAGGACGATAGAAATCTTCCATGGTCCGAGGATCATGGGGATCAAAGGGTGCGAAATCGAGCATTGTGAAGAATTAAACAATTTAGAGGGTAAGGAGATAAGAATTAAACATTTCAGAGGAGAACGAAGATTATTTTTGGGTTTTTTTTTTAAAAAATAGAAAAAGGAAAACAAAATTTGAAAAGGAAAATATTTTTGGGTTTTTATATTTAAGAAAACACAATATTTTTGTAACCGTCACGTCAATCGGTGCTCAGTAGCTCTCAAAAGTACGCGCAGCGGAGCGGGAAGGAAGAGTGGATCGTTCTTCAGTCTTCAATTTAATGTCAAGAATTTCCTTATACCCCGTGTATAGGTTGTACCTTCAAGGTGAGCCGACGTAACAATTGACGTTTCAGTTTCTTTTGTTGGTTTTTACTTTTTATGGTTTTGTAAACACTCTAGGAAGAATGTTTTGGTGTTTTTAGACTTTTTTGGGTTTTTCAAAAATATATATATACAAAAACGACGGTAACTTCACTCGGGGAAGGATCTTCAAATGCACGCGATTCGAGACGGAATACGAAAACTCGCTACAAGCCCTCCCCGGCAGCGGCGCCAAAAATTTGATATGTCCAAACCGTCAAGTTATCTCACACAAGCTAGCCACTTGTGAATGACTAACCGTAAGAAACTTAAAACGGTTCAGACAAACCAATAATAAGAGAGAAGTTGTGTAGTATGTGGGTAACTCAAACGTGTTAGGGTTGAGCACCGAGATCGTTCCGAACGAGGGTTGAATGGAATTTCCAACTCACGTCTCGATTATCGGGATTTCGAATGGTTAAAAGAAGAGAATAATGGTTTTCTACGCTATGATAATGAAACAAAAACTAAAATAAACTAATTAAGCATATAAAACATTAACGTAAAGCAAATTAAACCTAAAATGCAATTTAAGCTTAAAACGCAACTACGGGAATTCTAAAAACATGAATTAAAACTAAATGAAAGAGATTTAAGCTAATTTAGAAAAACGTAAACTAAATTTAACTAATAAGAAATGCAATTTGATAAAAAGAAACTTTTAAAACTTTAAATGTAGAGAAAATGCAAAAACGAGCTCGCTCGGGTAAAAACCCGAGCCTAATACGTGAACTATTTGGAAAAACGACCCTAGGAATGAAAATTTATTTTTCCTATGAAGAAAACTACTAAAAATGATTTTAGGAAAAAGCGGAATATTTTTTCGAGCATTTTTCTATTTATTACGAATTAAAAACTAATTATTAAGAAATTAATTATTAAAAATAGTAAAACTATCTGGAAAAATATGAAACTTTTCAGGAAATTACTTTTTGGTAAAATAAATCTAAGAAAAATAAGAAACTAGAAAAATCAGCAACTAATAAGCGGGAAATAAGCTAAAGGCCTTATTTAGTTCTAAAAGTAAAAACGTATATAAAAGAGTTAAGTATGCAATGGATGACAAGAAAGACCCAAGGGCATTGATGGTAGTGGGTTGCTGTTGTGAGGCGTTGGAATGTGAAGGGCTCTTGACCCAGTTCGAACACATGGAGTCCCTTTTGCTTCTTTTTATTTTTCAACTTTTGCAATTTATTGGGTTGAACTTTAAATGCTAACAGCTATCCTATCTACAAAAAACTAATCCTAAACACTACGAATGCAGATTAACAGCAGCTCAAATAGCAAATACAAATCAGATTACACAATAAGTCAACAAAACTCCTCTAAATGATTCTAAGCCAATTCGAAATGGAAACTAATAAACTAAAGGAGACTAAGCATACTTAGATGACTATTTCTAACTTACAAGTAAGCAGATAAGCTATAGATCAGCTGGACAATGGCATAAACTAAGCAAACCAATTACTCCTATATGAGCTTAATGTACCTAATAAGCTATAAGGGGATCTAAAAAGACTAGTTGCAGGCCTAAATTAAGCACGCTAAATAAGTTCTACATGGGAACCAAAAGGCAAACATATAAAACCACTATCCTAAGTAACAACAGAAAACAATTACCAAGCTTAAGAGAATACACTAATGAACTTACTCGAAACTTCTGATATGACAGATTCAAAATTGAAGCAGGGCAGAAAACCAATTAAACCGCTAACTTAAGACTCATGGCAGCCATAGCTAGAGATTTTTTTTGAATTTTTTTCCTTTTGGGAAAAGTTAAAAGAGCTACTGAAAATGAGATTTTTATTTTTTAAAATTTGTTGTAATAGATAAAAATAGCTAAAATAGATAAAATCAAATGACTAAAAATCTAATTTGCAACCTTTAAGAATGAGTTCAAATTGCATAAATTGGTAAAATCTAATATTTGAATGAAAAACTTTTTAAAATCTAAATGCTAAATGACCTACTGAGATTAATGAGTAGATAGAATGCTAAAATCTACTGAGCAATAAGAACTAAACAGCTTATTATACCTTATGCCAAACAGCCCTTATGGGGTGTTTAAGCTTCTATAAACAGAACAATGCTAACTATTTAGAGAGACAAAAACTTTTGACCATCCAAAACACCTCAAGTCAGATACAATCTAATATTTGAACACTCAATAAGCTGTGAAACAGCTTATTGAGCTAAGAGCTTATTTTTTTGGTTTTTATTGAAAGAATGTGCAATGATAGTAAATTACTGACTTGAAATCATTTGTTAATAAAAAGGATTAGTTGATAAACTACAAAATAACTAAAATCAATTAATAAGCAGAAACTTAAACTGAATAAGCACTTTGACCGGCGTTGACTTTAATTGAAATTGAATGAAAGTTTAATACAAAGCTGAAATTAAAATTATAATTAAACTAAAATGCTTTTAAAACAACAATTTGACAGAAAAGTAAATGTGGTAACAGATTTCTAAAATGTGAAAACTGGACCCCTTGCACTTGTGAATGAGATGGGTATAAATAGCTGAGCCAAGGATGAAAGGAAACATCTGGAACTTCTAATCTCGGCCTTTGATCATATCCCACATCACCAACTCTAATCTCAGCCTTTGGATCTCTTGAATGAGGTGTTTTGACCAATGAGGTTGCTTCCTTTGTACACGCTGGCGATCTTGGTGCTGTCACACCTCTGACACGTGCGTTAGGAGCTTCTGGAAACAATTTAAGTTGGGTAATTGTTGGGAGATAAAGGGTAAATGGGGTTGAAGGTCATAAGCAGTAAAAATGGTTGACAGTGTTTGGGCGCGCATGTGGTTTCAGGGGTGTTTGTTTATTTTATTTTGACCTGGTGTGGTTTGGCTTGACTTCGGGTTAAATACGGGTAAAAGTGTATAAGCAAACCGGGTCTTGGGATAATGGATTGGATATTGGGCTTGATTGGTTTGTGTTATTTTTGGGCTTAAGGTAAAGTGTTAATATTTATACACTTAGGACCATTTATGTAATATTTGCAAGAACAAGGGTCCAAAAGTGTAAATTATGACATGTGAGGGATGACTTTGGTATTTTTGTACAATGAAGGCACAAGGGTTAGAAATGGTAAATAAGGGAAAGTTGAGGGGTAATTTGTGTATTTATGGGAAAATGAGGGGTTGATTGTGTAAATTGGTAAAGTGAAAGGCAAATTGTGAAAAACTCTCAAATCATGTCCCAAACTCCGTAATTTGATCTTTTAAGCATCAAAATCCATAAAATTTCATCCCGGCATCGGCTTTTGCATTCTTCTCTCTCTCGTGCTTGGTTTTCTTCGGTTTTGGCTTCTTTTTGTCTGTTTCGTCATATCCGTACCTGCACATGCATAAACTCAAGAAAACAACGAATATTAGCAATAAACGGCTCTTTCTTGGTTATTTTGGGTCTATTTTAATAATGAAAAGGTATGTGTTTAAGCACATACCACTAAGCATCCGCGGATCTCATTATTTGGGATTTTAAATTTGCGGAGATCGAGAAATGATAGAGTTACTTATGAGTTTAGATGCTAAGCGTGGAGTAGTTGGCTCTCTTTAGAGCCCATCGAAGGTACTTATGGCTTTTTGTTCCCACAAAATTGTTTCACCCCATATTTGCTAATAATAATTAGAGATGTCGAGTTTTTGGCGATAGTTAGTTCTTTATCTTCTTTAGAGAATCTTTGCCCATGATAGTTGGGTACACATCGAGGTACTGTCAGTGTTACGGTGTAATAGACAAGCTGATTCTGATAGTTTTTGCTATTGTTTCTATTGTTATAAAAGCCGTAGGATTTGGAGTTTGGCACAAAAATTAACATGAAATAAAGCCCAAATGTATTAAAGTTGAAAAATCCAAAGCCATAAAAGTTGTCATAGACTTCTATAAAGGCAGAGGAATATCCAAAGTCATAATAAGACTCCTGATAAAATGGTAATCCCGTTGAGTTAGTGGTTGAAAAGACCAAGGGCCTGAATTGCAAAAATGCAAATGTGCTGAAATAAGTGTTAAGCCAAACTTTGAATCCGGAAGATATCTTCCTAAATCGTGCGAAATTAGGACCTTTATGTGGACCTCATTCTTGTGTGCAATGGTTTTCGAGGGAAGAAGGATAACTAATTAGCGACTTAGCTTTATATCTTTATCGGAATAAATCTTATCGAAACGAGAAAATTGAAGAAATTCATTTCTCACAAAAATAAAAAAATCTAGAGGCAAATAGGAAAATGGGAGCAAAAGGTAATTACACAAGTAACTTCCATGGGTAGTGTTAGCATCTAGAATCATATTTAACAATGATTTCGATTTTACGCTTAGTTTGGGGATTTGTGAAAAATCAGGAACGATGTATTCTATCCGTATGGTCACTTCACGCTGTGTTGTGTTTCCTACTCCGTGATCCTAAAACTGTTGATTGAAAAATGTGGGAGTTATTGATCGACATGAAAGTTCAGCAAACCGTCACTCATAATCAGAATGTGCTTAATCGTAATATCTATATGTGAATTAAAAGGTTAACGGGGCGTTTTTAGAATTAAGGGTTCTTAATCTCTTTTGAGGAATCTTTGCTACTTCTTCATAGGTTTAGTAGAAAGAGATTGAAATCCTTGGTTTTAGAAGCGTGAGTTGATTGCATTGTGTGGGGACACGACAATGGTCTCGTCAGGGGTATTTTGATATGTGCTTAAACACATATAATTTCATTATCAAAACTGACCCAAAATAACCAAGAAAGAGCCGTTTATTGTTAACATTTGCGTGTTTCTTGATTTTTTGCTTGTGCAGGATGCGGATCACGATAAAACACACAAAAAGAAGCCAAATCAGACGAAAAACCGAGCACGAGAGATCAAGAGAGCTAAAGCTGAGCCGGAAGGTCAGAATTATGCATTTGTGAAGATTTCTACTCCCTGAGGATGATTTTTGAAGATTTGATCAAAGTTTGAAGAAATGTCGAAAAGTCCACTGAACTTTCATTAAAATGAGAAAATACCATCAAGTTTCAAAAGTTGCAAAATCAGCCCTTGGTTTATTTGAGAAGGACAAGATTGACCCTTGGATTAAGTTTCAGATTTTACAGTTTTTGTCCCTGAAGTTTCAGTTTATACATGCTTGGTCCCTAAGTTGCTAAATGGATCACATATCTAGTCCTAGTCCAAGCCTTGTACACTTTTGGTCCAAAAATAAACAAACAAATCCTTCGGCCCAAATCATAAGACCCGGTCCAATCCCCTAACCAATACCCGGTGTATATCTTAACCCGTTCCCACGTTTTCTTTTACCCAAGTCAAACCCACCCAAGATCCGGTCAAAATAACTCAAACAATAATAAAAAATTACCCCGCGCTATTTTACCCCCAATCCTGGAAACAATAAGAACCCTAATTACCCTTCGGTCAAAGTGGTCAAATTAACAGCAATTAAGGGTAGTAATGTACTTTCGTCTGACACAACTGACACATGGGGAGTGCCAAGTCAGCTATCCGTGTGCAACATCTCAATATCTGCTCTGTGATTGGTCGAAGCTACGTGGAAAATACAATCCAAGGGTTCAAATTTGATGGGATACGTGGAAGGTGATCTAAGGGTTGTAAACGACTCAAAGAAGCACACATTTGCGAATTCCATAAGTTTCCAAGGCTCAAGCTCAATTATATAAAGCCCGGATTTCTCACGGATCATTGAGTAGTTTTAGAAAGAGAAAGTAGTGTAGTGAGAGAGTAGAGAGTAGTAGTAATCTTTGTATTTTAATGTTTTAGTTAATTTTTGTATTCCACTTTTTGTAATCAAATTTCTCATTTATAAAATTTGCTTAGTTTTGTTTTAATTCATTTAGATTCCTGTTTTATTGTATCTCAAATCAATTTTGATATCCAGTTTATTTAGTTAATGATTTTTAGTACTTAATCTTCTCAAAACAGAAAAATCATAAAAATATAAAAAAATATTTGAAAAATAAAAAATAATCTCCATCTCTTTATTAAGCTAAGCTACTGTTTCTAATAACCTTTTTAAGCTTCTTCATAGCTTATTGAAGGTTTATGTGTGTTTAATCTCAATTCACAAACAAATTACCAATTCAGTCAACAAAAGTCAACTGAAGCAGAAATGGTTTGATTTGCTGGTATTGAATCTGATTTGGGTGATGCAGAGTGGAATTTGGGTTGGATTTGATTAGATTAGTGGTACTTTGGTTCTGAGATAAGCTGCTAATAAGCTGGACATTTGTAAGTGTTTTAATCTGATCTTTTGGAATATGTTTAACTGCATAATTAGCTTAGTCATAATTTGCTAGTTTATATTATTGTTATTACATTCATTAGCTCTTATATTGTCATTAGATCATAAGTTTAAGCTGCTATAGAGTGGTATTATAGATTTGATAGAGTAGGTTGCTAAACAGTTAGTATAACTCTTGTTTGGATCGATTGGTTATACCTGTGCTAGAGGTTAGAACACTGGAATAGTTTAGTTGCTTTAGGCTTGCTAAAGTTTATTGCATTCATATCTGTCCTTATTTTGCATCCATTTTCATTCTAAGTCAAAATTTCATTTCAACTGATCATGAAGTCATATCTGTTTGAATAAGTAAGTGAAATCTAGCATATAGGTGTAGTAATAGATAAGTTAGCTTGCATTAGCTTCATTTCAATATAATTCATCAATTTTAGTTCATCATTTGATCTCAAATCTCAAATTAGTCAAACTACCAAAACTATTTTCAAAAGTCAAAGTTGTCAAAATCAGTTTTCATCAAACTTTCTAAGCTTTGTATTAGCTTCATTTGAGCTTGTCTTGATCTGAAATTTGGCATAATCACTCTTTGGTTGGTGGTCTTGATAACCACAGACCTGGTTTGCACAATAGCTTATTAATAAAGTCTGTGAATAAGCTCAAACATAGGGGTCAGTAGCTGTTTGGCTTGAGTAGTTAATTAGCTCAAATCTTGGTAGATTGCTTATTAGAGGTTAGGAGTAGCTTAAATTAGTTGATTTTAGTTAGCTTTAGTATAAATTAGCCTCTGTAACAGTTTGGTAACTTTTTGTGCTTATTAGCTTATTTCCAAGTGCTTATTTAGAAACAGTTTCACATCAGTTTCAAAATCTCTCACATAAGCCATAGTTTTGATATTTTTCATAGATTTAGAATAATATTTTAGAATTTCCCTGAATTTTTCATAATTTTTAGACTTTGTTTGCTATTTTTCTTGATTTAAACTAGTTTTTTTTTTACTTTTTAAATAGCATTTAATTCGAATAATTCAGAAAAAGTTCTAAAAAATAATTTTTCAATTTTCCTAGATTAAGAAAAATATAAAAAACCAAAAAAATATTTTTCCAAATTTTTCCTAGCTTAATTTGTAATTTTTAGAATTTAAATTAGTTTAAATTAGTTTTTAATTCAAATAAATTTCAGAAAAATCATAAAAATTCATTTTAATTCTTAGTAAATTTTCTAATATCATTTTTAGTTAGAAAGTAATTTTAGATTATTTTTAGGACTTAGATTAGTCGTAGTTGCTTTTTATTTACGTTTCTTTTAATACGTTTTAGAATAAATCGCGTATTTAGGATTTCCCGTAGTGTAATTTCCCTTAATTGATTTCCCATTCCCCGTAGTTTAAATATAATCAAAAATCCAAAACATCGAGCATTTTAATAACGAACCAATAACGACGTTGCCCATTCACACCTCGTTGGGCAACGACTCGGATTTCCTGATCCGTATCACTATCACTCATGGGTTTTGATTCATTATCCTTTTTCCTAAAGGGATTTTAAATCATTACTTGTGGTTATTTTTGATATCGATATTGTGGTTTTTATCCATACACACACCCCTAAACCTCAACGAATCAATGGGTAAGAGTTCCATGGCATGTAATCTGGAGTTTGATACCGCCGGTCTGACAGTCAAGATATCAAATCTTTGCTAAAGTCAACTCTATCTAAGTGAGATTTTTCAAGATATGAAGAGTACAAATCCACACAAAATATCTAATGAAATCTTCCAATGATTTACATGATACATCACATGATGTCATATGTTGTATTTCTATTTTTAGAAATATACAAGTACATAAGTAGTGTTTGGTTTTAAGAACCTAACACATTCTAAAAACTACTATCATACATAATGATTAGAGTCATATCAATATGTTATTAATCATAAATGTAAATGCTTGAATGATGAATATATTGTTTGAAAAAACTTGTTTTAATATCTATTAAACTTGACAAGTTTTAAGCTTTTATACAAATTAAATTTACTTTTGTCGTTAACAAAACTTAGGTAAAGATCAAAAATATAATTAACGTTTAATGACGATATTTGTATTAACAAGTTTGAAGGGGTAGACTTCAGGAGATGGCAGAAGAAGATGCACTTCTTGCTGTCAAGCATGAGTGTGGTCTATGTTCTGACTACACCTATTCCTGATGATGGGGATGATGCTACTGTGGAGCAGATCAGGTGAAGGAGAAAATGAGAGAATGATGACTACATTTGCAGAGGTCTAATCCTCAATGGTATGTCTGATTCTCTGTTTGATATTTATAATAACTTTGAATCTTCCAAAGTACTGTGGGATTCCTTGGATGCCAAATATATGGCTGATGATGCATCAAGTAAGAAGTTCCTTGTAAGTAATTTCACAAATTACAAAATGACTGATTCAAGACCAGTTATGGAACAATACAATGAACTTCTTGGTATACTTGGAAGGTTTACACCACACAATATGCACATGGAAGAGGCTATTCAAGTCTCTTGTGTCATTGATAAACTTCCCCCTTCTTGGAAAGATTTCAAGCATACCTTGAAACATAAAAAGGAGGAGTTAACTCTGGTTGAGTTGGGCAGTCATCTGCGCATTGAGGAATCTCTCAAAGTGCAGGATAATGACAAGCCAAAGAGTACAATGATACTGGCGCATCTGTTGTCAATATGGTGGAGCATAACAACTCCACCAGGTACAATGACAACAAAGGCAAACGCAAATATCATGACAACACAAGGGCAGATCCTAACAAGAAGGCAACACCTACTTGTTGGAAATGTGGCAAAACTGGTCACATTAAAAGGAATTGCAAATGTGTTAAAGTTGGTGGTAAAGCCAATGGATCCGGCACTAATGGTTCAGGGAGTGGTGGTTCAACCAACTCACTGAAAGGTGAGAATATGTTTAATAAGTCTTTTCAGATTTATTATGTTACATATGTATCTGAATCTAATTATGTGCAGGATGGTGATGTTGCGTGGTGGGTTGACTCTGGTGCAACAGTTCATGTGTGTAAAGATAGAAAGCGGTTCAAGACTTATGAGTCACTGAATGATGGTTCTATTCTTCACATGGGAAATGAGTCAACAGCTTTGGTGCATGGTCATGGTTGTGTAGATCTTAATTTTAGTTTTGGAAAGATTGTAACTTTGTTTAATGTTATTCATGTTCCTGATATCAGGAAGAACTTGGTTTCAAGTAGTATTTTGAATAATCATGGATATAAACAAGTTATTGAGTTTAATAAATTTGTTCTTTCTAAGAATGGTGTGCTTATTGGTTTTGGTTATTTATGTAATCAAATGTTCAAGCTTAATATTGCCACTGATAGTGTTAATTCAGCCTTTGTGACCACCATTGACCTGACTGACTCTACCCTTTGGCATGCTAGACTTGGTCATGTACACTATAAAAGAATGCAAGATATGTCTAAGGATGGGTTAATCCCAGCTTTTGACATGGACACTGAAAAGTGTAAAACTTGCATGTTGACCAAGATAACCAAGAAACCTTTTCAGGGTGTTAGTCGTGAGACTAAGCTCTTGGAGCTTATACACAGTGACCTGTGTGATTTGCATGCCACTCCTTCTTTGGGGAATATGTAACACCCCCAAAATGGCTTAGCGGAAGCATACAAGTATTGGGGTGCTACTAAATTGATACCACAACATAAGCATAGAACAATTGGTTTTTCATAAATAAACTTTTATTCATTCTTAAAAAAAATGTTTACATTATTAATTAGTGCGGAAAATGGCCCATTATAAAAAGGTGGTCCCAATACATAAATCAGAGTCGTCTATGACCATGCCATTCCTTTGCCTTGCTCCTCCAAAGATAAGCTATCACCTCAAAACCTGAAGATACATGCTAAAAGGGGTCAACTTATCTTTGGTGAGTTCATAGGTTTATTTAAAAGGGATTTCGGTACACTTGTTTCAAATTTGGTTTTGATGATCATTACGTCTTGCATAATGTCCTAAAGTTTATGATTTCAATTTATAAAATGATTTCATAAAAGAGATTTCATTAGTGGACCATAAGTAGTGTATATGTACATTACAACGAATATAATGTCATAAATTGAATCTATTACGCTAGCACTAAGTTCATGCAACCGAAGCTACGACAGTTTCTGTATGCACAAGGAAGTCATACAATTAAGGAGCCCATGGCGAGTGTTTATCCCATTACACTCGGTCCCGACATGCTATATGTTTCGCCTTGACCCAAGCGGGGTCAACCGAACAGGGGAGTCACCCCCAATAGATCTATTTATAACATTCGCGCTTCCCGGCAGGAATTGACGGTTCATGAAAAGGGCAATTTGGGATCTAAAGTCTTAGGCTAAGCTGCGTAATATTCTAGGTCAAGTATTTTGGTATGGTCCATAAAACATTGGTTGGTGGCAAACCGTCAAGTTTTCTCACACAAGCTAGCCACTTGTGAATGGCTAACCGTAAGAAACTTAAAACAGTTCAGACACAAATGCAATGAAGATCAGGAGAGTATAGTGTTTCCCCAGGTCTTTATGTCCCATGAAACTGTGCGAGAATAATCAAACGAATAGTGATCGAGAGGATTTGAACGGAAAAGAGATATGATTGATTAAACCTAAAGAAAAAGTTTATAAATTACAGGGGCTTAAATGCAAATTAAAGAAAATTAAAAAGATAAATTATATTAAATAAACGCTATCACTATTTGCAAAATGATGTTTTTGATTTTTTTTCTTTTATAAAACTTAAATTAAAAAACTACGTGACGTACAAAAGAAAATGTGAAACTGAAGCAATATAAATCCTAAAAATATGAAAATGACATTTTTACAATCCTAATGATAAGAGAAAATTTTTAGAAAAAGAAAATTATTTTTAAAACTATTTATCTAATTATTATTAATTAAAAACTATTTTTAACTATTAAATAATAGCCTAAAATACAAGAAAATATGAAATAAAGCTAGAAAAATGAAATTATGACTTAGAAAAATCTAAAATAACTAAAGAGAATTTTCAAATCTAATTTTGTATTTTTCTGATGATTTTTCTATTTTCTATGAATTAAAAACTATTTAAAACTAATTAAATTGCTAAAAATTACAAATTAAACTATGAAAAATCTGGAAAAATATTTTTTTGACTTTTTTTATTTATCTTAACTTGGGAAAAATGAAAACTTATTTTTTTGAAGTTTTTCTGATTTAATTGTATTAAAAGCTTATTAAAAAGGCTTAAAAATGTTTTAAATGAAGAAAAATAACAAACAGTGATGAAAAATTATGAAAATTTCAGGAAAAGTCTAAAATAATATTATGAATCTAGGAAAAATATAAAAACAGTATCTTATGTGTAAGAAAATGAAACTGCAGTCACAAGTGCTTGTAAATAAGCACTTGTATTAAGCAAATGAAAACCAAAGACCACCAAAATGTCACAGAAGCTATAATATACTAAAAATACTCAAAAGAAACTTATCACAACTGACCTAAACCTCTAAAGTGCAACTTAAACTGATTTGAATGATTTGGCTTAAGTGCCAAAATCAGTTTCTATGCCTACTTTGAAGCTTAAACACAAGTTTATCAAATAAGCTAAACTTAAAACCAGAAGTTGGAACCTGGGCTAGACCTGGCTAACTACTAATAAACCAAGAACCAGACCAAGAGAGGCTCTGATGAGCTTGTTACAAGCCCTGCACAAAACTGTGCAGACCACAGTGACCAGTGCACAGGGCACTTTTGGTCTAATTGACAAGCTTATTTGGAGCTTGTAAGAAAATTACAAAAATCTACAAAAATGACATTAAGAAACTAGACCAGTTGAAGTTTTTAAACCCCAAGTTTCACTTGATTTGGCCCAAAACTGAACCCATGAAAAATCATCCCAGTTGGGTGAAAACTGGATTTTTCAGTTTTTGACTTTTGAAACAATTTTGCTATTTTTGACTTTAATGAACTTTGAGCCTAATTTATGGACTGAATTTGATGTATTAAGATGAAATAATCCTACTGCAAGCTATTTCTATGAATTCTAAACACAAAACAAGTTTTTGATCTCACAAATTTATCACAGATATGAAATTAGAGCAGGTTAATGGTAATTTTGACTTTGAGCTTATGCAGAGGCAATATTTTGACATGTTTGATTCTAGTTACCTTTATTAAGACTGACTATGCATATTTTAAGTATAAACCAGGGCTTAAGATCAAATAAGCCCACTGATCCAAACACCAATTCTAAAACTGTTTTGGCTAATGACTTACTTAAATGACTAATTGGCTTATGCTACTGCTAAAACTTAAATAACTATGACCTAATGACAGTTAAATAAGCAAGTCTAAACTAAAACTACAACAAATCAAGACAGAAATAGATGTGTGCAAACTCACTTGTGTCCACAGTCACTATGACTTGCCAAGAATCAAAGAACCACTATTCTATTACTGTTTTAATCCCATATCTAACTAAGTTTCAACCCAAATCCATCTCTGCATCATCCCATATCCATTTCCATACCTGCTTAACCAAAATCTCTTCTCAGTTGACTTTTGTTGACCAAACACCAAACTTGCTTAAAAATGACTTATAAGCTTACCAAAAGCTATAATTAGCTTAGCTAAGCTTATTGGAATTTATAGATAAACTACTATAAGCTTGAATATAAGAACAGGAAAGAAATTTTTAACAAGATAAAAAAATAAAACATGAAATTTTAATACAAACTTGAATTGATGCTTGAAACAGATTATAACACTTGAGTTCAATACAAGAAAGCTTTAGGTTATAAATTTAGAGACTAGCTAAGACAATTTTAATAAAAACGACATACATGAATTTAAAAAAACTAAGTACTACTCCTTCTCTCTATCTCTTGCTTCTTTTAAACACCAAACATGCTTCTCTCACCTCTCTGATCAATTCCCACCTGATATCTTGGCCATTGGATTACTTGTGCCATTTTTGGCCGTTTGATCAATTTTTGGTAAAAGTGTATTTGCCAGTTGGGGTTGAGTGAAATGGAGGAGGGGGTATTAAATGCATCTTGGAAGGTTGTTGAGGTGGGGGGGAACAAGGAGGGTGAAGTTTAGCTGAAGGATGGGTGTGCACTGGGTTTGCGACATGGTGGTTGAAGGAAGAAGAAAAAGGCGGAGTGGGTGGGTTGATTGGTGTTGACCGGTTTAATATTATAAAGGAGGTCAAATGGAAGGGGTCACAAGGGCTAATGACAGGGGTCCAAATGGGTTTTGACAAGGTTATTAATACAAGGACTTGATTTGCAATTTCTGAAAGTGCAAGGGACCAAAGCTGCCATTTCTGATTTTCCAGAGACCAATTATGTACATTCTTAAATTATAATCCAAGGGCCAAACTTGTCAATCTCCAATATTCCAGGGACCAAACTTGTCATTTTTGAAACTCAAAGGACTAAACTTGTAATTTCTCAAAACTTTTGACATTTTTCACCAAAGGATTAATTATGACAAGTTATGATTTTAAAAGGACCTTTGGTGATTTTTCTTTTAAATTAAGTGCTCAGGGACTATTTCTGACAACTTTTGAAACTTGGGGATGAACCGCCAATTATGCAAACTTAGCTCATTTTTTATCGATTTTAAACATTTTGCATCCTGAAACATATAAAATGCAATTTTGAGATATTTTCTATTTTGATGCATTTCGAGCATTTTTAACGCGTTTTGCTTGATTTGACCAAAATGATGAGTATTTACACACTCATCAATCCCCACACTAAACTATTGCTAGTCCCTAGCAATCTTTTGAGAAAAACTTAATGGATTTGAATCTCTTTACCAAAATCCATTACCTCTGGAGTAGCCAAATGTTTCAGTTCAAGTAAGAACCTTGGTACACGATAACCAAATGATTTTGAGCAAATCACCGACTTTCAACGGTTTTGATTTGTCTTTACCCGAAGCCGTTTGCTTCTGGACTAGCCAACTCTTAGATAAATTATCAATATTATCTTTGGTGAGGTGATTACCAATTATGGTTTTTCCACTGCCTTTACCACAAGCCATAAACTTGCGGGCTAGCCAACTCTTCACTTTTAAGGATATGGTGAGGTGAATACCATACAATTTTGGGCAAATTGCAAGCCGTCAACGGATTTGAGATATCTTTACCAAGAGCCGTTTGCTCCCGGATTAGCCAATCCTTTTGGTTATTAGACATGGTGGATGATAACCATAAGTCGAGTAAGTGCAAAACACTTACTCCAAAAAAAATTTTGGCCAAAAATGGGGAATTGGGTGGTATAATTACATGATAAAATTCGTGAGAATTCCCCCACACTAGAAATGAATATTGCCCTCAATATTCAAAGTACCGGCGGTTATGCCGAAACATAGAACGTAAAAGGAAATACTACGGCCATTATTTGGAATTTTTTTTTTTTTAGAAACTTATATACAACAGTGGGGCAACTCCCCACACTAGGGTGGTACACACGGGTGAAAACCCATGTTTAACTATCTTTTTGATTACCGAAGTCGCTAGCTTGACTCGACCCCCAATTAATTTGTTCATGGGGAAGTAAGTGGAAGAGACAATCTCCATCGGACTTTCATTCAAGATGTTTGTATAAACATTGAAGTACGTGAAAGTTCCACACCGATGAGATATAGAGAGATCCGGCTCACAAATAATAAATGAAAATGTCGGGGTCAAAGATAATGTCCTCATTCCCGAAGGAGTGAAGATGAAGAGAAATCACAAGATATTTGAGGAAAGGAAGAAAGATTTTTATAACAATCAAGATCCATTCTTCATCCTCAAATGTAGACGTATCGGGAGGAAGGGTGAGGGTAGTATCATCAATAAGCAAACTCTTATGATAGAGTACACCTTCCTCCGAGCCAATATCATCCTCAAGATCAAAATAGAAATGATCATATTCCGGAGGAGATATGTCATGAGAGAGTTCACCGGAGAACTCTTCATGAAGAGAATCATTCACATGAAGTGAGTTTGTGAACTCTTGTTCCATTGTGGGCTCATCACCATCCTCGTCAAAGATTGGATTGTTAGAAATCCAAGTGAATTCAGATTCGAATTCAAATAGAGGATTGGTGAAAGTAGCTTTGAATGTTTCGGGAACAAAGTGATCAACATTCTCTATTGGACTGTTAGGGTGAGAAGTGAGTGAACGATCATTATAAGGGAGACTTTCAATCTCTCCCAGATCGTCTTCGAAATCAAAGAGACCATCATCACTTCCCGATGAAAGTGGATTGATGTGAGTGAGTTCATCGGTGAAATCCTCAAGAAGATGATCGGATCGAGTTGTGGAAGTGATGCCTCAACATACTCGATGTCTCCATATGATGCACAATCTTCACTACAATTGGAGAAAGTCTCAAAATGATCTTTTGAACACTCAAGAGGGGAAGAAGAATCACACATATGATCAGAAGTTCCCTGTGACTCCCTCGGGATTGGGACAAGGTTCTCAACACTAGACTTTATGAATTCGTCCGATTCCTTTTAAGGAACAGTGTCAAGATGCTCGTCCCCCATGCTCGAGAGTGAGTGGGAGCTGGTGTGATAGCAAATTGTTTGAGAATGAATCTCAATCATTGGGATATCAACTGATGAACTTGATGAATCTTTATAGAATTGAAGGATATCAAGTGTATCCTCATCATCACTGTCATCAGGAATAAACCGAAATTGAGAGCTAGATCCGGCTGCTTTTCTTTTGCAATTGATTCCCTAATAGATTTTTCAAAGGCAATTTGGGAATTTATTTTAGCGACCTGCTCTTCTGCCTAGCAATTCTACCATGGATTTTTGATTTGGATTATCTTGGGAATGTTTACATTCTTTCAAATCTTTCACTAAATCCAAAAGATCAAGGAGAAGATTTTGAAGAAGTGGTTCAGGCTGAGGTGGTGCCTGATTCATTTGGTCTTGTAGAGGTTGGTTATGATACGAAGAGTTGTAATTGTTACAAGGAAATGGATTCCTTGTTTGACAATCGAGCTACTGAGTGGACCTCCACAATACTCACAACAGTAAAACTGATGTGGCTGTGAATTATATGTGTTGTAGTCATAATTGTTATCGTGAACCCGCTCATAGACAAGCGTGTTTCCCGATTGACAATCGAATCGGAGTGTGAACCACCACGGTACTCACAACAAGAAAACTGGCTGAAGTCTCACAAAGGTGGTAGCCGATGGAATAAATCGGTTGTGTTATGGTAGGAATAGGGATCCCGGTTATAGAGCCGGACCGTTTCCTGATTCCACCATGCTACAACTGGGGCAATTGCCACCATTATAAGGACCACCACACCATTGACAACCAAGAGGGTGAGGATAAGACATAGAAAGAATCAAATGTTTTCAGAGGGGTAGGGATGAAGAATCAAAGATGTGAGAGGGTAGAGATGGATATTTTTGGATTTTGGATAAACATTTTGTAAAAATAAGAAAGAAAATCATTTTTGGTTTTTATGGTTTTATACATATGTAGAAACAAAAGAAAAATATTTTTGTGTTTTATATGTTTTAAGATGTTTTTGGGTTTTTTTTGGATTTTTTATAAGAAAATATATATAGATATAGATAGATGGTATGAACAAAGAGTGAATATTCAAATCACTAATCTGCTAAACGGAAGATAATTAGCACAAACTCCCGTGTGGCGTAAAATTTGGTTGGTGGCAAAACCGTCAAGTTTTCTCACACAAGCTAGCCACTTGTGAATGACTAACCGTAAGAAACTTAAAACAGTTCGCACACAAATGCAATGAAGATCGGGAGAGTATAGTGTTTCCCCAGGTCGTTATGTCCCAGCCGTGTATGAGAATAATCAAACGAATAGTGATCGAGAGGATTTGAACGGAAAAGAGATATGATTGATTAAACCTAAAGAAAAAGTTTATAAATTACAGGGCTTAAATGCAAATTAAAGAAAATTAAAAGATAAATTATATTAAATAAACGCTATCACTATTTGCAAAATGATGTTTTTGATTTTTTTTCTTTTATAAAATTTAAATTAAAAACTACGTGGCGATATAAAAAGAAAATGTGAAACTGAAGCAATATAAATCCTAAAAATATGAAAATGACATTTTTACAATCCTAATGATAAGATAAAATTTTTATAAAAAGAAAATTATTTTTAAAACTATTTATCTAATTATTATTAATTAAAAACTATTTTTAACTATTAAATAATAGCCTAAAATACAAGAAAATATGAAATAAAGCTAGAAAAATGAAATTATGACTTAGAAAAATCTAAAATAACTAAAGAGAATTTTCAAAACTAATTTTGTATTTTTCTGATTATTTTTCTATTTTCTATGAATTAAAAACTATTTAAAACTAATTAAATTGCTAAAAATTACAAATCAAACTATGAAAAATCTGGAAAAATATTTTTTTGACTTTTTATATTTATCTTAACCTGGGAAAAATGAAAACTTATTTTTTTGAAGTTTTTCTGATTTAATTGTATTAAAAGCTTATTAAAAAGGCTTAAAAACTGTTTTAAATGAATAAAAATAACAAACAGTGATGAAAAATTATGAAAATTTCAGGAAAAGTCTAAAATAATATTATGAATCTAGGAAAAATATAAAAACAGTATCTTATGTGTAAGAAAATGAAACTGCACTCACAAGTGCTTGTAAATAAGCACTTGTATTAAGCAAATGAAAACCAAAGACCACCAAAATGTCACAGAAGCTATAATATACTAAAAATACTCAAAAGAAACTAATCACAACTGACCTAAACCTCTAAAGTGCAACTTAAACAGATTTGAATGATTTGGCTTAAGTACCAAAATCAGTTTCTATACCTACTTTGCAGCTTAAGCACAAGTTTATCAAATAAGCTAAACTTAAAACCGTAAGTTGGAACCTGGCTAGACCACGGCTAACTACTAATAAACCAAGAACTGCACCAAGAGAGGCTCGATGAGCTTGTTACAAGCCCTGCACAAAACTGTGCAGACCACAGTGACCAGTACAGGCACTTTTGGTCTAATTGACAAGCTTATTTGGAGCTTGTAAAAAAAATTACAAAAATCTACAAAAATGACATTAAGAAACTAGACCAGTTGAAGTTTTTAAACCCCAAGTTTCACTTGATTTGGCCCAAAACTGAACCCATGAAAAATCATCCCAGTTGGGTGAAAACTGGATTTTTCAGTTTTTGACTTTTGAAACAATTTTGTTATTTTGACTTTAATGAACTTTGAGCCTAATTTATGGACTGAATTTGATGTATTAAGATGAAATAATCCTACTGCAAGCTATTTCTATGAATTCTAAACACAAAACAAGTTTTTGATCTCACAAATTTATCACAGATATGAAATTAGAGCAGGTTAATGGTAATTTTGACTTTGAGCTTATGCAGAGGCAATATTTTGACATGTTTGATTCTAGTTACCTTTATTAAGACTGACTATGCATATTTTAAGTATAAACCAGGGCTTAAGATCAAATAAGCCCACTGATCCAAACACCAATTCTAAAACTGTTTTGGCTAATGACTTACTTAAATGACTAATTGGCTTATGCTACTGCTGAAACTTAAATAACTATGACCTAATGACAGTTAAATAAGCAAGTCTAAACTAAAACTACAACAAATCAAGACAGATATAGATGTGTGCAAACTCACTTGTGTCCACAGTCACTATGACTTGCCAAGAATCAAAGAACCACTATTCTATTACTGTTTTAATCCCATATCTAACTAAGTTTCAACCCAAATCCATCTCTGCATCATCCCATATCCATTTCCATACCTACTTAACCAAAATCTCTTCTCGCTTGACTTTTGTTGACCAAACACCAAACTTGCTTAAAAATGACTTATAAGCTTACCAAAAGCTATAATTAGCTTAGCTAAGCTTATTGGAATTTATAGATAAACTACTATAAGCTTGAATATAAGAACAGGAAACTGAAATTTTTAACAGTAAAAAAATAAAACATGAAATTTTAATACAAACTTGAATTGATGCTTGAAACAGATTATAACACTTGAGTTCAATACAAGAAAGCTTTAGGTTACAAATTTAGAGACTAGCTAAGACAATTTTAATAAAAACGACATACATGAATTTAAAAAAACTAAGTACTACTCCTTCTCTCTATCTCTTGCTTCTTTTAAACACCAAACATGCTTCTCTCACCTCTCCGGGATCAATTCCCACGATATCTTGGCCATTGGATTACTTGAGCCATTTTTGGCCGCTTGATCAATTTTGGCCAAAAGTGTATTTGCGGTTGGGGTTGAGTGAAATGGAGGAGGGGTATTAAATGCATCTTGGAAGGTTGTTGAGGTGGGGAACAAGGAGAGGGTGAATTTTAGCTGGAAGGATGGGTGTGCCCGGGTTTGCGAACATGGTGGTTGAAGGAAGAAGAAAAAGGCGGGAGTGGGTGGGTTGATTGGTGTTGACCGGGTTTAATATTATAAAGGGAGGTCAAATGGAAGGGGGTCACAAGGGCTAATGACAGGGGTCCAAATGGGTTTTGACAAGGTTATTAATACAAGGACTTGATTTGCAATTTCTGAAAGTGCAAGGGACCAAAGCTGCCATTTCTGATTTTCTAGGGACCAATTATGTACATTCTGAAATTATAATCCAAGGGCCAAACTTGTCAATCTCCAATATTCCAAGGACCAAACTTGTCAATTTTGAAACTCAAAGGACTAAACTTGTAATTTCTCAAAACTTTTGACATTTTTCACCAAAGGATTAATTATGACAAGTTATGATTTTAAAAGGACATTTGGTGATTTTTCTTTTAAATTAAGTGCTCAGGGACTATTTCTGACAACTTTTGAAACTTGGGGACTGAACGCCAATTATGCAAACTTAGCTCATATTTTTATCTGATTTTAAACATTTTGCATCTGAAACATATAAAATGCAATTTTGAGATATTTTCAGTATTTTGATGCATTTCTGAGCATTTTTTAAACGTTTTGCAGTTCAGATTTGACCAAAAATGATGAGTATTTACACACTCATCAAACATCTAGGTATGATGTATCTTAAAACATATCAATCAAAATGTATAGTATGCATGGAAATGTACCATTAAAATCATTTAAGTAAAATGAGCATGTATCTTCCCCCAAAACAAGTATAAAACAGTTTAAAAGTAGGGGTTATGAAACTCACCTTGGCAATGTGCAATATGAAGTCTAAAGGGAATTTAATCAAGGAGTGATAGTGCACGGCTCCGACACGCAACCTAATTAATACGGCAATTTAGTATTTATGTTTAAGACTCGATAAAGTTTAACTAACTTTATAAGTTTTAAATGTTTATGTTGTTGTTGTTGTTGTTGTTTATGTGGCATCGTTTATCTTAAAACAATTTACAAAGAATTGGGTGGATTTCGGCTAAGGAAGGATGACATGGAAGAAATCTCAAGGAAGGAATTTCGACTTTGGTTTAATGATGACCAAATGATAATACTTGGAAAGGTACACGCAGAAAAGATATCAAGGGTGAACAAGACTTCGGTTTGATGATAACTGAATGACGATGTACGAAAAGTTTGTACATTGATCAGGACATTATCGGACTAAGTAGACCGAATAAATGAAGGAAGTATATATATACTCATGTAGATGTATGTATAATTTATATATTATGTTTATGTCGTTACTAAGAAAAGTTTTAAGTACAGTTCAACTTGTACAAGTTTGTAAGTTTCAAAATATGTGTCATTGATATAAGTGTATACATTTTAAAAGAACGGTTGCACAAATAAATTAATCGTGCTTAATACTTAGAAAATGATGTAAGTGTATATAATTATTTCAAATTTCTATGGAAAAATATACATAATATATTTGTAGAAAATTGGGCGTGACCCGGTATAACCTTATCCGTTCGTGTTTACTAATCTCAAAAATAATCAAGTTTCAACATCCGCACTAGTAATTTAAACCAAATGTTTACAAGTTTATGTAGTTAATAATTATTGAAATATATGAGTTTGGAAAGGTTTTTAGTGAATTTTAACTTGTATAACCTTGTAGAAATGTATGTTTCAATATACCTTTCATGTGTCACTATTGTTCGTTTAAAAGAAATACATTCATTTTAAAAGAGGATTTAGCATTATTTATGTGATGTAAGGACCCTAGTTGTTCATGATTTTAAGTTGAAATACCCAAATTACTATTTGTAAAAATATTTACAAGTTTATATTGTTATTGGTTGAAAGTATAAATATCATTCAATTGAGTCTTATAAATGGCTACCAGTATAAAACTTGTTTTTATGTTCTCTTTATCATTTACACATTCATTATGTATGATGGAAATTTAATGCGAGTTGGGTTGTCAACTGTGGGGTATGGACGTGTATCAATCAATGAATTGTGTGCTTATTATGGCGTTGTTTGTGACGAGTCGGGATGAAATGAAAACAAGTTTAATGAACGGAATTTACTCAAGTACTACTTGAGACGAAATGACACCCAATGCCCGAGTGGGCTGCTTAACGCTAAACAGGCCCGAGTTGTTAGGCTTGTGCTTACAATTACTCAAATGCACCCTAAATGAAATATGGGCTTGAGGCCCAAGTGTAACACATACCATGGCAGTGTAGGACAGTGGGGAGTTTTAAATGTTTTTGGACCTGGTTTTTGTCACAAAGGGGGGGGGAATCAAAATACAAGCACAAAGCGAGAAGTAAGACCTTTACGAGTCTTTCTCGGGGTCTAGTGGTACTTGAATAAACCACACCCTCGAGATGTCCATTGATGACTCGCAAGTACTAATGGTGACTCACCCAACAAACGACCAGACCCTAGTGGTTGTTCTTGTCAAACGAACACAAACAAATGTGACCAGGGGTGAAACAGGTTTGACCCGACAATAACAATGACATCAAGGGCATGATCTACTCTCAACTTCCAAGTAAGGTCTGATATTCAAACGAGGGGCAAATAAACAAACTGACCCGAGGTAACGACAGCATACTATTTCGAGTACTTTGTAACTATGGACATACATCTGAGAGATGGATAAAAAAACCAAAACCTCATGACCCAACTTAATCAAATCAGAAATTCGAAAAGAATTTTCAACTGCAGTCCGTAACTCATAAATAATTCAAAGAATAAGTTGAGACTAATAAGTAAATGAAATAAGCCATCACTAATTTTAGAGAGTATCTTTCCTTAGCTTTTACCACATTTTAAGTCTTGAGTTTTACTTGTATTACCACTCTTAACAAACAACAACAACATTCAACATAATTATCATCATTAACTTCTGGTTTTGGGTATATCATTCGAATGAAGAAGAAATATAAAAACATGAAAAAATATACTTAACATAAAAATCTTAATCACAAAATATAAACATCCTTACAACGACAATGGGAGTAGAACCGAAAAAAAAGAGTTGCGAGCTTTCTTGTACAGCTACTTGTTCACAGGTCCCAATCAAACTCCAATCGATCAATTAACACTTGAATTAGAGAACCCTTATCTCAATTTCGAAAACCCCTCTACTAATTTTTGAAGAGCCCTAATTCTAGGAACCCTAATTTTGGAGTGATAAGTGAGGAACATGTGAAAGATTACATCTTATTTATGGATAAGAAATTGGAAGGAGAGACTCTAGTCTTCTTGACCTCGAATGGAGAGTGTATCCTTTCTTGGCACTTGTCGTTTTCCACTGCTGTCTTTAGCACATCACATGGCCGCCTAGAGAGGAGTACATGCTAAGATGAAAGGGAGTGTTCTTCGAAAGAGGAAGGGAGACATACTACTTTTTGGTTCCTGGTTTTGGATAGAAGCAAGAATAGAGAAAGATGAAGAAGAAAAGAAAAACAAGTGGGCGGCTAAGGATAAGTGTAGGGTAGTAGTATATATTTTTGTTTTTAATTGTTAATACTGTATAAACTGTACCCCGTGTTTTATCGAATCCTCAAGTAAACGTACCTTTCCGGTACCCGAAAAATGTAGAAATTATATTTTCGGAAACGATTTCTTAAATGTAATAATATGACATTATTATTTCATTGAAATTTGATTATAATTGTTTGCTGTTATTAATTTGGTGTCGGAATGCGTGCGGTGCCGTGACTTTTCTAAATTCACGAGATGACCTCTCGTTTTTAAATTTACCTATTGACAAATGTCAGAAACTAATCGATTTGAATTTCTGACGTAGTAAATATTATTATAAAAATCCGGAAATTTACGGGTTGTTATAGTCTACCCACCTTACAGGAGATCCATCCCGGATCTCAGTTTACGTTACCCGATAGGGTGTCGGGAACGAGGTGATGGTATTTGGAACAAGTTTTGAAGTTTCCTTAGGTTGTTCTAGGGTTTCCCCTTTAGGTATGGGTACCTAGGTGTTATGCCAGCAGCACATCATCTATCTAAGGAGCCATGATTTTCTAGGGTAGGTTTATTGAGTGAATGTTCTAATTCTTGATGTTATGAGGTTTCACTATTTTGCTAATGTGAGAAACTCTAACTTCCCATGGTAAAATGTACCCATTTCTGGTATTTAATGATTCTAAAATCAAGTGGTTAATTCTTAAGGTTTGCTACGGGTTTGTGTGTTTTCTTCTTTATGGGATGGGGAAACATTTGTTTTCAAATTTTCCTTTCGAATAAATGTTTACACAAGTTTGACTACCAGCAAGTTTATAAAACTATATTTCAGATTTCAAAATCGATAAGATGATGACCACATTTTTTTCTCTCAAAAAAAAAGATCAAAAACTGAAACCATGAAAACCGGTTCTAAATTATAGGGTGCACAGGGAAATTTTGCGAAACTTTTAGTGTTTCAGCATTTGACCTCATTTTAATGAGGGATTTGGAAAGTATTATTGTTGGATTTTAAAGGGAAATCCTTCAATTTAAAAATTTTATTGTAGCAAGGATGTGTAGCAAGGATGTGTAGCAGGATATAACATTTACCCATAGCTATGAGTTAGGTTTAGTTGTCTAAGTTGGGTAAGGATGGAGGTTTAGTAGTTGATGAACCTCATGGTTATCTATGGTTTTAGGCAGAGGTGTAGGATATATCCTAAGGTTAGGTTTAGCTACCAAGAAGAACATTGGTCATTTCTGTTTATGAGGTATTAGCTTAAAATGCTTTCCGAGGAAGTAAGTAATTAATAGAGTGGTTCTAGAATACTTTTCAAAGTACTAAGAAACACTTTATTTTTGTGAGGTAGTAGTGAAATTGTATTTTACTTTATGGTGAAATAGTAGGGTGGTAATTTAGTTTGTAGAATAATTCATGAAGTGATTCATGAAGTATTTTTATTATAATGGTTTGTGGGATAATCGGAAGTAGTTTGTATGGCAACTCTTGTTATTTCATTTGTAGGAAGGTAACAAGGTAGGCGTTGTTATTCTTAAGAGGTAGGTGGAGCTTCTAGGTATTTAATTCTCAGAGTAGGGCGTAAAGTTTTCAAGTTTCTGTGGAATTATAGGTCCTTTATCATGCCCTTCTAGATTTTGCCAAAGGTTTATTGTATTTTCTCATAGGTGCTATTGAAAGGTTGCTCCTAGAATGGTTTGATTTGTCTATGGAGTGTAAGGTGTGGGGTAGGAGTGACTATAACATAACCCGATTGTGATATGAAAATATTCTATATAGGAAAATAATAGTGTGACGCCAGTGAGTGGCTTATGATTAAGGAATATTGTGACGCACCAGTAAGTAAGTGGCTTATGATAGGGTGATGCCAGTGAGTGGTTTATGACTAAGGGATAGGGCGATGCCAATGAGTGGCTTGTGATCAGGGAATACCAGTGAGTGACTTGTGATTAGGGAATGCCAGTGAGTGGCTTGTTAAAATGTTACATGTTTATTAAAATATTCAAAGTTCACTGGACATAACGCTATTATAATTATCCTAAGTATTGCAAAATTCACCTCTGAGTCGGACATAGGTGATCAGGCTATGTCCCACTGTCCCTGATTGAATATAGGTGATCAGTCTATATTCACCCGAGGTTCAATGAATTTTGAAATACTTAGCTTAGTTACGCTAGTAATATGTCACAATACTTTTAAAGGTTGTCTTGAAGGATTAGAAGAATTATTCTCTTTATGTGAAGGAAAAGGTGTAGTGATGTGATACGTAAGTATACGTATAGGGGAAATAATTATAACCTACAATGAAATTAGGTGAGCAGTGATAAAACATGTATCTTATCAAGTATGATCTCAACAGGATCATAAGTGAGGCATCAGCTTGGCAAGCAGGCACGTGTCGGTCATAGGGTTAAGTTTTTGTAAAAGTGGTTATAGTCTAGGTTTTAAAATAAATTTACCCAGTTCTCTATAACCTAGGCTCTGATGCCAATCTGTAACACCCCCAAAATGGCTTAGCGGAAGCATACAAGTATAGGGGTGCTACTAAATTGATACCACAACATAAGCATAGAACAATTGGTTTTTCATAAATAAACTTTTATTCATTCTTAAAAACAATGTTTACATTATTAATTAGTGCGGAAAATGGCCCATTATAAAAAGGAGGTCCCAATACATAAATCAGAGTCGTCTATGACCATGCCATGCCTTTGCCTTGCGCCTCCAAAGATAAGCTATCACCTCAAAACCTGAAGATACATGCTAAAAGGGGTCAACTTACGCTGGTGAGTTCATAAGTTTATTTAAAAAGGGATTTTAGTACACTGTTTCAAATTTGGTTTTTGATGATCATTACGTCTTGCATAATGTCCTAAAGTTTATGATTTCAATTTATAAAAGGATTTCATAAAAGAGATTTCATTAGTGGACCATAAGTAGGGTATATATACATTACAACGAATATAATGTCATAAATTGAATCTATTACGCTAGCACTAAGTTCATGCAACTGAAGCTACGACAGTTTTTGTATGCACAAGGAAGTCATACAATTAAGGAGCCCATGGCGAGTGTTTATCCCATTACACTCGGTCCTGGCATGCTATAAGTTTCGCCTTGACCCAAGCGGGGTCAACCGAACAGGGGAGTCACCCCCAATAGATCTATTTATAACATTCGCGCTTCCCGGCAGGAATTGACGGTTCATGAAAAGGGCAATTTGGGATCTAAAGTCTTAGGCTAAGCTGCGTAATATTCTAGGTCAAGTATTTTGGTATGGTCCATAAAACATCTAGGTATGATGTATCTTAAAACATATCAATCAAAATGTATAGTATGCATGGAAATGTACCATTAAAATCATTGAAGTAAAATGAGCATGTATCTTCCCCCAAAACAAGTATAAAACAGTTTAAAAGTAGGGGTTATGAAACTCACCTTGGCAATGTGCAATATGAAGTCTAAAGGGAATTTAATCAAGGAGTTATAGTGCACGGCTCCGACACGCAACCTAATTAATACGGAAATTTAGTCTTTATGTTTAAGACTCGATAAAGTTTAACTAACTTTATAATTTTTAAATGTTTATGTTGTTGTTGTTGTTGTTGTTGTTGTTGTTTATGTGGCATCGTTTATCTTAAAACAATTTACAAAGAATTGGGTGGATTTCGGCTAAGGAAGGATGGCATGGAAGAAATCTCAAGGAAGGAATTTTGACTTTGGTTTAATGATGACCAAATGATAATACTTGGAAAGGTACACGCAGAAAAGATATCAAGGGTGAACAAGACTTCGGTTTGATGATAACTGAATGACGATGTACGAAAAGTTTGTACATTGATCAGGACATTATCGGACTAAGTAGACCGAATAAATGAAGGAAGTATATATATACTCATGTAGATGTATGTATAATTTATATATTATGTTTATGTCATTACTAAGAAAAGTTTTAAGTACAGTTCAACTTGTACAAGTTTGTAAGTTTCAAAATATGTGTCATTGATATAAGTGTATACATTTTAAAAGAACGGTTGCACAAATAAATTAATCGTGCTTAATACTTAGAAAATGATGTAAGTGTATATAATTATTTCAAATTTCTATGGAAAAATATACATAATATATTTGTAGAAAATTGGGCGTGACCCGGTATAACCTTATCCGTTCGTGTTTACTAATCTCAAAAATAATCAAGTTTCAACATCCGCACTAGTAATTTAAACCAAATGTTCACAAGTTTATGTAGTTAATAATTATTGAAATATATGTGTTTGGAAAGGTTTTTAGTGAATTTTAACTTGTATAACCTTGTAGAAATGTATGTTTCAATATACCTTTCATGTGTCACTATTGTTCGTTTAAAAGAAATACATTCATTTTAAAAGAGGATTTAGCATTATTTATGTGATGTAAGGACCCTAGTTGTTCATGATTTTAAGTTGAAATACCCAAATTACTATTTGTAAAAATATTTACAAGTTTATATTGTTATTGGTTGAAAGTATAAATATCATTCAATTGAGTCTTATAAATGGCTACCAGTATAAAACTTGTTTTTATGTTCTCTTTATCATTTACACATTCATTATGTATGATGGAAATTTAATGCGAGTTGGGTTGTCAACTGTGGGGTACGGACGTGTATCAATCAATGAATTGTGTGCTTATTATGGCGTTGTTTGTGACGAGCCGGGATGAAATGAAAACAAGTTTAATGAACGGAATTTACTCAAGTACTACTTGAGACGACATGACACCCAATGCCCGAGTGGGCTGCTTAACGCTAAACAGGCCCGAGTTGTTAGGCTTGTGCTTACAATTACTCAAATGCACCCTAAATGAAATATGGGCTTGAGGCCCAAGTGTAACACATACCATGGCAGTGTAGGACAGTGGGGAGTTTTAAATGTTTTTGGACCTGGTTTTTGTCACGAAGGGGGGGGGGAATCAAAATACAAGAACAAAGCGAGAAGTAAGACCTTTACGAGTCTTTCTCGGGGTCTAGTGGTACTTGAATAAACCACACCCTTGGGATGTCCTTTGATGACTCGCAAGTACTAATGGTGACTCACCCAACAAACGACCAGACCCTAGTGGTTGTTCTTGTCAAACGAACACAAACAAATGTGACCAGGGGTGAAACAGGTTTGACCCGACAATAACAATGACATCAAGGGCATGATCTACTCTCAACTTCCAAGTAAGGTCTGATATTCAAACGAGGGGCAAATAAACAAACTGACCCGAGGTAACCACAACATACTATTTCGAGTACTTTGTAACTATGGACATACATCTGAGAGATGGATAAAAAACCAAAACCTCATGACCCAACTTAATCAAATCAGAAATTCAAAAAGAAGCTGAATGGTTAAAAAACTTGCTTCTTGAGATTCCATTGTGGCCTAAACCTATAGCACCCATTTTTATCCGTTGTGATAGTGCAGCTACATTGGCTAAGGCTTATAGCTAAATGTATAATGGTAAGTCTAGACACTTAGGTGTCAGACATAGCATGATTCGTGAGCTTATCATGAATGGGGTGGTATCTATAGAGTTTGTTAGATCTCAACAAAATTTAGCTGATCACTTGATGAAGGGTTTGGCTAGAGACTTGGTTATAAAGTCTGCTAAAGGGATGGGTTTAAGTCCAACTTAGTCACTGAATGCTAGGACACCCAACTCCCTCCTGAGGAAACTTGAGAGCTGAGTTCAATGTGGAAAGCTGAACATTCAGTGGACTGGAGCACATGTTTTATTTACAACCCAAGGTTGTGCTCGAGAACTCTGAAAGGAGGATGAAGTCTTTACTTCTTAATGGTTAATTTTCTTTGAAAAAGTGCTCGGCAGGAGCATGAATAAAGAGGAACCACCTATGTAAATGTTGAAGTTTTGCCGCTTCAGGGAGCTTTTGGACTTTTAGCTTTTACAACATTTATGAATTTGGATACGGACACATGGCTTGTATAGTGTCAGGAGCTGATAAGTGTTTGAAAACTTGTGTGTATTTTATCTTCAGGTATTCAAATGGGTTGAAGGGTTCAATTCGTAGAACACCCTGATTCTCGAATATTTGAACGTGTAATTTACTAAGATGAAAATTCAATCCTCAGGACATTTTTGTTTATGCACATGTTTTGTTTAATGTTTGTTTTTCATGCAAAAGGAAGTGAACTAAATTTGGGGAGGATTGTTAGAAAATTTAGTGCACTTGTGGGATTAGTTCACACCTGGTAATGGGTTAGGAGGTACGGAGTGTACACCCATAAGGTCCCTGAACACCTTGACTCAAATAGTGGTTAAATCGACAGTTAGTGTTTCCACTGCCAGTGCTAAGTTGGCACTGATAGGCAGTGTTTCCACTGCTAGTTCCAAGTTAGTGCGGATAGGCAGTGTTTCCACTGATTGTGCTATATTTCCACTGCTAGTGTTATGAAAGTACTGCTAGTGGTATAAAAGGACTGCTAGTGTTAAAGTACTGCTTGTAACGGGCATTGACCTATTTAAGTGGGAGTTTCAACTGCATAATGACCACGTTTAATTGATCATGTAACCACTAACGGATATAATGGGGAAAATTATGAGGCAATTAATGGGCCGATTAATTCTCATAATTTCATTTGACTAGCTACGAGTGATTTCCTATAAATAGGAGATCTGATCATGCATGAAAATGAATAGAAAACGATTAATACTTCTAAGCAAAAGGGTTATTGAATTGTGCCTAATTCTATAACTACATTTGGTCTTATCCCAAGTAGATATTCGTGTAACCCAGGCAATAGGGTCGAATAGTTACTTTGGAAAGTGATCACACGATTCCAAGTGATATCCGGTAACCACCTAGTGGTAATTGCAGTTGCTATTGATTATCTTACCCTGTTCTGGGAGCTACACACCAACAGTTAACGCATATTATTACGCGGGCATAAACCTCCTCGTTCAAAACAAAAAACATGGCTTTGCATTCTGCTTGTCTATTTATGTCACATCTACTTCAATGGACGAGTGTACTTAATTACGTTTAGGAGTAGGAGTCCTTTGAAGATGATGGAACCGACACCTCTAATCTACTTGTGAATCTCACGTACCCTGTATGTATTTGACAACAGCTCAGAAACTTCATGTAATCGAATAGTGAGATCCAATGCTCGATGTATGATCTACCAACGTAGATTATACACACTCTTGGTGAAAGTTTAGAAGTGAAAGACCTCGTCAAAACCTCAAATGTCGACCAATACACCTCAAATCAATGTAAGCTCTTCAAGTGGATTAACGACGTAAACTAACCAAGTACCCGTAGATAAGGCAGCTTGATTTCAAACATAGGCAAGCCTGTTATTTACAATCTTGTTACCTAATTGACAGGAAAGAATTATGATATGTATCAGTTAAAATTTCTCAAATAATTCAGGTCCATTAGGACATAGTAAGGTCTACTATTTGGTCTATTTAAGAGTTTAAGATGTACTATGACAGAACCCAATAGTACAGCCTTATTAAACTAACCATGGACCTTTGTAGGTGGATAGGCCAAGATAGAAACACGATGTTCATAGCTGAAGATGTGTAAGGATAACGATCTGATGCAGTGATGCCCTGAGGTTGTAGGTTGAAGAATGTCCAAAAACATCTCTTTAACAGACAGTATTATAAATCGACAGATGTTAATGTTATGATCTTCATACCATTTGCGTTAAGAACAAGATTTAACTACAGTAATATTAACTTACACTCTAGATAAAAAGATATTAGGCCTTAACCCCAAAGGTGTTTATCCGTACATCTGGTCCATCATTAGCTTTTCGTAAACTATGATGGATGGCCTTAACCCCAAAGATAACAGACGGTATTATGGATGGCTCAGCGTCTTTTTTTTTTTTTTTTTTTTTCTTTCTGTTATAAAAGTATAGTGAGTGACATTTTTCGGTTGGAAATGTAGCCAATGGTGATGACATAAATGGGAAAAGTGGTCAGGCAGTGGGAAAAAAATCGACATGTGACATTGATGTAGCAACAGTTATGGACATGGGTCATTGATACATACTAGGCGCTCTAAGTATTCAGATGAAGCGACTAGCAAGTATATTAACTCGTCTTTGATCTTGTAGCGACCATCCAGATTGTGTCTGACAATACATTTTTTATTTGTCGAATGTTCTCAATGAATTATTATTCAAAACAATTCATTTCCATTAACACGAAAAGTAAAAAAATTAAGGGCAATTACCAAAATGAACCGAAATCATACCCCATTTACAAGAAAAGACTATTTTTCATGGTATTACCAAAATGATCTCAAAGTTAAAAGTGATACCATGATCACGTGCATCCATAATAACATAAAAGTGATGTAGTTGTATGCCCTACCTACCCCACTCTTATGATCCAAAAGAAAATCTCAAAAGTATCCATACTTTATCAATTCATATAACACCACCTCACCTTTCTTCATTCCTTACCAAAAACCATAGGTTTTCACGACATGAACGTCAAACCAAAAACAAATCCAAAAAACTACCATCTTTTTCATAATTCATACTATGATCACAAAACAACCATCCATACTCATTCTTGAACCTAAATCTAAAACCAAAACCAAAACCAAAACAAAACCTAGACCCTCGCCTCCATTCACGCCCAAACTCCATTCACGCCTAAACCCTCGCCTCCATTCACGCCCAGCCTCTCGCCCAACCTCTCGCCCAACCCCAGCAATCTCGCCTAGCCTCTTTTCCTCGCCCAGACACTCGCCCACGCCCACGCAATCTCGCCTAACCTCTCGCCCATGCCATGTTTTCTCGCTCAGTCGAAAAGTTCATTTTGGTAAACAATACAGGCGAGGTTCATATTCGTAAATGAGTAGTGGAAATGGTTCGTTTTGGTAATTTGATTCACCTTGTTTTACAATCCACTATTGCTTGTTAGACACCAAGTTTTGTTTTGTTTTTCTGTTTTGTTAATTTCCTTTTATCAATTACCACGGAGTACTAGTTTATATTTGTCTCATTTGCGTTATGTATATGACCATAATAACATATTAACATGTACATTATGGTGTTGTTGGGAATTTGCAGTATGAATAGTAAGTATATAAGCAATTCCATCGGAACATCAATGGTTGAGATGACACTAAAATTTCAGTTTGAGAAGATCGAGGGTTTTTTGCAGTGACAGGTTTGTCGAACATAAGTATGGTGTACCCACATACATAGCATCGTATACCAAGCCAAACCACTTATAATAATTTTAGATGTATTTTCTTAAATTTTAATAATTTCAAAAGAGTATGTATAGAAAACACAAGTTTTTGCACATCGAATAAAATAAAAAATCACGAGTTTCAATTTTAAAGTCAAAAGTCGATAATGCCACCCATATTTTTCTACCAGACGACTTAACTATTTTCTTACTTAATTCAAACATTAGACAACAAATTATTCAAATAAGATTTCATAAACAGTATGAATAAATTGAGTTCAATTGAATATCGGTTTAATCAAGAAATTGTGTGATCATATTCTATTTTCTATTCTAATTCCTAAAGGTAAAGTTTTTAACTTGCTTTCAACTTTTTATTCAATGGTTATTCCTTTTTAAATGCACAACAACTTTGGTTGGTGAAAAAAATTGATGCTCATAAATTTACCCACCAAACACGGTCTTATAATAATACCCCGATATTGTATTGTCATTGTCAAGCTTTTGTAAAAGCTGATAAAACCTTTTGCAAGTTTGTGTATATATCTCGAATCCCCATCTACTCACTCTTGCTAAAACACACAAAACACATTCAAACAAAGTTGATTAAAGTTGGAATAATGGTTTTGTAGTCCATTTAGTAGATGTTTTCTTAGAGATAGTGCTACATGTTTTTCGACCACGAAATAGGTATAAGTATAACAATCATAATCTTTTTTCTAAAATGCCATCACTAAATTGCACTTGATAGTTTGTTTGAGATAGATGTAGAATGGAGAATGGAGGAACCAGACACAAAAAAGATAAAGATATATTTCGCAGTGAAATTGCAGTATTGCAACTCTGCTATAAGAGGAGTTCTCATATATCAAATTCTTCATTCGAAGTATCTTCCTTTTTCATTGATTGAATTTCTGAACGACGAGAAAATAAATTTTACTGGGTGGCTACCAAGGATGGCTTTTGTAAGATCTCTAGGTACTCTTTGGCCCCAGATGGGAAACGTAATGGGGAGCACTTTTTGTCTGAGATGAAGGACCTGCAAGATGAACCTGAGTATAAGAGAACACGGCTAAAGGATGTCATGAAAGATTTAACGGGATATGAAATGGATATTTATAAAGATGTGTCTACGAGCAACTGGGAAAATGTATCACTGATCGGAGAACAAGTCCGTTATGCGTGTATAGACGGTTATGCGTAAAGCGTAAATATGCAGGTATTTGATTTTAAATAAAAACATGTTTATGTTAAAATTTCAATAGTTTATGTTTTGATTTTGGGTTTTGGCTGCCAAATAATTTTTCAAATGTACCGTTTTGGTACGTGTACTTTTTTTCTTTCACTTTATGTTGTCGACTTTCATTTTTTGTACCATTTTACACACAAGTAGACAACATAAAGTGGAACGAAAAAAAGTACACGTACCAAAAGGTACATTTGAAAAACTATTTAGCAGCCAAAACCCAAAATCAAAACATATACTATTGAAATTTTAACATAAACATGTTTTTATTTAAAATCAAATACCTGCGTATTTACGCTTTCCAGTCAGATACGACGCATAATCGTCTATACACGCATAACGGACTTGTTCTCCGATCAGTGATACATTTTCCCAGTTGCTCGTAGACACATCTTTATAAATATCCATTTCATATCCCGTTAAATCTTTCATGACATCCTTTAGCCATGTTCTCTTATACTCAGGCTCATCTTGCAGGTCGTTCATCTCAGACAAAAAGTGCTCCCCATTACGTTTCCCATCTGGGGCCAAAAGTACCTAGAGATCTTAAAAAAGCCATCCTTGGTAGCCACCAAGTAAAATTTATTTTCTCGTCGTTCAGAAATTCAATCAATGAAAAAGGAAGACACTTCGAATGAATAATTTGATATATGAGAACTCTTCTCTTATAGCAGAGTTGCAATACTGCAATTTCACAGCGAAATATATCCTTATTTTTTTCGTATGATTCCTCCATTCAGCATCTATCCCAATTATTAATTTTGGATCGGTCTACTTTTCTTCAGATTTGTTTTAAATTGTTTATAAGGTTCACTAATCCAGCTGCTAACAACATCTAGATCATGTGTCACTGTGTGTTTAAGGTCCTTGGTTGCGAATGTCACCTTAACATCACTATCACTCATTGCAAGAGAGACAAGGGGAGACGTTTGTTATTGTTGATTACGACTGCGAGTTTGTGGGCGTGAGGGAGATAAGCTTAAGGTTAGGGTTTGTGAAAATGGGAATGTGGGGGTTATAACTAATCTGGGTGGAAAATGAAGGTGATGAAAATGCAGGTGATGAAATGGGCTAAGGTTATAACTAATCTGGGAATGTGGGGATTATAACCATTCTTCCTGATGATGCTTCATAGTGTCAAAAAAACTGTTGATATCAATCTTGTTCAGATCATTTTGTTGTCTGAGTTGAGTAGAATATTGTCTCCATTTCAGGTTGCAGGCTTTGAAGAAACTTGATGTTATGCTCAATGTTTGGAGTCTTTTAACTTCTGACAATTCGAGTTAAGTAACACCTTTCTATCCTTCAAACCACGAACATGAATAATGATATGAGACAACCATGGACCATAATTTCCTGGATATAGATGTTTAAGATACAGCATAGGAGGCCTTGTATCGCAACCAGAAGATAATGCATCTTTAGAACTCGACATTGTGATCAAATGAACTTGATTATAGATGTTTAAGATAAAAAATGATTAAGTGAAAGTAGCAAGTAAAGGTATGTGATTAATCTCATGATTGATGATCTCGGTATAATGCAATCTCGTAACAAAATGAATCTCGTGAAAAAGGGATACTCGTATCACAAAAGTAAGAAGCTATCTCGTGACAACATCACACTAACAAAGTCATGATCAACAAAGTAACAATTAATATCGTGATAAAACCAATCTCGTAACCGATCATTTATCAAAAATGGAAATACCTATCTTGTGATCTAACCTTGTAAACTGAAAAGAATCAATCTCATGATAATGCGGTAATAGCTATCTCGTAACAAGAATGCAAAGAACCAATCTCGTAACGATCAATCTCGTGATTTAACAATGTAACAACCTCGTGAAATTAACTAACTGATCTCGTAAGGAAATACAATAACCTATCTCGTAATTTGACTATAGTAACGATCTCGTAAAACAACAAAGTAAGCAATCTCGTGAAGAACTACCTTAACTATCTCGTTAGACACACTAATACCACAACCTCGTGAATAACCTACCTCGTAACAGATGAACAGTAACTATCTGTGACAGAGAACAAGTGACCAATCTCGTGAAGAACATAATCACGTGAAGTAGTAACGAAGTAAAGTACCAATCTCGTGCGAACTTAGTAACACAGTGGAACAATATGAATCTTGTGAGGAATAACGAAGTAGCCAATCATGTGAGTAAGTGATCTCATAACAATTAACAACCTTAGATCACATATCAAACACAAGATCACGAGGTCTAATATCAAATACCAAAACTCAAACTTTAATCACCCAAAACTTGAAATCTAACCACTAAACACCAATTCTAAACCGATATAAACTTAAAACTAATCACTATGAAGCTTTAGAAACAAGAAAATCTGGTCTTCAACCGTTAAATTTGCAACCAAAAAATCCTATTCCAGAGTTCTTAAGTCCTAAAAACACGGTGAAAAATTGTACTAATTATCATTTTGGGCGGTTAAAGTATACTACAATCCCTAGGATCTATTATTTGTATATTGGAGGATGTTTTAGTTGAGAAGTCGATTCCTATACAAACTACATATTTACAAGTATATATATGAGATAGAGAGAGGGATGAGAGAGTGATGTTTGCTTAAGATAAACTTTATTATACAAGACACAATGTTCAAGTGAAGACTTGAGGGGTATATAAAGTCATACGAGTACATAGCAATTAAGTAAATACAATACTAATCCCTGTACAATGACTAACTATTAAAGAATAACAAATCTAGTAACCTATCGATACATTTGCGGTTAACAAATACCAGGAATTTCTTATAAGTAGTTCATAACGGGATACTTCTGGTGGGTTGTAAGCCCGATCATATAAAGAAAGCCGAGGGGAGGTTTCTGAAGGTCAATAGTGTTGGCACTTAACAAATCCACGTCCCTAGGACCATATCCACTCGTAGGTTTGAAATCCAAGACACACGGGTCGTGGTGCCGCCATGGCATAGCACCCGTAATGGCCCTATGGTCAATCAGGAAGAAATGATCCTTCCAATCTTTCAAACCGGTAATCATCTCCTTAAAACAATACACAGCCCCTTTCCCATATTCCTTCAAAAGAAAACCAATGGCCATGTTTACTAAGTTTATAAATAATGCGAAAGAGGAGTAACGGTAGGATGGATGTTTAGGCTTCGCCAATACTATTCGAAGTTAGTGGACCGATTAAGACCAATAGGTACCAATTGAGAAAAGTGGACTTTGAAATAATCTATCATAGCAAGAGGGATGGTAGAAAAAGGAAGGCCTACGCCAGAGAACCCAAAAATAGGGGAATATATACCAATCGCGTTCCTCGGAGGTCGATGCATCGTCATACTTTCTGTAGTACCCAATGATGAAGATCCAATGGAATACCGAACATCTCGGTGTAACAAAGGACATCTCCCTCATCCAAGAGGGAGGTATAAAAAGGCATTCTAAATTTTGCCCTCGTAGGGCTTGGGTACCTTGGGAGGACTTGGCCATAACTATGTTCCGAAAGGAGGAAGTAATAAAAAGCCAAGGTATATATGTAGATATAAAAAAAGGCGTAGCTAATTTAGATAGCAGAAGGAAGACGAATGGATGGAGACCGAATGGCACCTACAGAAGAAGGGCGAAGAGCAACACATTATTACTAGGAGGACATGACGACGTAACATGCCTGAGAGGCTTCATACGCTTTTCGGCGCCCGCCCTATGTGTATCCAAATATCAAACAAACATATACTACCTTTCACGCCTTTCGATGTCCACCCACGAAGCCCATCACGACATATTATAGTATCACTTGGAACTAGGCGCAACACTCCACCCTTCGGTGCCTGCCCATGGTGCTCGTCCCAAAGTCACGTAAGAATATTAAGTAAGCTAATGGATAAAGGCCTGCCTCACAAAAAGTATCATAGCTATATGAAAGAGTGCCTTTACCCGATGTGTAATGAAGCCCTTGTTCATGAATACCGATCTCCCATATTTTAAGGGATCCGGTCCAACCAATATGTCCAAGAGTGACGTCAAGTACACTAATGTGAGTGCTATAAATACTACCACTCGGGGTGGTTGGCGCACACACAAGCATTGTTGGAATCACTCCTAAACCTTAATTCAAGTGTTAGTGATTCATATGTAATAGTTAGCTTATTATGGCCTTTATGTTAGTAATTAGCCTTTGGCTTATGTAGAAGGCCCATAAGCCTAGGCCCATGTCCAATAAGGAAAGGAAGTGGGCTCCCTCTCCTATAAATCTATAATACTCCCTCCTATTTTATTGTCTTGTTTGACTTTGACCAGTCTTTCTTGTTCAACTTTGACCATTAATATATTTATTTGTGTTATATACTACTTGATGAAAATTATACCAATGAAAAATACATTTAAAACCCAATACATTCAATATAATTTTCATCAAGTATTATATAACACAAACTATTATAGTCAAAGCAGACTAAAAAGTCAATAGTGGACAATAATTTTGGGACGGAGGTAGTATATAATAACCCTCACTTGAGGGTTGGTTGTTCAATTCATTTACTCTTTCACCTCTACGCATAACCTTTCCCATTTATACGTGTGTTTGTGTTTGTGAGTTGTTCATCCGCCTTCTCTTCTTTCTTATTTCTACATATTGATGCTTGTGTTACATATATGGTGACCTAACAGTGGTATCAATCGCCAAATAGTTGGGTGAACGTATTGTTTTTGAAGTAGGTTTTGGTCCTACGCGTAAAACATACGGATGATACTTTGGTTCGCTTAAAAACGTATTTTTTTCACTTTTTAATCTAAGATTCTTGTACTTTCAACGTTTTAAGGTGTTAAAATAACTGTTTTTGGCAAAAAGTTTCAACCTTTACGTGTGGATCATTGTTTTTTAGCTTGGTTTTTTACGTGGTAGCTGTTCTACGCGTAACCGTTTTAGACGCTTTGGATCATCAAGTTTCACACTTTTGTGTTATTTTGGTGATATTGAAGCTTTTTCATCACAAATATCTAGTTTAGAATCATCTTTGGGCAAAAGTCATTTTACGAGTAGTTCTACGCGTATCAAAACCCTAAAACTACGCGTAACTTCTCCTTGGTTTGATCTTCAGTTTTCGTGGTTTACTCCGTGTTTTCTTGCTTGGATAAGCTTGCAAACACGTCGACTTTGGATATCTTTTGCACTGTGATAGTGTTAAAGATCATTTGGGCAAAACCCTAAAATTACGCATAAGCATAAGCTTACACGTAGAAATTTTTACGCCTAAGCCTTGTCTTACGCATAAGGTAATCCTACGCATAAGTCTTCTACGCCTAACTTTTAGTTTACGCATATCTTTAGCGTTTTATCCTTACTTACGCGTAAGCTAATCCTACGCGTAACTCTTATTGTTACGCGTAACTTTGGTGTTTTTACGCATAAGTGGTACTTGGCTTTTCCGTGATTTCTACGCCTAAGAACTCTTCATCAACAACGGTTCATTCGACTACAAAGATCCATTTAACAACACAAGTTTTCAACATGTCACAACCACCATACTCTAGCTATTTTCCTTACACTTATAATCAACAACAACAACAACAACTAACTCCACAACATCAACAATTTAATCATCAACAACAGATTTATCAACAACAATTTAATCAACAACATACTCCACAACTTGCAGCAATTCCACAACCTCAAATGGTTCAACCACCACCTAGTCTTCAAGTACAACCTTACACAAACTTCTACAATCAACATCCATCCAGGAGTACTATGAAGGAACCAACATGGTTTGGCAAGATGTGTGAAGCCTTAAGTAGCCAACAATCAATTCATGAAGCTGGCTCACTTGATAGACCTCCAATGCTCACTCCCGGGAATTATGATCAATGGGTGATAAGGTTCTTTAGGTTTTGTGATCTAAAGAAGCCACACGGAAAGTTTTTAAAGAAGGTCATTATGGAAGGTTCATTTCAAATGCCTACTATTATTACACCCGCAGATCCAGCTGCCAATCCACCAAGAGATGCTGTCACCAATATTGCAACTGTCTCAGACCTCACAGGTGATGAACTCCTACATTTTGAAGCCGATGAACTAGCAATGCAATACATCCTTTTAGGATTACCCAATCCGATCCTTCAAAGTGTTGATGCTCAAAAGACTGCTAAAGCAATGTGGGAACATATTCATCTTCTTATGGAAGGCACAGCGCTCAATCAGGAAGATATGGAATCCAAAATCTACTTGGCTTATGAACACTTCATGATTGAACCAGGAGAGACATTAGAGTCATATCATCATCGCTTTTCGGACATCATCAATGATTTGGACAAACACAATATCATCATGCCACGAATTGCTGTCAACACTAAGTTCCTAAGTAGTCTTGGTCCGGAATGGGAGAAGTATGTCATTTTTCTCCGTCAAGCTAAAAATCTTCATCATGCTACATACGGATTGTTGTACGACTATTTGAAGCCTCACCAAAAAGAAGTTGACAAAGAAAGGGCTATCCGTGGACTCCCGCCTCCACAGTCACTTCCGGACAATCAACAACTTGCTTTGTGGGCTCAAACTAGTGTTCCTCCTCAACACGCTCCTCAACCAACTGCAACCATCACACCATATGATCCGTCACAGCAACAACCTCAACAAACTCAATTGGTTCCATACAACAACAACAATGCTCAAGCACTTTACAGTGAAGGTGATGAGGACTCCGATGCTTTTGATGAATTGCAACAAGGATTTGCTATGATTGCTAAAGCCTTCGGCCGGTATACAAACAGATCCAACAATCGCATTCGTTCCTCATCAAACACTAGAAATCAGGCTGTTGTGAACAATGGACGTGTTGAAGTTCAGAATCGTGGTTATGGTCGTCAGATGGGAGGTAGTCAAGGGTTTAATACTTTGGGCAGGAATAACCAGGGTGCTCCACAACAACAGAGGGCTCAAGTGGTTGACCAGGGAAATGCTCTGACTGGGTTTAATGGTCTTCGTTGTTATAACTGTAATGAGAAGGCTCATCTGGCTAATGCATGTCCTAAGCCGAGAACAAGAGGCAGTGCTTACTTCAAAGAGGCTATGCTCTTGGCTCTTAAGGATGAAGCTGGTGGAACTCTCTCCAACAAGGAACAGAGCTTTATGGCAGATGCAGATTCTGATGATGATATGGAGGACTTGCAGGCTAATGCAGCAGTTATGTTGATGGCACAAATGCAAACTCTACACATGAGTGACACAGGCCCAGTGTATGACACTGACGGCTTGTCTTAGGTACCTGAACAAACAATTATCATTAATGATCTATTATCTCCGCCCACTTCTGCATCTGACACGGATCAGAGTGTTCAACATGAGCCTTCTACATCTCATTCCGATGATCATCAACTAGACCCCGTAGTTACATTTGACGATCAAGATGACCTTATGGTTACCTTTGATGATCAAGTTGACTCCGTGGTTATACTTGACGATATAAATAATGACCATGTTGAGACCCACGTTGAACAAAATGATTCTATGTTTGATCCAGAATTTGAGCTCCGGACCTTAGTTAAAGACCAACAATCCCGAGTGGAACATTACCATGATGTCAATACAAAATTAAAAGAGAAAAATGCAATGTTAACCAGGGATAATGAATGCTTAATTCGACAAATCAACTTTTTTAAAACTCAAGAAAAACGTGAAAAGGGTTTTGAAGTCGCTTTTGCTAAATCTTATCAAAACGAAAAATCTTTAGAACGACAGATACGTGATCTAGCCGCATCGAAGAATGCTTTATTGTCTCAAATAGAACACCTGAAACATGAACATAAACAACAACTTAACGCTCTTACTTTGGAAACTCAAAAAGCCAAGGCTGAGTTGTTAACTTGTCAACAACAGTTCTCTGAGTACAAAAAGCATTCCACGAAACGAATAGATGACTATCTAGAGGAAATTGTCGACTTACAAAACAAAATCAAAGAGTTTAAAACTGTTGTTTATAAACATGGTGAATCAATCACAATGATTCAAAAGTATTCTTTCAAACCAAATCCAAATGGATATGGACCGAATCTTGCTGATTACAAACCTAAGTTTGCACACAGAGCATTCAAACCAAATCCTGAAGTTTACAAAGGCAGAACATAGAATTGATGATTCAATTATGACTGTTGTTGAATATAATCGGATGGAGGAATTAGATGCTGATGACGAGAGTCGGTTAAAAATGAAAAATGTCGTTTATAATAAACCATTTAACTATTCAAAAGCCGTAACTTTTATCACACAACAAGATACTTCTAACAAACCTTTGGTTATCACACCGCCAAGTCACCCCTCAACCAAATGGTGCACAAATTAATGGTCCTTTATCTTCACTTAGTGAAGTAAAACTAATGCCGAAAGTTGTCGCGTTATCAAATACTTTGACACTTTCTTATCTGACCTCAAAATTTTTGAACGTGAGATTGAATTTCATTCTGAAATAAAAGTTCAACATTTTCAATCGCCAATGGCGTGAGAACATAGAGATATTCTTCAGCAAAGAATTTTACCACATGTCAAAAATTTAAAAACTTGTGCACTGTTGATGCATAATCTGGCGCGGGCAGGATTAAACGACTCTCCTTGGGCGTTGATGCGTCTTCTCGAGCCTAATCAAAGACCTAAACGTAACAAAGAGAACTATTGAGTGTTGACCGGAGCGTAGCCGGTCGCCTCCGAAGATCAAGTTATAGTATCATGTTGTGTTATTGCACATATGCAAAAAGTGTTATATGATGATCTAGAGATAACACGGCATTCCGTGTATATTGTTGAAAATAGGCATGGAGTTAGTTTATGAACGATTGTCAAACGAGCCGCAATACCCTTAATTCTGGGTCAAAAGACCATTCATGACAAGCCCCCAACTTGTTTTTCAAAACAAAGTATCGCCAGATAGAGCAACTGGCTATGATCTTTGACGTCTTTTAAGTTTCGTCTCAAAATATGCGTGGGTGAAAGTGGAACCGTATCTTTGCATCACGGATGAAGGCATCAAACGTTTTGTACCACTAAAGAAGATGGCATCTTCGAAAATCAAGATGGTGCTTAAGTTACGAAATGTTAGGAAAGTATGAAAGTTCAGCCAGAAGCACCTGTGCTGTCCCCTAATACCTACTATTTGTTAGGGCAAAGGCGATAACTCGATCTCAAGACGTGTCGCATGAAAAGAAAGAATATGCATAAGTAAGTTACCCTAACCGAATGATTGTATTGGCGGAATAACAATAGAGATGCGACTCTAACAATGTTAACTTACAGCGCATAAGTCGGCCCTAAAACAGAAAAAGAGATGCGACTAGACTTTAGCGCATATAGAGCGACAATTTCCACCTTAGGACTTTATATTAGGCCTACTCTCGACACTCAGCAACTCCAAGGTGTGCAGTTCAGCGGCGAGTCTTTACAACCAACATTCCGCGAGGATCGTCTCCCGATTATCAGTCAATTAACTGCCACATGTTAAATCCAACTCTTCCAAGAGTCCCCTTAGCCAATATACTGCTTCCTTCACGAAGTAGTAGGCCATATAAACTCCGCCTGTAGTTGAAAGAGCCCCCACGTGTTGTAGCGTTGGCCTTCCGCTACAACATCCTTGCGTGTAAGAGCATTAAACTTATTTAATCCACTGATCGTCCCATACAAAACCCACTTAATGCAAATATTAAAGTCCATATGCCGCTTTTACCCGATCGCCAATATAAAACTTAATAAATTGAAACAAGCTCCCAACCCATTTGCAACAGCACCTACTCATCCTTTCAACATCAGCATGAATCCTTAATATAGTGCCCACCCGCCATATTCTAAAATTATTATATAGCACATAGCTTATAAGAAAAAATTGGCACACCCGGCGGATTCGCTGATGGAAATGTCGAACTCCTTTTAAGCAAAGACTTGATAGACCAATCTCATTGCATATCATCTACATATAACAATAGATAGATATACTCACCTGGTGCATAACCTGACTGGACGTCTACGTGTCCGCAAACCTCCTACCATAGACGAGAAGGATGTATCTTAACAAACATACCTTGTTACCTCTAACGTTTCGGATGATTGCGGATGATCACTTTTCAAGATACCATAAAAAATGCCGCTTTACATCAGCTGGTCCAGTCATAATCTCTCGCAATCATGGCAAGTATGACGAATAGCATCGTGTCGAACTACCGCTAAAAATACTTCATTATAGTTCTCTCGCCAGAATATGCGAACCCGCTTGTACCTAGGCTTTTGAACACGCGTAGCCATTTGCTACCACCGCTTTTGCTGGATGATCTACTAACTCATAGGTTCTATTCTTTTCAGAGCATAGCGCTTTCCACGAACACAAGCAACCGTAGTGTTAATGGTTCATGAGTATCTTCTCGAATTTATCGCGGCTAGCAAAGATAAAATTAGCTTTCGATCCCAAAACTCAAAGGTTTCGGGTTTTGTCTTGGTCGTCGGACTAAAAAGATAAAATAGATCCGATCATGCGGATGTTTTAAAATAGGTCCGATCATGATTTTTTCTTTCTTGTATCTCACGTAAAAGAATAGACATCATAATATTATTGACTGCTAGAGGTGATTCATTATATTGTTCAAACCTTTCACATGCTTCGCTATTAAATTAACATCATAATATTGATGTCCCGCATCTCAAAAAATATCTTATGTAAAAATTAAAGCAACTTTTACGCGTGATAGAATGACATGATTGCGAGAATGCAAAGTTTTAGGGCATCCGACTTTCCATGAGAGTTCTATTATCTCGCTCCATTTCTGGTAATCAAATGAGAACCATCTAAACATAGTTTCAAATCGTGGTCCCACGAACTCAAGCCAACTTGTTGAAGCATAACCGTAGGCGAGGATGCTTCCACCTTGAACTTCTCCAAATGTTAGTGTCTTCTCGAGAATAGTAGACGTCAACAAAGAAAACGTTAGGAGGACCTCCCAATGACGTAGCCGGGTCCACCTGAGACGGATCCTATAAGTCTTAGTCATCTTTGTGCCAGCTTCCTACAACCTAAACCGAGTGTTATTCTCACAAATGATGATCTAGACTCTTCTTGATAACTCCCTGCATCCAGACTGTAGTGCCCATATATATGCCAAACCGGCAAGACTGTCTTTTCTTCAACACTAGCATTAAGCTCACCCGCCATGCATGGCCATCTAAAGAGTATGCCCAGATAAAAACAACCCCGAACCATTAATCACCTTGATTTTGTCAGGACTGCAATACGGTATATCCTCTTTTTCAACATGCACTATATTGGGAAAGGGGTTTTTCAATTCAAGGAATATAACATTGGTCTAACATGACATACCCTTACCTTGCCAATACCTTGATCTTGCAAAACAGAAACATCGATTTCAAATACTAAACGTAAATAAAAACTATTGATGAAAAGATGTTGATCGACATCATTGGAACCAGATGTTTATCTGTCTTGATATCTATAATGTTGTGTTATTGCATTCTTTGCCATATGCATCGAGAATTCTTCCCCACATATAACCCTTCACCATATCCCCTTGTTAGATCTTTCTTTGTTGATTCAGTGTGTTGTCAAAGCTTCCCGTCCATTGAAATAGGATAATGTGCTTCGTGATGTCGAGTCTTTAAAAATTGAAAATGAGCGATTGTCAAGCGAAATCGCTTTCAAGCCGGCAATACGTCGTCTTAATTGGTGTCAAAAAGATATTCATGATCAACAACTTGTTTTTCAAAACAAAATCGCCCATTCCGTCGCAAAACCTCCTACATCCATGTTGGATTAATAAAACGCATCTTGATTCTCCAACTCGAAATCACCAGATGATCAAAGCGTGTCTTTTAAGTTTCAAATCTCAAAAATATGAACAAGAACTTGCAAAAGTTAAACAGGAATATGGTGTCCCACTATTTGATTTACTCAAATTCGTGACTTAAATGATGAAGCATCAAACGAACTTGATCATTATCTTGCACACACTTAAGAAATCATGAACCTTGAACTTCTTTGGAAATCTTCGTTCGAAAATCAAGATTTGGTGCACACTATCCTTAAGTTACGGGAAATGTTAGGAAAGTATGAACAAGTTCAGCCTAGCTCATTAAGAGATGTTAAACCAATCTCACAATGACATCTGTAACACACTAGCAATCATGTCCCCTAGAATAGCCTACTGACAAAACACAAATTACTAATGTGCTTCCCTCTACTGAAACAGGACTAATTGCTTTTTTTCCAAACGTCCGCACTTCACAGCCTAGGAGCAATAAAAGGAAGAATAGGAAGTTGCGACCTAATAAAAGACAAATAAAGAATGTTGAAGTAGAAGAACACCGTAGGACTTTGAATAAGACTCCAGTTGCACCCACTTTAGATATTGCGTCTAGCAAATGTAATGAAAAAAGTGTTGTAACTCATGTTGAACCTTTAAGTACTTTTGATATTCAGTCTGATGCCTCTTGTGTTATTTGTCGTAAAAGTATGCGTTCTGATTGTCATGATAAATGTGTTGCTAAGGCTATCTTGTCACGTTTACAGAATCCTAAGAATCGGTATACCTCTAGGCCCACTAATGCTTCTAAGTCTGTGCTTGGTAGACCACCCTCTTTAGATTCTAAGAAACAATTTGATGTCCCTATAGCTCCAGTATCACCTCCAAGGAATGTAGTACCACCTAGTACTTTCACTAAGACTAAAGCTAAGACTAGTTGGAGATGGCAGAAATGGATACATAATACACTAGGATTTAAATGGATGCCTAAAATCATTGATGTGTGTATTTCAACTATAACTGCTGAGGAACCCTCTAACTCATCGGGTTCCACATCTACTTCTATTCCATCAGTGTCGTGTGTAATGCACGGTGATACGATCATCCTTTGGATTGTTGATAGCGGATGTTCCCGACACATGACAGGCAACCTTAAAATGTTATCAAACTTTATTTCAAAGTTCATTGGCACTGTCAGATTCGGGAATGATCACTTCGCAGCTATCATGGGCTACGGAGATTATATCAATGGCAATATTGAAATTAGCAGGGTTTATTATGTGTAAGGCCTCGGTCACAATCTCTTTTCTGTTGGTCAATTTTGTGATGGAGACTTGGAAGTCGCTTTCAGGGAGAAAACTTGTTTCATTCGTGATCTACAAGGAAATGATCTTATGTCTGGCCAACGCTCATCCAGTCTCTACACTATCTCAATGCAAGACATGATTGCTTCATCTCCCATATGTCTACTCTCAAAAGAAACATCTACAAAATCTTGGCTATGGCACCGTCGTCTCTCACATCTAAACTTTCAAACCATAACCAACCTTGCTCGACACAAACTTGTTGAAGGTCTCCCGCGATTCCGGTATTCTAAAGATCACCTATGCTCAGCTTGTGAACAAGGGAAAAGCACTCGTGCTCATTTTCCTTCAAAGGTGGAACACAGCTCTCGGCATGTGCTTCATCTTCTTCACATGGATTTGTGTGGCCCGATGCGCGTGTAGACGATTAATGGCAAACGCTACATCTTGGTAATTGTTGATGACTACTCAAGATGGACTTGGGTTTATTTTCTTCGAGGTAAAGACCAAGCTCCACAGATGATCATCACCTTTCTCACGAAAATTCAAATTCAACTCCGGAACACCGTCAGACAAATTCGAACAGACAAAGGAACTGAATTTGTAAATCAAACTCTTCGGGAATATTATGAGAAAATGAGAATTGAGCATCAAACATCTATTGCCCGCACACTAGAACAAAACTGAGTTGTTGAAAGACGAAACCGTACGTTAGTGGAAGCTGCCGGAACGATGTTAATCAATGCTAAACTTCCAGATTACTTGTGGGCTGAAGCTGTCTCAACTGCATGCTACACTTAGAATCGCTCAATGATTACAAAACGCCACAACAAAACACCATTTGAGCTTCTCCACAACCGAAAACCGAATCTTAAACACTTTCATGTATTTGGATCTCTTTGCTATCCGAATAATGATCGTGATGACTTTGGAAAGCTCAAAGCCAAAGCTGACATTGGAGTCTTCATTGGATACTGTGATAATTCTAAAGGTTACCGGATCTGGAATCGTCGTACAAAGCAGGTTATGGAAACGATTCATGCTAATTTTGATGAGCTTACTGATATGGCTTCTGAGTATAACAGCTTGAAACCCGGTCACAACCGCTTAAACTTCCCCCAAACCCCATCATCAGCTGACACAAGCCCTCAGCTTACTCATCAACAAATGGAAAGACTATTTGCTCCTCTGTTCAGTGACGATATTGATGACCGTGCTCCAGGTGTATCCGCTATTTCGCTGCTCAACCGATAATACTTCTATACCGATACACCGCTACAACAACTTCTGTTGAAGAAGCACCACCAGTTGACTCTACAACAACAGTTGAACAAATTGCTTCCAACGACGCGAGAACCAGGTGATGATGTTCTGAATGATGTAACCCCACCTGCAGATTTTGATCCAAATACGTTCTTCAACCCGTTCGCCAATGGCTAGCACTTGATGTTGCGAATCATCTACAAGCCATTTGAATCCTCAAAATCTGCATAATGTATATCAACATCAACCTTCCACACATCGTTGGACAAAAGACCATCCCCTTGAGAATATTATTGGCAACCCGAATCAACCAGTCGTAACGAGACAACGTCTTCACTCAGATGGTGAACATTGCATTTATGCACTCACTGTCTGCCAATCTGAGCCTCAAAACATTAAAGACGCAATGACAAAGGACAACTGGATTGAATCCATGCAGGAAGAACTCAATCAATTCAAACGTCTTGAAGTATGAGAATTGGTTGAAAGACCAACAGGGGTCTTCGTCATTGGTCTAAAATGGATTTAAAAAAACAAATTGGATCTTTGAAGGAACCGTAATTAGAAACAAGTCACGTCTGGTGGCTAAGGGTTATAAACAGGAAGAGGGTATTGACTTTGAAGAATCATTTGCTCCGGTTGCTCGTTTAGAGGTTGTTCGGATTTTTCTGGCATTTGCGGCTCACATGAACATCACGGTCTTTCAAATGGATGTCAAAAGTGCTTTTCTCAATGGACAACTGAAAGAAACTGTCTATGTAAGCCAGCCAGAAGGATTCATTGATCCAGAGTTCCCTAATCATGTCTACAAACTGAAGAAAGCTCTCTACGGTCTCAAACAAGCCCCTCGGGCGTGGTACGATAAGTTATCATCCTTCCTTATTGCCAATAAGTTTACCAAAGGTTCGGTCGACCCTACACTCTTTATACAATATCACGGGGCTCACATCTTAATTGTTCAAATTTATGTGGATGCTATCATTTTTGGTTCAACACATTTAAAATACTCAAATGCTTTTGCAAAACTTATGACAAAACATTTTGAAATGTCAATGATGGGTGAACTCACATTCTTCCTTGGAATGCAAGTTCATCAATCACCCCGTGGTATTTTCTTGAGTCAGTCCAAATATGCCCTTGAATTGTTACACAAATTTGGAATGCAAAACTGTGACACCTATGCCACACCAATGGCTCATACCAAGAAGCTAGACGCTGATTTACATGGGAAATTGGTGGACCCTACCAAATATCGTAGTATCATTGGGTCTCTCATGTATCTAACAAGCTAGCGACTGATATTGTTTTGCCGTCTATCTTTGCTCCCGTTATCAGTCACGACCAACTGAAACCCACCTCTCTGAGGCTAAAAGAATCCTCCGATACATCAAGGGAACCATTAACTTGGGAATCTGGTATCCGAAGGATTCTGGTTTTGAACTAATCGCTTTTTCAGACGCTGATCACGCAGGATGTTTAGATTCACGTAAAAGTACTTCAGGAGCTTTACAATTTCTTGGTGATAAACTGGTGTCATGGCAATCGAAGTTGCAGGACTGTACATCGTTGTCCTCAACAGAGAAGCAGAATATGTAGCCATGTTCGCGTGTTGTGCTCAAGTCATTTGGATGAGAACACAACTCAAGGACTATGGTTACGTATTTGACAGAATCCCGATGTACTGCGACAATCGGAGTGCTATTGCGATCTCGTGCAATTCAGTTCAACATTCGAAATCAAAGCACATCGATCTTCGATATCATTTCATCAAGGACCACGTGGAACAGGGTACTGTTGAATTATATTTTGTGGGTACAGAATACCAATTGGCAGATCTTCTCACCAAAGCCTTAGCTCCTGCTAGGTTTAATGAGTTGGTCCACCGGATTGGTATGCGGTGTTTGACTCAAGAGGAACTGGATGAACTCTTAAAACATTCTTAAAAAACCAGTTAAACACCAAAACCTCTTTTGTAAATATTTTTTCAAAAACAAAATACAAAAATATAAAACCTTATAAAACAACAAAAATATTCTTCTATCTATATTTCTTTTAACATGGCCAGTACATTTCTTCCGTCAACACTCAAATCTTTTAAAATTCAGTATTTTTCCGATCAAGTGTTGAGGGGGAGAAAAATAAATACTTAACTGTTTCAAAATAACACTGTACTTGCATGTGACATTATCCCGGTTGTTTCTTTAATTAACGGTGGTCACATTTCTGGTTTACTGACACTCCTCGGACTCAAATTTATAACCTTTCATTTTTTTCTTAAGTCAAGGGGGAGTGTCGTCAAAGTTATTTTCAAAATATCCGTCGTTTGATAACCAAAATGGAAGTTAAAAGGCATTGGATGAAAATGGAAAAGGTGGAGGGACTAAAACTGTCAAAATCAGAAAGTTATTTCTAATAAAACATCCCACCTAACATTAAATCTTCACATTTATTACTCACACCAAACCAATCCTACGCCTAGAATTAAATCTGCAAATCCGAGTTCTTGATCATCAATTTGTAAGTGGTTTCATGATCTTTACGTATTTACAAACAATGGTTTTGAATCTTTTACAAATCCAACGGTTAAAACGTGAGATATGAGTGATCTTGTGTTCTACGCATAAGCGTATGAACACATGATCAAGATTGTGTGTTTGTGGTTAAAGGGATAGTGTTAAAATGTTTATTTAACATCATTAAAACTATTTTGATCATCAAAACACACCCAGTTACACGAATTGAGTGATTTTGTAAATTAGGGTTTATGTGGTTTGGGTATTTTCATATGTGAATGTTTTGGTGATAAAGATTGTTGTATGAGGTTGTTTTCAAGTTGAATTGATCATATTTAAGCCCAGAAATTACCCAGAAACACTAATGATTCATAAATTGGAAACTAGGGTTTATGTTCATACGGTTTGGGTATTTTTTATTTTCTTAGATTTTGATGTTAAAACTTGGATAAAACATCTCTTTAGGCTTCCTAGACCTCCCAGAAAAACTTTGGTGCAATTCCTATGGCTAGATATCTTACGCGTAATCTTTGAACTTTAGGGTTTAGGTCTACGCATAAGTATGTTTACGCGTAAACTGTTTGATAAGTATTCATGTCATGATCTGTTATAAAATGAATGTATGTGTTAATATTGATGCTATGATAATTTTATTTCAGGTTTGCAACACGTAAAAATCAGAATCAAGGTTGTTAGACATCTACGCATAAGGATCACCTTACGCGTAGCATGTTATGCGTAAGAGAAATCTTACGCGTAGCATTTACGCGTAAGGTTCTACATAAGGGACTACGCGTATCCTGTGAAGGATATGCGTAAACAGTGATCTCTACGCATAAGGTCTACTCTTACGAGTAAGCCTTACGCGTAAGGTTTATATACGCTTACGCGTAATCTCTACGCATAAGGTCCCCTTTTCCTACGCGTAATATTTCTTACGCGTAAGTCAGGATCCCACGCATAAGCTTGCGTTTACGCGTATACCTCTCCTGTTTACGCATAAGCTGTCATTTCTACGCCTAAACCCTAAACCCTTAATCATGAACCCTAAACCCTAAACCCTAAACCCTAAAAACCCTAAACCCGTGAAAACTTGTAAATAAATAAATCGTAACGTCACGAAACCAATAATGTCACTAATAAGCTTAAACGTTTAATATGTTGTGAAAAATAAGTGATAACCGGAACTTTAAAACTTAAAGTTAACTAACTCACGACACTTATCACGACATCATTGGACAATTGGACAAACAAGTGACTTTGGACTCGTAACAATCATCAACATTGCACATTCAATAATTAGACAATAAAACCATTTGTTGACTAACATAATGTCTTTCGATATGTTGGTTCTTTTGGCTAAATGTATTTCAGATCACGACATGGACACTCAAATGAATGTTGATGCACCAAATGTTCTCACCATTGCTGATATCTTCCCAAATGGCTATCCGATGAAGATTGGAAAGAACAACCTTCGTGTTGACTTTGAAACTCTCACCTGCTCAGAGTCCTCTTGCTTGATTGATGTGGATATTCTGAAGAATCATCCTTATCAGAACATGCTCTCCAACTCACGCTCTTGTTCCGAGAGATCTACATTCATAAGTTCGGAATACAATGCAAAAGATCAAAGCGACGAATGCCGCGATGTGACTCTCAACCACAAACAAGTCACCATCACACCTGCAGACTTACGGGTTGTTCTTCTCATTCCAATCATCGAGCCAACCGAACTCAATGCCACACCAACTGAAGAGACTGTTCTACAGTTCCTGATCAATATTGGTTATGACGAAGCTACAGGAGTAATCACTAAGCATTCACATGTGGATCTTAAAAATATTCCTCAACCTTGGAGGACTCTCTACATCATCATCACCAAATCTGTTTCTAGTCGTGACAGTGGCTATGAGCACCCCAAGCTCATGGAACTGCAAATCTTTTGGGCTTTGGTCAACATGAAGCACATTGAAGTCGAAGCTCTGATATGGGACGACATGATGACATTTCTCAAGAAGCTTGGCTCAAAAATCCCTTATATCAGATATACCAAACTGTTGATCCAAAGAGCACTTGGGTTTAACCCGGATATCCCCAAGAGAATCAATGACCCCAACAATCACGACATGTTGTATGAACCTACTCTAACAGTCAGATTTAAGGAATCAACAACAAAGAAACAAGGTGTTGTGCTGGCGGATCACCTTCTCTCGATGAAATCAAACACTTTACTCATATAAAAGGTATCTGGTAGCAGTTGATGAAGGTAAAGTTTGTTCTCTCGATGATAAGTCTTCTAGTACACCTACCAAGAAAACCAGAAGAGGCAAGGGGAGTGTTGCAAGCACAGAAAGTCAAAGGAAGTTCCCGAAGAGGAAACCTCCACTCAAAAGGAAAGTTCCTTCTAAGGAAGTTGTTCCTATTCCCGTACCTAAGCCTGAACCGCCAAGAAAGCTAGTGGACGAAAGCTCTGAGGAAACCGAATCAGACGATGAGGTCTTCTACTCTGAAACTGCAACTGACGTTACTCAAACAGTAGCTAAACCTCCCAGTCCACCAGCTGACAAAGGTAAAGGGAAAACTCCTGTGATTGAACATGATAAGGAGAGCTCTGAAGAAGAACCAATAGATGAGCAAAAGGTATATCAAAGGAAGTTAAAGGAACTCAGACATAAACATTTTGCCGAAGCATTTGCAAATGATCAAATGGGTGGCCCCGGAGGGTCGAGTGGTGGCGTTCAATCTACACCAATTTCGATGCGCGTTAATCAACCCGATAAGGGAACTGGTGCCACCACTCTTGTGCAACAACAAAAACCCCCGGAGGAACCAGAAAAAGAGAAGTCTGAGAAAGAAAAGACTGATGAAAAAGCATAAAAGACTAAAACTGGAAAAGATGACTATGATGATTTTCTTCTCAAGCAGTCAATTCGCTTCAGGAGAAAACTTCGATCCTCCAAAGGACCCAGAGTCACCTCACATCTCATCATCGGACTCATCTTCTCACTCCTCACCACCACCATCCAAAAGATCAACCAAATCCACCTCCAAATCTGTGAAGAAACCAACATACTCTTGGTTATCCCGGCTAAAACAAGGATTGTTAAAGCGTCAAGCAAGTACGAAAGAAGGATGTTACCAACAAAAATCTGAATCAACTCGCTGACAGAATCAACTTTCTTCAAGACGGATAACGAGTTGTTGACAGAAAGGGAACAAATCCAACAGTTTATCAAAGGAGGTTTCCAAAAGGAATTGGAGAAGACGGCAAGAGAATATACACACAAGTTTCTTCTCGATCTTTTGTCCCCGTGTGACTAGAGAAGTATTCTCCAGACAACTTACTCCAAACATCGTCGCATTGGTTAAAAATATAATGTCCAAAGAATCGACCTTCTGAAACAGTTAATCGCTAAATTGGTGATGCAAATGTCAAAAGAGTGGAACCTTCACTTCGGATGAAGCTAAGTTTTTGAGACTCTATTAGACTATCAACTCAGGTCTTCATGCAAAGATTCAGCAAGTCAACCAAAACGACCAAGAGATGACAATGATAAGGACAATGATTCTGCACCTAAACGTCCAAAGAAGTCTGGTGAATCATCTTCAATGCAACCTCCACCCCAAAGGACTCGGCTCCAACCACGATCTCCTCCTCACTTTGAAAAACCTCGGGATTCGAGTTACCACCCCACTCAAAACCGGTGATCACTTTGAATATACGGGTGGTGATGATGAGGAAATCCCTGACCCCCAACAACAACCCATCTCTCACAGCACAACAAAGGAACCATCATCCTCCTCTAGGCCTAAGAAGAAGAAGAAGAAGACGACTAATGCTGACGTCGTTTCATGGCTAGACGACGATGACACCGAATATGAATGGTTTTCAACACTTGTTGCTGCTACACCCGCCTTAATTGACGACCAAGATATGGTAGAAGGTAGTACGTTGGAGCATGCAAAGTTACTGCAAGAAAAGTTTCGAGTGAAGAAGATGACGAAATCAGAGTTGAAACGAATCAAGAATGAAGCATTCCAAATACTCAAAGACAGCTCGGAAAGTGCTATTGAGGTTGAATATCACCTTGAAAACATAGCACGAGCCATGTCTAACAACATTGATTGGCTCAACCCTGAAGCAAACATCGACTACACCAGAAAAGACAACGCTCCATACTACAAAGATTGGACCAAACCTCTACCTACCATTGGTCGACCAGATCAACCTCAGATTCCATTTCGATACTTCTTCAACAACGACCTGGAATTTCTTCTACATGGTAGCGATGTGTCAAGGAAATACGCTACATCACTTACACTTCCGTTCCCGGCAGCCATATACTCCAACTGCATAGCCATCGAAGAAAAGGCTACCCACATGTTCAACAACAGAGTGGAAGAGTATGACATCAATGCAATGTATGGGATTCACCATTGGCCGGAACGCCGACGAATCCACTACAGAAGCTGCCAGGTTCGTAAATCTCAACATGAAGTGTATAGTGGTCAAGGGATCGTTGCTATTAAGCAGGTTGCTCTTTCGTCTAAATGGGACTACACCTTCCTAAAGAACATCGTGGTCAAAAGACAAGACGAAAAGGACTATGCTTTCTGTGAAGCGGACTTCCAGAATTTATCTCTCAACGACATTGAAGATCTGTATCTTGCAAAGGTACAGGGACGCATGAGACAATTCTCGACTGAAATTCAACGTGAATACATCAAGTCCTTACTCATCTTCATCGGAAGCATCGTGATCCAGGAACGTGTAGAAGATTTGCAACTTGCTGTTGAGTCGTATTAGACTCGTGTCAACTTCACGGACCTCAGCTAGAACTTCCGACATCAACCATCTCCCTCAATTCACTCTCATCAGCAAACCCTTTGGAGTAGTCTACCGCAGTGCACTCCACCGCAATTGCTTGATGGCGTGTAATGAGCTTCATAAGTTTGGAGATTCAACATTGAAGCATGTAGGGGATGGGCTAGCATACCTGTTAAAGGCGATTCAACAAGGCATTGGGTCACCAACGAGATGGAATTCTTAGGAAAGACGGAATGTAAAGAGAATCCTCAAGATGCTTGATGAAAGGTTGTTTCGAAGAGATCAGTTCAGAACGTTGGAGAGTTTCGTCGGTGGTCGTCAACGCATTAATCTCACAGGCTATCAACGACCAGTTCGCATTCCTGGAGTTCTTGCGGAACTACCTGACATTCCTGGTACCCCTTAATCTGTTTCAATTTCATATTCATTTGGATGTGTGTTTATATATGACAATGGCTTGTGCACACATAACAGTGTACAACCCGTACGTGTAAATAAAGGACCCTGTGGTACGCTTCAGTGCCACAATCCTTATAAAGGAGCGAAAGCTTCTTACTTTTGAGTAAAACTTATCAAACCTTTCATTTTTCAAAGGTTTTACTCAAAAGAACAAGTACTTCCCCTTATGTTTTTCAAAACCTCAACCGTTTATATCACTTGTTGAGGGGGAGTATTTGATTTAAAAACTTTGTTCACAAACTGTTCTTTGTGTAATCTTCCCACAAAACTCAAAATGGTCATATTTATTCTCAACATTTCTTCAAAAATAACATTTATATGCCATTTTTTAGGGGGAGAAAAAAATTATGTGATAAGAAATATGTTGTGTTTTGCTATTGAATCCTCGTGTGAAAAGACTTCAACCCATGAATTGACGGGAACTGAACAGTCATACATTGAAAAGATTTGTCTTCCAAGACTTATCCAAGTAAATTGTACCTATTCGAGAAGCTCTTGATAGACATGAACTTTGACGGGTTTGACAACCTCTCGGGGTTGTCCACATCTTCAAGGTAGTTATTAGAGCTAATTGTCACCTAAAAGCTGACAATGTATCTCTTTAACTATGCAACGTAATCGTGTCTCGCAAGGAATTGTCTATCTTGAGTCAATCAATTCAAAAGTGCGCGCTCTTCTCTCACTGTGCAGATTTCTGTTAAAACTCTTAAGCACATGTGAAGGGGGAGTATTTCTGAAAATCTAAAACTCTTAAAGTGTTCAAACATGTTTTTTCATTCACAAACACTTCGAGAGATTTTCATGAAAATGGTTTTATGGCAATGGAGTTATAAGGTGATTAAGGTTAGGAACAACCGTCCTATGATCCGCCAGAGCTGGAGGGATCTACCCAAGGACACTACCAATAGTTAGAATTAGAAGTCCTTAGGTATGATTATCAAAAAAGGAGAAAATGAGAATCGGAGAAAGAAGGAGTTGAAGAATTAAAAAGAAATGCAAAGAAAAAGGGTGAAAAGAAATAGCCCTCCAAATTATTCAACTTAGGGCAGACACCGGGTTCAATTCATATGCTACTGGTTGTCACTAGATGACACCGGTATTGAAGATTAAAAGTCGTCATGGACCCAGTGACGCATGCACTAAACCTTCTTAACCACTCAAGTTTCTCTCAACAGAAGCTTGTTTCATTCTCATAGGGAACCCTACATAAACTATCGGCTTTCTCTTAGAGATTGCTGGTATTGAAGAAGGAGACCCTCTCCCTAGTCTCCGCTCAAGAAACCAAAACGCACTATTGAGTCTAGAGCCACGAGATTCATCAAAGATCTCTTAGGTACACTTGACATTTCATCACTTGTTGTTCAATAATAAGAACATCAGTGGTACGTTATCGAGTCCTTCACAGATCTTAGCAATCTGTCGAGAACATTTATGAGAGGTTCACAACTGTGATCCTCCGTGATTGAATGGAAACTCCTGCAAGGGTCAACATCAAACAGCCCTGACGGCAGGTCACTTCGGTAACTCCCCGTGGATTACGCTTAGTGTGTCTCAAACGGTCTACGTGCAGGTGATGCTTCGGTGTACCTCGACTCATCGAACCGTAGATGTACTTCGTATCAGCGTTATCTCACTTGTGGGACTCCGGTTCAGGAACGGCCTTTGTGAGAATTAGAGTTGTGTTTTCACACTATCTTGTTAACACTCTCGAAGTTCAAACTTGTAAGTGCTGGAATCCGCTTATTACTAACCTTTCTTATGTTTACTTTTATGGAAGCTCGAGCGACTCGATCGTGCATTCTTCTCATGCTCATACCAACAACATATCTAATGGAAGTTCTCTCAAAAGGCAACACAAAGTCAGAATGATTCTTCGTCAAGTCAAAGAATCTACAAAGTTAAAGACTAAGAGAACTTCATCAATACTGCAATCCAACGCAAAAAGTGTGAGCATGTTGAAGAAAGACGTGGAGACACTAGAGCAACGAAGGTGACGTCGCACTACCACACCATACTATCACTTTCAAAGAACAAAGAACAAAAGAACAAAGAATTTGATGACGTCAAAGCAGAATTTTCAAAGGAAACAATTTCTCTACACTGGGGAGATTGTTCGAATCAAGACACTCCTTCTCACAAGAAAGAAGAATGTCAGAAGACGTCAAAGCTACTATTACATCAGCTCCTACATCGTTTATCACTCTTTCATTCATCGCTAACACTTAGGGGGAGATTGTTGGAATCACTCCTAAACCTTAATTCAAGTGTTAGTGATTCATATGTAATAGTTAGCTTATTATGGCATTTATGTTAGTAATTAGCCTTAGGCTTATGTAGAAGGCCCATAAGCCTAGGCCCATGTCCAATAAGGAAAGGAAGGGACTAGGAGTGTTGCCCTAGTTCCCTCTCCTATAAATACTATGTAATAACCCTCACTTGAGGGTTGGTTGTTCAATTCATTTACTCTTTCACCTCTACGCATTACCTTTCCCATTTATACGTGTGTTTGTGTTTGTGAGTTGTTCATCCGCCTTCTCTTCTTTCTTATTTATACATATTGATGCTTGTGTTACATATATGGTGACCTAACAAGCATTCATTAACATCTCTCTCTCTCTTATATTTATTACTCATTACCTTTCATTCCGCTCTCTCTTACACCCATGCAAGGGCTTGGTCTTGGGCTACACCTAAGGCGGCGAGGCTACCCCGCGTTCTTCATTCTTGTCACAGATATTGAAGAATGATCCAACCCATAAGCTTTCGAAATGCCAAGCATTTAAAAAAAAAAAAAAAAAAAAAGTTGCAAAGAAATAATTCCATAGCACCTTGAGGTTGCAATATCAAGTCCTTGCATTTACATCGTACCAAAAAACTGTATTACATGCTTTCATTCTCCTAAGTTTTATTGAAACACTATCAAGTTGTTATTGTTGTAAAATAATATAGTTATTGTCATCATACTATTATTTTTCTAATTTTAATCGGAAACGAACAAAAAAGGAGTGGCCGTGACCATGCTCCCGTGACAAGCAAAGTCACGTGCCACAACTAAATCACAAGAAGTCATGATCAAATTTGTGCTTCTATTGTGACCGGCTCACCGTAGTGAGAGTTACAAAAATGTGAAGCCCAATTCCAAAACTAATTGTTTTTTATTTGTTTTGTGGGTGTGCGTGAAATATTTAGTCGGGTATATTTATATAAATTGAGTATTTTAATAAAAGATAAGGGAAAAGTTACCAAAATGAGAGAAGAAAGAAAACTGAGGTGACGCTGATGTGTCGGTGCACTCCTTTTAGCCTTAGAACTTGGTGGGTTTAAAGTGTCGCCCAACTTGCTTTTTGTAAATAGCACACGTCAAACTCGCCATCATTATGCAAAAAAAAAAAAAAAAATACGGCATATAGGTCATTTTTACTCGCAAGTAACCACACAATTTTGGTTTAAGGAAAAAATTTGGCGAGGAAGGTGATATCATAGTTTGGTTGCCATATATGTATCCTACCAGAACCAGTTAGCAAAACACGAAGTACAAATTTGCCTAAACTTTTAAAAATCACAATAAAGCATCTAATATTCTATCTTTCAAATTTGTTCAACCCCAATCAAAGCTACATTGTAAAAAAGGTGACACTAATCTTGATCTTTCAAACTATAAGAAACTGAATACGAAAAGACTTACATAACAAGGATTCAATATGAAGGTAGAATCCGCAGATTTCTAGACTCATCATCAAAAAGCAGTCTGATTTCTATAAGTAACATCGCCATGCCCAACATTCTTACATTACCATCTGTTGCCAGGTGGTTTAACTTTGTAAATCCTAACTATCCAGTTTGATGTTGTGAATGCTTCTTCTAAGTATTCAAGTTTCACATCCTTGTTCCCTATCTCAACGCCTCTCGCTCGGTCATAACTGTCAATGACATAATATGAAAACCACAAGTGTCATAAAACAAAACATAACATAAATGGCTTAACGGGGTTGGGTAGCTAACAAGTCAAGTAGGGTTGACCTAACCCACAAACACCTTTTTGCCTTTTACTACATTGGAGTTTACAAAGAATTAATGTTTTATTAATAATCCAAAAACTATACTGTTAAAACCAGCCACCATTCACATAAGCCAAGCAGACATGAACAAAAAAAGCGAAGTAAAAGAAGTTAAGATACTCACCCTGGAGGTTTTCCATACTCTGTTGTCAGCTCCCCAAATCGATAGTAGCATAGCTTGTACCTACAATCAGTATAAATGAAATGTCTGAACATGACTCCAGCTCATTCAAAAAATGATAACAAACATACAGTTGGACCAATGATTAATACATTTGATAAACAAACTGCGTAAAAATATCATACAGATAACCAGCTAGGAAATGCAGGGAATGTTACTTGTGAGTAATGAGATCCAACATCTTGTGATATAAACATACGCCTCTAGGAATTGGAACAAGACTTTTCATAGTTGAACCAAATGTCCAGTGCAACTCAACAAATTAAATAAAATCAAGAACAGCAACTAGGTAAATATATTTATATATTTTTTTTATTTAATCTTACGCAACGCCATAACCTTCTCATCAGAAAATGAAACAGTAAAAAATTTAGGATCCAGAAGCTTCACGTCAAGCATAGTCAGGTATAAAAATTATGGATTCAAAACAAACTAAGCATAACACTGTAAAATTATATAAATCTGTCAAGTTTCATTTTAGTTTTAGGCCATATTACTTTTATACAAAATGGCTTTCCGTAATGTACTTGTAAGTTAATTTTTTTTGCTTTTAGTTACTTCCTTAAAATATATGCAAAACAAACAGCACACATTAACAGATCCAACACGAGCTGGCAAATCACTTGCAAGCAGTGTTGTAAAAAGCGGGCTAGGCGGCGCCTACGCGCTAGGCGGGCATACACCGCCTCGATTTTAGGCAAATCGGCCGAACTAGGCGGAAAAGTCAAAAGGCGGTCAAACATCCGCCTAGGCGGGTTTAAAGGCATTTTTTAACTAAAAATTAGGGGTTTTCTTTTCAATATACCCGACCCATACTTAATTTATCATAACATCTCAACACAAGAAAAATCAGGGATTGTAAACACAAAGTCAATGGTATTTCATATGAAATTCGAACCTGATTCTCACTGATTTGAACAATATGGATAAGATGAGAATCAAGCTTCAATTTAATATTTATTTTTGAAGTAATATGTTAATGTTTGAAGTTTTAAGTACTTGAATTGTTATGTTTATTTGTCTATTTTGCATCTTCAAACTATGTGAACTTTGAACTATTTGAAATTAGAAGTATTTTGTTCTGTTATACATATTACTTATAACATTTATATATATAAAATTCCAATCCGCCTAGGCGAATTCCGCCTCGAAGGTGGTCGAGCGCCTGACTAGCGCCTAGCGATTTTTGCAACATTGCTTACAAGATACTAAAAACTGGGAACTTACATTAGACAATTCAACATCTTGGGAGCTGCTCCTTTGTCCACACGATATTCACCATTAACAAGATAATCAGGTTCCTTGATCACAGGGAAAACTCCACCTCCGATTCTCACCATCCACAAAAACCTACATACAAACATCATTGTATATTGTTATAAATACTATCCGTAAACACTAACATATATTTGTTGAGCAGTCTAAACACCACAGACTTCTATACATACTCACCTTTATTCTGTGACTACCAACTTCATTTTAGAGGTAAGGGAAATGATACATGCCCCCTAAAGTGAGAGTTTATTAATTAAATATGGATCGATTTGGGTGGTGCTTTATCTTAAACATGTCAAATACTAAAATTCGAAGCGGGGCATGTCAAATGGGTATACAACCATCTAAATCATCTTGCTCAAAGATTTTGATCATTATTCTGATGATACCGTTTTCGTAATTGTAATTAAGGTTCACGAAGTAGCAACATCCTTTCATACTTTACCCAATAATAGCAAGTTACGTTGAAGATTGTACGGGCTGGACTTGTTTGTATAGTACAATCAGCAGATAACAGCAAGTAGAAGGTGTGTAACTTGCAACTGATCTGTTTCTTGGCACACTTGAATAAAGTATCATTGACATTTATATTTTTAGGTACACTTGTGTATGCCCGAAGCCCCGAATGCTTCTTTGGAAGGTCATTCACCAATTCCGATACGATCATGAATTGCATTATTGCAACATATATTAAAAAAGTCCACTAAGCATGACAATATATGTACATTATTTTACCATTCATAGCAACATGATTTTTTTACAAATAACAACCTAATTACCCCAAGGTTGTTATGGCTGGTAAATACAAGGTTGTTAATTCTGATAATTTTCACAATAAGTGCCGATCATTGCTAAAAGTGTGAAGGTATGTTGCTAATTTTGAGGTGGACAAAAAAGCATTTAGGGGCAACTCAAGTTTAGACCCCTGCTAAAACAATCCATCTCAACCTGATTTAGCCTGCCTGACCCACCATTCTTGACACTTTAATAAAAAATAAACAGAACATAATCTCTCAATTAAGCAGAGTTGAGAAAGGCTGAATGCTTACTTGTTAATATCATCAGAAGAGTAGCCAGTGACCCCTCCGAAAACAACCAAAACATAATCCACATCCAATGATCTCATTATGTCATATGCTTCGTCCTCATAAGAGGACATAGCCCGGCCGACTGTAGCAATGTGTGTATTATTCCACGTGTTATTGTCTACAATAACAGTTCTGTTCCCCATGGCTGTAATTTGATAACCATAATCCCACCAAGACATTACTTTAGCATCTTGAGGAGTATTTTGTCTAAGCCAGAAGTATGCTTCACGGTAATCATCAAATATGACCCGTTGACCATGGGCTCCACGTGCAGCCAAAACAATTGAAGGAGATGAGTATGCCTCTGATGTGACCCATGTACAGTGAATAGCATATCTGCTTAGTAAATAGAAAACACCAAAGAGTAACACCGTAGCACCATTTTTCAGGAAAGGAATAGATTGGTCAAGCGAAGCTTGTTGCTGCAACAAATATATTACAAGAAAATAAATCAAGAGGATGATTAACTGATTCAATACACAGCAGGACTTATATGAAGTTGGGCTATAAAAAAAAGATGTTGACTTCAACTTCGGGCTTGAACAGCTTTGAAGTTGTGTCCAATTAATTTCCCTAGTGAAATAACAATTTCCTGGCCAATTAACTTAATGATTCAATACATAGGGCAATCATAATTTAGCTTCTTTTTTTTGGGTGCAGAATTTAACCTTGCTTAACTATTAGAAGTGTTAATTAGGTGTTAATCGCAAATAGAAGCAGTTGCTTTCATGAAAGGTTAATATTAATTCACGCCAAAAAAATTGAGAAAGAATACATGAGAAAAAAAAAAACACGACAACACTCTGATTATTTCCAAATAAGTGCTTGTCCGAAAGACCACTTTGAAAACAAGATTTTTATAAAATTTCACTATAGGCCTGTGGTCCTAAGCCCTGTTTATATAATCATCGCCTATGTCTTCTGCCTCCAAAATAAAAAGTGAACTTCTGTACATGACTCAAAATGATCCCGTCTAAAATATTTGCAGTAGACTCTAATGGCGGATACTCCGATGATTATATATCTGGATATTTACTAGGTTGATAAATTATTACTTACATCTAAACTATATACTTATGGAACAACGCAAAAAAGCAAAAAGAAAACAAAAACGCAAAAGCCTGCCAAACAACTCAATTTCATCAAACTACAAAAGTTCTCAAGGTTATTTATCATAAAGCAGTTATTAATTGATTACTTTGATTAAATAAAAAACTACAAAATATATTGATGTGCTTTTTAAATCAGCACCAATTGAACAGCTTCATTACACATCAAAAGTTCACCTATGACACTAAAACAATGATGTTAAATAACTATAATAAACTACAAAATTTAGTGATATTGCAGAAATAGAGTTTCTAACCTTAGATAATCCCTTTGTGCTACTGGTTCCTTTGGCAGAAACAGTTTGACCAGTCTTTCCCCTGATCGCTTGGGTCAAGTTCTTTATTGTAGCAGAGACTGCAATAGCACTAATAAGGCATACGGCAGGTGTTGCAACAAGAATCAACCGAACCATCACACCAGCGAAATACATACTCGTGAGACCGTACATTACAATGAAAATAGTGGCATCTGATAGTCGTTTGAAGCAGAAATACAAACCCGCGGGAAAGAGGAAAAGCAGGATATGAAAATCAAACATGAAAGATGACCATGCCGTAGGCTGATGCTCAGAGACCGAAGCTATAATTGGGATATGATCTTTTGCATACGTCGGGTCCAGTAAAGAGTAAAATCGCCCTGTCCATGGTGAGATATAACCAGAAGCTGTACCCAATCCCAAAGCAATAGCACCCACAGCTACTGCAGATGTAACACTAATCCTCAAAAAGGCTTGAAACTTAGTTGTATCGTTTAACATGTGCTTTACCCAAACCAGGAAGTAAAATACCTACCACAATAATAAAATCAAACAAGATCAGTATAGTAGCATGTTTATAGTGAATAACTAGTTTCAAACGTTTAACAAATACTAAATATGATTTTCTGATAATCTAACGTCAAACAAAAAAGCTTGTAGATGCAGGTAACGAGTTGCATATAGAATATGATTATAGTGGTACTTGCAAGTTTAGTCGACTATCCGCCACTCCAGTGAACTGAATATCTAATCAGTAATCGGTATTCAAGTCATGATAATCACATTAATATCTCACATAAAAACATATCATTACTTCCAATAGCGTGTCCAAAAAAACTGTAGCAAACAATTGACTTGTTGGGCAACTTTTAGTAGATTCATCTCAAAGCAACAAGTATGTTTGAAGTGAACAATCAGTTCTGCAAATTGGTAAAAGCTGATTACGAATTTCTGATTATTTGAGGTCAAAACAATAAAACTTGGAGATGCTGATAAGAAATTGCAGAAAGAATAATCTTTAACTTAACATCCTAAAAGTCGCAATTAATCACCTAAATATCTCACATCCAAATATCTTTTAGCTTCCAATAGCGTGTTCAGACAACGTTATATCATACGATTTACTTATTGGGTGCATTTGATTCAATTCATTTTAATGCAAGTATGCAACTCGCATGCAAGTCACGACATAAAATCATAAACGGATTAAAAACAATCCAACCGAGAACAGTCTCAGATAACCATGTAACCGTATACCTGAATCAAGAAGAACACTCCCATAGCAGCCATATGTTCACCCGACTGAACATGTTGAAACCCAACAAACCTAATCTGCATAGCGAGCAACATCCCCACAATATACATACAATTATACGCCACATACAATCTCATCGAATACCTCCCAGTAATCAACAACACCAACACATACAACGGAATCAAATTAATAATAAACACATACCCACCCCACGCCGAAACCATATAAAAATACCCAAAAGCCGACGCTAAACTCCACGCAAGCGACCCCGTATTAACCGCCTTAACAAACAAATAAAAAGTCAACAACAACGCAAAAATCGCAACACCCTCATTATCATAACTCCCTGCAACCGACCTCGATATATAACCAGGACATATAGCAATCAAAATAGCAGCCACTAAACCCGCCCCAGAATCCCACACCTCTTTCCCGAAGAAATACGCCACAATTGTCGTATTACTCGCGAAAAAAGGCGCAGTCAAGACACAAACTTCGCGAATATGAACCGCAAACCTTAAAAACTTCAAACCCCAATAAATAATAGCAGCAGTAACCATAAGACCAGGATACAAAGTCCCACCTATAATTCTACCTAAAGGGTACCAGCTTTCGGAATCGAACCAGTTCCAAAACTCGTAAAACCCGTTTTCGGTTAAGTACAAGGTGGTTCTGTAGTTAAAATAAGGGTCAAATTCATGTATCATAGACTCATAACGTAAGACACTAAACAAACGAGTAATAAAAGCTAAAATGTAGACAAGTAACAGGATTGTGATACGGATCAAGAGTTCTTGCTGTTTGGTTTTGAGTTTGAAGGTTTTTAAGGAAAAAGGTGGTGTTTTTAAGGCTGTGGTTGGATCTGGTTGGTGGGTTTTGTTGGTGTCTGGTTTTCCGACCATGGTTAATGATGATGATGGTGGAGATCAATGGTTGTTAGGGTTTGATGGAAATGATAGAATGGAGTGGACTGAAGAGAAGTCGTGAGTGTAGATCCAAAAACCCTTCACCAACAACTTATTAACTAACCAACCAGGTTTTTCAAAATAAATTTTTACCTACTATGGTAAAAGATAAAAATAAATATAATATTTTAATCTTTTAACTTTGAGTTGTTTTTACTTTTTTATCCTTAACTTTGTTTGAAAAAAAAATTTCCTTCCCAACTCTAGAAAATATGTTTGAAACCCATTAACTAAAAAAATTTAACCATTATTTACCCTAATTTGTTTTGGTAAAAACTTGATAAATGATAGATGGACTTGTCTAAAATTTATACTGGTTTTGAACTAGCTCGAAATCAGTTTTACATAAAACTATCTCATTTAGGACTGAGATTGATCATGGACTTGCTCACTAGCCATAAATTAATCACATTTTATACCAAAATCGATCGAAAACTAGTTCTAGCCCAAATTCGGTTAACAAACAAATTTAAAGCGATTATGTTTGGACCGATTATCTTATATATTAGATTGATTATTGTGGTGTCGGGTGGCCTGCCTGTGAACTAGTCAAACAAACCCATGGTGAAGGTGTTAAGAGACTTAGGGTGCGTTTGGTATCCCACTATTGGAATGACACTATGAATATGAAAGTGATTAAAAGTGTTTATTTAAGATGAGGGGCCCCACACTATGGTAATGAATGATAGATATAATACATACTCCATATACATCAAGTGAGCTAGGTATAGATCTTTCATAGGTGAAGGACCCACCACCACTATCAAACTCATATTCATTATCATTCATGACAAAGATACCAAACGCACCCTTAGAGAGAGAAAAAGAGAAGAGATACTCTTGAGAGAAATGATAAAATCTTTATCAACATCGGTATTTACATTTACTACATATATATTCCCCTCCCAATTATACAAATATTGGGAGGGTGGCAATTATATTGCTTCCCCTCTCAACTATATACAAGTGTTGATAGGGTACAAGACACAATCTAGTAACATATCTATTTTATTGCTCTAACATATTAAAAATTGAAACTGAACAAAAAATGGACCAAATCTGAAACCTGTTGTTACTAGAACTGGAATTAGTTTTAATCTGAAATGAAATTGCTTCAAACTAGCTTAACATTTTGATCAAGTTTTTATGTACCATTTTATCTCCTTTTAAAAAAATGCACTAATGTGTGTATGTTTTGATTATAGAAAACGAGTTTTTCAAAGATATTTAAAGTATCAAAGTATTATATGTTATCTTAACTACATATAAAGTATTTAGGGAGTGTTTGTTCAAGCTTATTTAGAAGGCTTATGAGATTATTAGCTTATATAACACAAATCAGTCGAATTTAGTGTTGGCTAATTAAGCTTATGTAGTTGGGCTTATGAGCGTATATAATGGGGTTTTGATAAGCCTAAAATTTGTAGCTTTCCTAGGAGGGGTGGCGATGTGTGATTTCTAGTCTTAAATTTCTTTTCTTAGTTTTACAAGAAATACTAACACTCTCGGGCAATGTCCCCGATCCCGTATAATATATACTTTGTTAGTGCAAATATTACAATATTTAAATTAAACAGTCTCTTATGTTTTAATGATGATAAACATGTAACTTGTAATACATAACGTAAAATGTGCAAGTTACTCGTTTACACAAATCTATACTACATATCTATACTACATAATAATGTATTTAGGACTTCCTATAAAAGGAAGTCTTAAAAATATAAGCATACACATGTTACTATAATTAGTAATTCATATAACTAAGAAAAGAAGCATAATGCACAACACTTTAATGAAAATAATTTTTAGACGTATAAGACAAGAAGCATAGCGTACAACACTTTAATGTACAAATTAAAAAAACAAAAACCCACATTAATGTTATTTAATATACTCAATTAATTAACTGATCAATAAATACAATTAATACAGTTATTAAAACACCCCTAACATTATAAATACAATTAATATAGTTATTAAAACACCCCTAACATTATAAATACAAATTATCAAGCATATTGTATAACAAATTAAACACAATTTCTACATTAAATGTCACTAATACAAATAATATTCAAGCCCGAACGGGCAACAGGCCAAATGGGCTTGAGCACGAACAGGCGTAGGCACGGGCTAAACTAAATTCTTGAAATCCGTAAATTTATTGTCAAAAGGAATATAAAAGTAAAGTAAAGTAACCCCCAATGCCGTCTTCCACGGGTTATGGGGTACCCACACCGTTTCGTGTATGGGGAGGTTAAGATGTAGACAATTTTACCCCTACCTAAGGTAGAGAGGTCGCCTCAGTTCTACCAAAGGTAGAAAGGACCTTCGTCCTTTTGTAGGGAGTGAGGATCGAACCCCTAACCTCTCGGTTGAGAGGCAAGGGGTTTTCCAACTGATCCAACCCTACTTGTTTCAAAAAGAATATAATAAACTAAAATACATTTCACTTGAAAATTTTATTTTAGGGTACTTGCCGCCGCAACGAATGTCACTAATACAAATAATAAAGCACCTTATACAAATATTAAAGCTCGAATAGGCAACAGGCAAAATGGGCTTGAGCCCGAACAGCCACGGGCCAAACGGACTCAAGCTCGAACGGGCACGGGCCAACGGGCTCGAGCTAAATGAAATTCTTAATATCTGTAAATTTATTGTCAAAAAAAAGATATAATAAACTAAAATATATGATTCACCGGAAAAATTTATTTCAGGGTACACGTCGCCGCAACGCGCGGGTACCCTGCTAGTCATCAAAACATACATCAACACATCTCGACGTCTCCAATCCTCTCATGCTTCGACATAGGCTCGAATATATTTGTTATGTTGCATTATGATAAAACAATTTAACAAACCATAGAGAATGTTTTTTTAGTCATTAAGTATTCACAAATACAATCATTCTTTTTTGAATCTCGATTTGCATTTCATACAACGTATGAAAACGATTTTGCAAACTAGCTCAATAATCAAAGAACCCATTTGCATGCATTAAACATTTGCTAACTAGTTCTTATGTTTCAAATAAGTTTACTTGCACCTTATTAAATAAATGGATTTTCAAGTAATCCTACACTTAACAATTAAATAATCTCTTAAGTGAATAGGACAAATCTTAAGTAGATAATGTGAAAAACTAGAAGGGGGGGGGGGGGTGAATAGTTTTACCGATTAAAACTTCGTTTTATAGTATTTAGATCGACTTATGTCAATCTATTTGGTATGTGTGTTGGATATTGATAGATAACCATATAAGTAAGTAACGCAAAAGATAAAGAGTAAAGGAATACAAAATCACGACACAAGTATTTATAGTAGTTCTAATACAAGGACACCTTCCTTGTCCTACTCCACTCCCTGAGTACCACACTTGAGAGTTTGTAAGCACTACACAACACAAGCTCCTTAATGTGGCAGAGAAGCCTTCACAACGTCGCCTACTCTTTATCCGGTACAAGGCTAGACACCGAGTTCTTCCACGAGGTAGAACCAAACCTATCACAACGTCGCCTACACTTTATCCAATAGAAGGCTAGATACCGAGATTACAAAGGAGGAACTACTACCCAACACTACACCACAACACAACTACCCAAAGGAGACAAACTCCTTGTTACAACATTAGAGAGGATATCAACATCCTCTAACCGAACCTACATAACTTGTACATCGATGCACCAGATAGAATGTACACCTTTGGCACCATTCACTAATGCCTTCAACACGACACTTCGGCACCTTTCACTAATGCCTTCAACACGACACTTCTATGGATGTAGGAAAGAACTATCAACAAGATGCAATTCAGTGGTCTTGATGATGACGAAGCTTAGCAACTCATGACCTTGAGCTAGCACGTCTTCAAGAGGTGGTGATCTCGCCTTTAAGAGAAGCCTAGAGAATCACACAAATGTAAAACTACATAGAATGATCCTTTGGATCTGTGGTTAGTGATGTTAAAATACTGGGAGAAAGTATATCTAAAAGTGGTAGTGAGCAAGAGAGAAATGGCTCACTATTTATAGACAAAACATGTCTACTGTCCCACGGTTCCTGCGAATCACTCACCAGAGGGATCCAACTAGTGCAAATCCTGGGATCCGGCTACTGGGTCAGTTTAGTCCGGATTTCGGGTTGCAAACCGGGTTATGGGTTATGGGTTATGACCATGGGTTATGGGTATTGGATTACGGATACCCAACAAGATGCAATGTACCTAGTCATTGGGTTATGGATCTTGGGTAATGGGTCATGGGCTTTGGGTCATAGATCATGGATAATATCCGACATGACTTCATGCATGATGTCATGCAATGGGTCATGGGTTACAAATCATGCTCCATGGGTATGGGTTATAGACTTTTGTTTTTACCCAACAACATTCATTGTACCTAGTCAATGGATCATGGGTCATGGGTCATGGTTTATGACCTTTGGTTTTTACCCATTACTTACCCATTACAACATATACAAAGTACATATACATTTCTATAAAATGTAAACACTAGTTTTTATACATATACATTTCTATAAGATGTAACAATATTACTTGTTAGTGTTTTATAAAAATGTCTTTGGTTTTATATAACTTATTTACTAAACATTTTTTGATGGTTTTAATATGTTTAGTCAAAGTGTATTAGTAAAATGTTAGCTCAAAGCTTTTACGTATTTTATTTATTTCGTTAAAATAATTTTATGTTTGTTATCGACAAAACATTAGAAGATCGTAAAATATAAATAAATGTTTTTATGGTTTATTTGTATTAACAATCTCCCCGTTTTTGTTGATGACAAAACATAAGATTATTTTACGAGGAAAATAAAATTCGTAAAAATTTGAATTGGAGTTTTTACTCTCTTCTCTCCTTTTTTGTCGAAACAAAAAGAGCGTCGAAAAGAAACTAACACATTGTGAAAAACGTTTTGAGAAAACTAGTGAAAAGTAAGAAAATAAGAAAGAGTTGGAGAAACTAAAGTAAAGAGAAGTAGTAAGGTGAGAGAATGATTCTCGTCTTAGCTCCCCCTTGACGGATGCTCCATTTTGTTAAGGTTGTCAAGTAATTAGGAAGCTAAACGAATGTGTTGCAAGTATTTTTGCAATGGTTTCATTTTTGACGAAATGCTCCCCCTTGACGAGTGCTCCCTTTTGATGAGGGCATCAAGTAATTTGGAAAACCTAAGTGAATGTATTGCAAGCATTTTTGCAATGCTTTGCTTTGACGAAAAGCTCCCCATTGTTGAGGGTGTCAATATCTTCATCTCAGATTTTGAAAATCTACAAAACAAAGGTTAGAAAACAAGTATATGGTGCATTGTTTCCTGCAAATGATCTTCAAATTAGTAAAAAGATTGTTTCTGTTGGACGGTTCTGGCGGATCCTTCTTGTGAGGGATCCGTCTAGGCTAATTTTTGGGAACCGTGTACCTGTAACTTATTGACAGAAATGTAGATATAAGTAGTGACGTAAATGTCCAAATGAGTTATGCATTGTTGCACCAAACATATTCACATAACTATATAGCATACAACATATAGTTTCATTCAATAAACAAGAGAAATGATACACATATCTGTAAAACTAAGAAAATGATACAAACATTGAGTACATTGCCTAACAATTCTAAGTTGTGCTTAAGACTAGAGGAGAGCACCACTTGTGCTTATATTTCTATGTTTAGGGAAGAGTAGATTTGTTGATTTGGTCAAATCGTTCAAGAAGGTGATGGAACATGAAACGTAACTCATCTCGTACTTTTTGAACTAACCCTTGGGTATGTTGACAATTAGAGCAATTATTGTCATGACTAGGAAATGGAGGTATTGAGGTGAAATGTTGGGTGAGGAGGAAGGAGGTTCCATAAAGGATGGAGGGATTTGTGGAGGTGAGTTTGATGGAGTAGGATAGGGTTCAACTAAGAATGAAGGTGGTGACATATGGGTTGGTGGTGGAGATAAAGAGGTATCTTTATGGTCCGGTTTTTTAGATTGGTGATTCCTTGTACTCAAAGATGGACTATTTGATGGTGAAGGTGAGTAGAATATGGGTGTTGGTGATGTTCCAACGTCAAGGTTTTGGTGTGAAGGTTGTTCCTCATTTGATGAGAAAGGTGGTGGATGAGAAGTCCTAGGTGGTGAGTATTCTATGGAGTAAATTGTATGTGAAAGAGGTATGGTGAAGGAGTGTAATCTAGCTTCTAGAAATGAAGGTTTAGGTGTTTTAGTGAGCTAGGTGGTTTGGTTTAGATGGTATGGTAGGTTTGTGAAAGTCTTTCCAACCCAAAAGGTCGGATGCTAATTCGAGCGGTTATCCTAGCTTTGGTTAGTTGAGTTTGTTGGGGAAGAACTATAGTGTTTGAAGTTTTGACGCATGATGACTCAGCTTGAGGAAATTTCATGAACAACATGAGCATTTTTCTTGGAGGAACCTTTGGTTGATGAGGTTGTACTAGATGCTTTAGTCATGGTGAAAAGTATGAGGTAAAGGGTGTTTTAGCTACTGAGTTTGAATTGTGGTTTGAGAACACAAACACACTTGGTTTATAAAGGATGAGATTAGGTTAGTGAATAAAGCTTAGACCACTAAGGTTCTTTGCATGTACTAAAGTCAACTATAGTGTTGTTCTGTTCTAGGGAGTCATTTAAGGCAAAGTGGAGTGTTTAGATTACCAAAGAGAGTTTGAAATTGATGTGTTGAGTAAGTTTTAACCATTCTCAGGTAGCCGTCCCACGGAACCCTAGCTTTAGGGATCCGTCTAGTGTAAGTTGAGGAATCCAGCTCTCAGAAGCAAGGAAAAGGAGTGACGATGTTCTACCAAGGTCTAGTTCCTATATATCCTTAGTGTTTAAGTTCCCTAAGGTATCTTAAATGGCATGGGAATTAAATATTCAAGCATAATGAGTGAGGATATCTAATGACGGTTTTTATGAAGGGATGGGGTTTTCATGAATACCCATGAGTGGTCAAGGATGATACTAAGAATTTTTGAGAGTGTCAAATGATCCTAGAGATTAGATGGTGATTTAAATAAAATTTAGAAAATTCCTTAAAAATCACAAGATATAAAAAAGAGTTAATTACATAAATCGTCCTTGTGGTTTGGACAAAATTACGGATATTGTCCCTATACTTTTTTTCAGTGCGTTTCGTCCCTGTGGTTTACAAATCTTACGGATTTTGTCCCTGATCCGACCCAGCCCGTTAAGTGTTTTGCTGTTAGTCCTCGTTAGTGCACCGTTAAGTGTTTTGCGTGTTATCCTTCGTTAATAAATTTTGCACCGTTAGTCCTTATTTTTTAAAATATAGTTTTCCTCAGTTAGTCCCTCCGTTATAATAGTTATCCCCGATTTTTACGCTTTGTCCGCTTTTATCCATTTTCGTTTGTTTTTATCCGTTTTGCCCTCGTTTTTCGTTTTTCGCCCCGTTTTACGTTTTTATCCCTTTCGCCTGTTTTTATATGCTTGCTCGTTTTTTACGCTTTTGTCCGCTTTATCCGCTTTTGTCTGTTTTTTATCCGCCGGTTTTTTGTTTTGTCCGTTTTTTCCGCCGTTGTTTTAAGTTTTTGTCTGTTTTTCTTACATTTTGAAAAAAAATTTCAAATTTAAAAAAAAATTGAATAAAAAATTTCAAAAAAAAATTTTGAACAAAAATATTTAAAAAAAAAACATATATTGAAAAAATTTCCTAAAAATATTTTTTCAAATATTTTTTAAATCTTAAAAATTTCGAAAAATATTGAAAAACGACATATTTCTTTAAAAAATATATTTGAAAAATATTTTTTTTATTCAAATTTATTTTTGAAATTTTTTATTCAATTTTTTTGAAATGGACAAAAACGTAAGAAAACCGATAAAAACGTACAAAAACGGATAAACGTAAGAACAACGGACAAAACGAAAGAAAACAGACAAAACATAAGAAAAACGGACAAAAATTTAAGAAAAACGTAAGAAAAACGGACAAAAACGGATGAAAACCGATAAAAACGTAAGAAAAACGAACAAAACGTAAGAAAAATGGACAAAAACTATAAAAAAACGAAAGAAAACGGACGAAAAACGTGAAAACGGGGAAACGGATAAAAAATGAACGAAAACGGATAAAAAATGAACGAAAACGGATAAAAACGGGTGAAAACTATTATTAACGGAGGGACTAATTGGGGAAAACTATATTTTAAAAAATAAGGACTAACGATGCAAAATTTATTAATGAAGGACTAACTGCGCAAAACACTTAACGGACTGCACTAACGAAGGACTAACAGCAAAAACACTTAACGGACTGGGTCGGATCATGGACAAAATCCGTAAGATTTGTAAACCACAGGGACGAAACGCACTAAAAAAAAGTATAGGGACAAGATCCGTAATTTTGACCAAACCACAAGGACGATTTATGTAATTAAGTCTATAAAAAAACTAGTCTTTAGATTATTATAAGGTAGAGATGACTAAAATCAATTTGCTAAAATTGAGAGAAATATCAAACTAAGTGTTTTGAGATGAAAGAAACAATGTGTAAGCATTGGAGCAGAAATATGGTGAGATTTGAAGTAATGATAAATCAAAAACACCTTGAATCTGATCTTAAGTCATCTATGAGTAAATGTAGGATCAATTGATCCTAAGGAAGACTTAAGTGATCCTAATGTATCATGTTTAACTGGTCTAATAAGGTCTGGAAGGTTGGATTGATGCAAAGATGCTAAATTACCACCTCTGTCCACCCGAATCCCACGGATCCTTCATGTGAGGGATCCAGCTAGTTATAGCCCAGGGATCCAGAATCTGGGACCATTTTCTTAACAGAACACGTGCAAGAATTTGCACTACGCATCAAATTTTGAAACTAATGATTTCTACAGCAAGTATTCATGTATGTAAGTAAATCATAGCAAGCATGGCATGTAAAAGCAATATATGGGCATGCAATTAGGATGAAGACCAACTTTTCGATACGAGATCCAAAAGTTGTAAAATTCCTATTATGTTGTTCTAAGTTAAGATGTCCATGTTTTTCACCATACCACCACATACTACTTAGTTCTAAATAAAAGCAACATTGTTTAAGACATACATCACATGTTTCAAATAGATATCATACACATCACCTCCAGTCACCCTCAAGCTTCCATCTCACTTTTTCTTCTTCCCCTTTAAGAAATGAGCAATGCATTTGAACATTCTTTTTGTTTGTTGGAACTCTTGGGAAGGACTTGGAATGTACGGAAATTGATCAATGTAGGACACGGGGTCGAGATGGTAGTTGTTGATGGGGTTGCTTGCTTCTCCTTCCGTCTCCTCGGATGAGTCCGTTGGTGGATGAGGCCTTTTACCGTCAACCATGAACCTTGATGTTCTTTCCTCGGTTAGAGGTACCATCACCCGGTTGCAAAAGAAATGATCATCCGTATAGGGAGAGGGTTATAAAGCAAAGACAAAGTTTGCTAGGCGAGTTAGAAGCATAGCATACGGTAGAACCATTTTGTCCATCCTAAAAACACTTGACATCCTTTTGACCATGTAATATGCAAAGTTGAAGGGAGTTTTGTTGACGAGGCAATAAATCATGTACACAAGACATGCGTTCAGTTGATCCTTGTTGTCAACCAAGAAAAGAACATTTTCCCTAAAAAAATGTTCCCATTTTTTTTTGTAGAGAGGGAACATCTCGAAAAGCTTCATTTGAAAGGGATCTCAGTGAATGACTTTTGAGTTCCTAGTGACTCGGGTTTGAGAGGTTCTTTTTATGAATACGACATCTCTTACCGTGGCCGGTTCATGAAAGGGTGAAATAAACCTCGTGATCATCAACCATGTCCTGAAGCTTGGCGAGTGACCAATCATTGGAATACATACACACCCCATGGTGAGGAATGCGGATAATCCGATCAAACTCGGCAAGGGTTAAGGTGTAGTTGTGCTCGTTGTTGATAAAGGCAATGGAGATGGTTCCATCATCATTTCTTATTATCCGAACGCTTTTGTAAAACACGGGACATATTTGTTCATTGATATGGAAAAGACACTGAAAGTTGATCCTAGAAAAGACTTCGGGAATGTCGGTATCATTGAGAAAAGATTGATCAACCACACAACCTTCATGAAAAAACCATTTTTGTAGCATTTTGAAAGCTTTTCGATCTTTAAGGTCAAGACCGTCCTTTTGGTGATGCAACGGTATATAATGAGCGGTGTGTTGATAATCTTGTTGTTTGGAACTAGGCATGATTGATCCTAAACAATAAAACCACAATGTGGTGTTAATTATGAGAATAGTTCCTTTTGAGGTTCATTACAATTTTGCTCAAAACATCTCTTTTGAATTCATTATGAGTTCTAATTTGTATTAATAATGTTTGTTCTTTGATTAGTTATCTTAGATAGCTAATTTAAAAGCAATGTAATAGCAAATCGTGGCAAACCCACTTGAATCAAAATGCTAAAGATGTAAAAAGTGTATAACTAGGAACTAGAGAATGGAAATCACAATGTAGTGAAGATAAGACTTACAAAAGTGATTGAATTGCTTGGATTGATGATGAAAGAGCTCCTAGGAACAATAGTGTTGTGTTTATGGTCGTATATGAAAGAGTAAAGTGAGGAGAATTATCAAAAACTTATTCTGTTTGCTAATGTGCCAGTTCCCATGGATCCATTGAAAAATGGATTCGGCTAGTTATAGTTTAGGGATCCGGCTATTCAGCGAGAAAACAGTTTTAATGGGTTTGATAATTTTGACGCGGGAGTTTTTGATTTCGATTTTTGCCAATGGTTTTGCTGTATATCTTAGGGTTTATCTATTATAGGTGTGATACAAGGTTTTGACAAGTCTTCATATTTACTAAACACATTTGATGAAGTTCCTTTTTGTGAGTAAACCATAAGTTGGGAGAAAAGATAAGAATCATGTCAAATTCTATTTTAACATGATATAGATAATTTGAATAGATGATATTGACATAGATTACTAGTGCAACACCAATATCTCTGTGGGAAACGATGGATCAAAAACTTTTGGTTAGCAAATATTTTTTTTCGAGGTAAAGATGTGTATTGACTAGTTTATAGTAGTGTTTAGGGAAATCAAGCAAGAGTACTATTCCTGATGATATGATTAATATGAAGAACAACCTTTTTGGAGAGCTTGTGACATTGAATTTTAAGCATTAAATCTACGAGTCTTTACATAATATTAAATATATGCAAGGATATTATAATACTACTTAATAGAAGTATATATCATTATTTTATCTATAAGCAATTAGCATAATTTTAGATTAACTAATTGTAGTTAGGAGAACATAGCTTTGCTATATATTATTTTTATGATTCTAAAAAATCATAGACGCGAAATACTTCATGAGCTTTTAAAATACTTAATCGTATTTTGTAAAAGCAAGTTTGTAAATACTTTGGATTCTTCTTTGGGTGTTAACTTCATTTTTCTTTAGATAGAACGAATCCTAGCATGAAGATTTCTTAAAAGAAAATGTTAGAATGATCTATCACTATCAAACATTTAAAATGTAAAATTTTTCAAGAAATGAATTTTTGTATTAAGAAATTTCCTTCTTTCTAGCTTTCAAATATACACAGATCGTATCAAGTGTTTAAATTACAATATACTCTAAGAAACTTGGTAACGAAACTCTGATGCCAATTGTGGAAAACTAGGGGGGTTGAATAGTTTTACCGATTAAAACTTCGTTTTAAAGTATTTCGATCGACTTATGTCAATCTATTTGGTATGTGTGTTGGATATTGATAGATAATCATATAAGTAAGTAATGCAAAAGATAAAGAGTAAAGGAACACAAAACCATGACACAAGTATTTATAGTGGTTCGAATACAAGGACACCTTCCTTGCCCTACTCCACTCCTCGAGTACCACACACGAGAGTTTGTAAGCACTACACAACGCAAGCTCCTTAATGTTGCGGAGAATCCTTCACAACGTCGCCTAATCTTTATCCGGTACAAGTCTAGACACTGAGTTCTTCCACGAGGTAGAACCAAACCTATCCTAACATCGCCTAGACTTTATCCGGTACAAGGCTAGATATCGAGTTCCATTACAAAGGAGGAACTACTACCCAACACTACACCACAACACAACTACCCAAAGGAGACACACTCCTTGTTACAACATTAGAGAGGATATCAACATCCTCTAACCCAACCTACATAACTTGTACATCGATGCACCATGTCGAATGTACACCTTTGGAACCATTCACTAATGCCTTCAACACGAAACTTCGGAACCTTTCATTAATGCCTTCAGTACGACACTTCTATGGAGGGAGGAAAGAACTATCAACAAGATGCAATTCAGTGGTCTTGATGATGACGAAGCTTTGCAACTCATGACCTTGAGCTTGCACGTCTTCAAGAGGTGGTAATCTCGCCTTTAAGAGGAACCTATAAAACCACACAAACATAAAACTACATAGAATGATCCTTTGGATATGTGGTTAGTAATGTTAAAATACTGGGAGAAAGTATATCTAAAAGTGGTAGTGAGCAAGAGAGAAATGGCTCACTATTTATAGACAAAACATGTCTACTGTCCCACGGTTCCTGCGGATCCCTCACCAGAGGGATCCGGCTACTGGGTCAGTTTAGTCCGGATTTCGGGTTGCAAACCGGGTTATAGGTTATGGGTTATTGACCATGGGTTATGGGTATTGGAATATGGATGCCCAACAAGATGCAATGTACCTAGTCAATGGGTTATGGATCTTGGATCATGGGTCATAGACTTTGGGTCATGGATCATGGATAATATCCAGCATGACTTCATGCATGATGTCATGCAATGGGTCATGGGTTATGGATCATGCTCCATGGGTATGAGTTATGGACTTTGGTTTTACCCAACAACATTCATTGTACCTAGTCAATGGATCATGGGTTATGGACTTTGGTTTTTACCCATTACAACATATATAAAGTACATATACATTTCTATAAAATGTAAACACTAGTTGTTATACATATATATTTTTATAAGATGTAAACATGTTTTGATGGTTTTAATATGTTTAGTCAAGTGAGTTAGTAAACTATTGGCTCAAAGTTTTTACGTATTTTATTTATTTCGATAAAATGATTTTATGTTTTTTATCGACAAAACATTAGAAGATCGTAAAATATAAATAAACATTTTTATGGGTTATTTATATTAACGGATAAGACAAAATTAATCACAAGTGATTAAACTATTTTTGGAAATAAATCTAACCAAATATTTCCATATCTAGCAAATCTTTTCTTATTAGTGTATATGAATATTAACCTTTTAGAAACAAGATCTAATTATATTTTAACTAGATTACAAAGTACGGAAGAATAATTTGAAAAGATTTTTTGATTACCACAAAAGAAAAATTATTGCCTAATGGCACCATACAAACCGAAAATACAAAGACGAATCCAACGTTTTGGATCCATGGATTCTCCAACTTGCCAAATCTGGGCAGAAGTTTTACCTATAAAAATGTACCATTTGCTTGCATTTGAACCACCCTTTTTCCACATTTTTTCTTGCATATTTACACACACTTAATCGTCATTATAACCAAGATTTTTCAATGTAATAACATACATTATCAAGTCTTTAAAACCTCACTAACTCTTGATCATAATGCTTCTAACTTTCATTTGTTGCAAGCATGTTTCCACATGATGATCCATCCAAGCGAGCTTAGAGATCTTGCCATCCTCATCCACCACAAGCACACACATATGAAGATCCACTACAACCAGATTATTTCTCTTGTAATCTTCATTCATTGAAGGCTTCTTATGATAAGAAGTTAATTTAGATTAGGTATTCATATCCATTAGACTACCATGTCTTGGATCACCATTATATACCACATTGTATCACTATTATACAACAAACTAGAGGTTATATGATTTATGTGTTTAGGCCTTAAAGTAAAAAGGGTATTTGGTTTAGTTTGTTTAGGCTTAAAACACATGGATGAAAGGTTTGTTATATTAGATCATAAAACATAACGGGTTTGGTTATACCTGACGACTAACTCGATACCTAGCTTAGTATCGGTAAGCATTGTAAGCAAAGATGTAAGGTTTTCTCCGCCGAGAATGGATTTTGTTGACTTAATTAACTAAATCTCGAGTTGGGTACTCGGGGAGTGGAGTAGGGCGAAGAGGAGCTTCGTGACCGAACTACTATAAGTCATCGTGTTTGGTTTGCGCTTTCTTTTACTTATCGCTTTATATTTATAGTTGCACTATGTTTATGTTTGTTTCATGGCTTAGTGATTATATTGCGTTGTGATAACTTGCTTTACTTAATACTCTCTATTATCTTTGTTGGTGTATAACTATTATTGCCACTTTTCATATTGTGTCACACTTGATCGGTTATATGATACTAAAGATTTAAGATTTTAAACGGGGAACGTATTTACCCCCTATACGTTTTTCAAAAATTGGTATCAGAGTCTCGTCGCTCTAATTTTCTAAAAAAATGGTTTTCAAAATGAAGTACGATTTATGTATCAAATTACCTATGAAGGGGGATATAATAGATAAAGTATTTCTTTGCTTTATACTTACAAAGTTTTGTTGTTAGATATAATTTGTTATACTAGCTTGAATGTTTTCTTGAAAAATAAAAGATGAATCCCAAACGAAGGAATCCTTGCGACTAAAATTGAATTATATTTTCTGTCCCAAAATCAGGGGGATCCACGGATCCAAAACTTTGGATCCGTGCTTTATGCATAAAGAGTCGTTGGGTGCATTTTTAGATTTTGGTCAACTTAAAAAATTTGTAATGAATCAACCATGCGTAAGATTTTGATGAAGTCAAAACCAAATTTGAAGTTATTTCAGTGTACTTTCCAATGAAATTAGTCTCATGTCTTAATTCAGGATTTCAAGGTGTAAGTAAGTCAAATAAGCAAAATGCCATAGAGTATCTAAATTTTGAGTTTTGTCTGAGCGTAAAATTTTTATTTATTTATTTATTTATTATTATTTTTTATTCGGGCACTTCTAGTTGGTATCTTTTTGAAAGTTGGTGTATTTATCTTTTCAATGTAAAGGACTTGGTCAAATTTGGAAATGGTGAGGAAACTAATTTGTAAATAAGATCAAGTTAAATATACATTGTTATATTTAATACATAAAATGAAGTAAAGTATTCTTGTGTGTTATTCTAAATGATTATGTGTTTTACTTTGTGTCTTTATGTAGTTCATAAATTTTTTTTGTGTTAATTGCAAATTTATAGTTGAGCTATTTAAATCAAGAAACATTTGTGCAACTATGCCATATACATTATTAGTTTTCACGTTTATGCATTAATATGATTTATGCTATATTTCTTGCACTAAGTTGTGAAATTGTTTTTGCATTTCATATAAACATAGATCACTCTGTAGGATCGAATAAATTGTTGATTATTGTTGTTCGGAAGGTTGGGGAAGCTCGATACAAGATATATCCATTTTAGAGAGAGAGTATGTAACACCCCCAAATTATCGCAACGGAAGATTGTGTCACGGGGGTATTACTTCATAGTTTACAGTGCAAGTTACAGAAAACGACTCTAAATGAGATGTTTTGAAATAAATTATTATTTGATTAAAATGTCAGAGTTTACAAAGAGTGGTCCCACAAGTTTGTACAATCATAAAAAGTACAACATAAAGTTGTAATGTTTTTCGAATGATAATATATGCATCGTCTTCAAAATATTTTCCATGCGCCTTCACATGCCAGCTAATTCCTTTCGAACCTGAGATAAACATGTTAAAAAGTGTCAACAAAAAGGTTGAGTGAGTTCATAGATTTGTAAGCAAAACATTTTGATCACAAGTTTTCAAGTCAAACATAAAGTGGGTTACGTTGTTATACACCCATAGTGCGTTTGATTGCCTAACCGGTCAATACAAACGATAAGAATCTTATAGGTTTGAAAACAATAGTGGACAATATAGTTCGTAGTATAATTGCAATGTGCACAATTATCTTCTTGATAGTTATTATTGCTCTAAGCTCATAGCACTCACGATTGACTGTGTATATATATCATCGGGTAGGTAATATGCCCTATACCTAGAAATTCAAATAAAGTGCGTTTGGTTACCTATCCCGGCTAACACAAACGGGATTCGTCAATCCCGATAGGCCTATCCACAATATTTGCGCTCACTCACAAGTGATTAGTGGTCCAAGATGTTGGGGACTTTTGGCATAAAAAACTTAGGCATGCAATAACACAGTCAAGGCATTAAGTTTGCAAGTAATTATCCATAATAAAACGTTTTAGCATATATCTCCCCCAAATAGTTTATAAAACAGTTAAACAAAAGTTGGGGCTATGAACTCACAGTAGTGATCAGCAGGATACGACGAGATTATAACGTATCAAGAAGTCACGAGCTTTTAACAATGACCTAAAAATGTAGTAGTCGCGTCTTAGATATACATAACGAGAAAGTACAAAATAACTTTTATGAAAGTAGTTATATACTTTTGACATTGTACATATTTTTGTAGGTTTAAAAAAATATGTGAGTTGGAGTTTTATCAAAAATATTAATAAGCCTTAAGTCATCTTAAGGTCGGGCAAAGATCCAATCTAATGAACAAGTCTCAAAAACAAGTTTCGGGTCATCAAACCCAAGCTAACAGTACGGATAGACTATGGTTAAACAACTTGAGACAATAATCAAGGCCATACCTATGGCTATGTCTAAGTTAGAAGACCTTGAGACAATAGCCTTGGCTTAACCTTTACTTTGTTTTGGCCTTAAGGAATCAAAATACCACTAAGGTTCCTTAATCATGGTTGTTTTCCGGTCTACAACAGGTCCAGTTAGTTTTTGTAGTTTTTAGCCTTTGTTTTTCACTTTATGCTTATGTGCTCCCGAGTTTTTGTAGAAAAAGTCATTCTGAGCAACATTTGTGTTTTACACTTTTGATTATTCGGACTAGAAAAGGGTCAAAATCATGTTTTAAAATCGTTTCAGAAGACTTTTTGTTCCAACACCATATTTACCTCTAGTCATCTTCATTTGGTCATAACTTTTTATCTACAAGTCCCTTTTAAGTGATTCAAAAGCTCAAGTTCTAGTTTTTACTTCCTATAACGCATTATTAAGCTTAATCAAGTCCAAGGTCTAAAGTTTACATATATCAATAGTCCAATTACAAGTATATACTTATATTTCATTGCAGAAATTTTGGCTGCACATTCAGTCCCGCTAAAACGACCATAAGCTGAGTTCTACAACTTGTTTTGATGGGAGGCTTTTGCCAAACTTCAAGTTTAGGTCTTAGCTACATTTCATAAAACTTGGACGACTACCAAAATGATCAGAACCATGAGCTTTTTCCAAATGAAAAATCTGGTGTGCAGATTTTGACATGTTTCGCCATTTTGGTTCTCATTTACTCATCAGGATGAGTTATGAGGTGAGCCACCTGGTGAAACGACCGTAAGACATAGATATACAAGCCTATCTTATTGAATTAACCTAAAAGTTTACTGAGATGATCAGTTTAATCAATATTTGGGACTGTTGTAAATTTCAGGTTCATAAAACCTACCTAAGGCTTGTTCTAGCTTCTTTTCATATTACAAACTTCATGTACAATGTCAAATACATATATAATCTTACAAATATCATAAAAATAAATATATTCCAAGCCTATTACAACCATATTGAATGAATATGAAAAATAAACAAATCTTACAATGATTTGGTTGGAAAAACACAAGAATCACAACTACAAATCAACACCTAATAACCTCTACTCTTCAACACTTCTCTTTAATCTTCACCCAACTTGAATAATCCTTTCTTAACCTTGTAAGAACCCTCTTTATCTCAGCCCTAATACCCTTGTGTAACTCCAAAAATAACCATGGAAATATTGAAACAAACCCAAGGATCATCACTAGCTACCAAAACCCTTCAACTTTGTAGTACAACTTGAAGTGTGAATCAAAACTTATAGTGGTGATGGTGGATTTGGATGTTACAGTAACAAAGAGGGAGTAGAGAGGATTTGAGATTGATTTGCATGTGCAAATAACAAAGTGATGTTCTTATCTAATAGTGGGGGACAAGAGGTGTAAGACTTGGGACATGTGGCCTCATCAAATGAAAACAACAATATGACTAAGACATGTATGTAGTTTAAGAGGCAAAAAAAAGTGGCATAAGAAGTATGAATTGGTTAATTAGTGATTATCTAGTATTATATTGATAGTTTAGCATTTAGAGGGTATAGTTCGATCCCGGTAATTGCTAATGTAAAGTTCTTAAGTCACGAAACTTAAAACCAGGTAACATAAGAATATAATACTTATGAAAATGTCTAAACTTATCAATATACTCCAACTAGGTATATTAACGGTGTGATAAGTATAACGGAATGCACTTATGCTATTAAAACCTAATAATGTAGGTTTGAGTACGCGTCTTACGTAAAAAGTAAAAAGTCTATGTAAAAATGATAAAATGGTAATAGTTCATATAAAATATGACTATTGGTGATATTCGAGTATTTTGAACACATGGACTCATCCTATTCTTGGGTTGGTCGCGAAGAAAATTCACACAATTAAACTTTTGAGATTACTTATAAAAGTAAATTTAAATTAAATTGTTTATTGTGTTTACCATTGTGTCGGTACGCGTTGTGTGCGGTTTTTACGTTTTGCTAGATAACTTCTCGTTAATTAGACAGAGGTGAACAAAAATGTTCAGAGAGGAATAATTCGAAGCAAAGCGAATTATTTAACTTGGAAAATTATCGGTTAACTACCGGTTATGGTAAATGTGTTTATATTACGAAAAAAGTCAAATACTCAAAAGAACTTTAAAAGTCAAAGGGTAAAATTGTCATTTACCTTATGAAAAATTCCGGGTTGCTACAGAGTAGAGAGATAAAGGAAAAATGTGTGTTATTAAAGAATATTAAAAGGTTACAAGACTACACACAATGAGCTTCACAATCCTAGTAAAGTCTAGGAGGGTATATATAGCTTACAATACACATGACTTTGCACTATTGCCATTTCTAATCCCTATGTATTTGATTAACTATCATCTTATGTAATTCCCGTAAATGTCGTCATATTTACATTCCTAACAATCTTCCCCCAATGGAGCGACATACGGGATTACTTACAACATTTTTTACAAGTACAAATACAAATAAAGAAACGTCTTCATAAGCTCTCCAAAGGCTGAGGATGACTGCAGTTGACACTCTTTATCTTGTTCTTGTACCTTGGCTGGAGAACTTTTGTTCACTTGTAGGCAAATGCTGTAATATGTATGAATTGGATTAACTTCCCTCCAATTCATACTACATGTCTTTATCAGCTTCTCCATACGCTTCTTTTTGGTAAAGTTTCTAAATGAGCTTCCCCAAATTGACAATTGTTTTCAGCAGATTCAAAACTTTGATGTAATTGACATGTCTTCCAACTCTTGCGATTTAAGCATGGGGCGGAATTTGTAGAAGATACAGTAAAACGTAATAAACAAATCTAAATTCTTCATTGAGAATTATGAACCGTTGTAGACACGTATCTTGAGACATACAACCTCCTCCAACTAGACTCAAGATGATAAGTATACTCAATGCGGAAAATAAGTTGGATGGAACATGCAAGAAATTAACAACATCTTCTCACTTATGCTTAGGGAGGTGGTATGTAGTGAAGGCTTGGTAAGAAGTGATAATGGTTTAAGGTTTAACTTGTGAGGAAGAAGGAGGTTAAATAGTGATGTGTGATATGGTATATTGTCTAGAATGTTTGAGACAATATAATTATTAGAGAATGTGTGATAAAATGTGGAGAATTAAATGAGATTGGGTAGAGAATGTAGGAAATAAGAATATTCAATGTAGAAGTGAAACTCCCTCTACGAGTTTTTTGAGCATACAACTGTATGCTAAAATAGGATACGACTGTATGGTCATTCTGAGAGCATACGGCTGTATGGAACTTTTTACAGATTCTACCAAAAATGCATTTTTGAGCATACAAACGTATGCACTTATACCATACGGCCGAATGGTCCTGACCTGCTCATTTCTGCACTAAATTTTCTGCACATAACCACTTTATAAACCAAATTTGCTTAACCAAAACTTAAATCACATATCATTACTAAACCAAGCTGTGCATACATTATACAACACGACTAGACCCGGATATATGTCAAACGGGTAAAACACGGGTAAGAATGGCACTATGTCTAAACTCCTTATAACTTTAAAAACACTACTTAAATACTTGTTTACCACACTATTATGAGTTTATAAGTGTATACATAGACACATGACAACTTAGGGAGTTTTTTGGTAAAAGAGAAAGAAGGGAAAAAGCCCAATTATGTAACACCCCCAATTTCGTGATACGCAGCAGAATTCAAACTGGGTGTTACTTCATGGCACAACAGTCATAACAATAGAAAACGAACTCTAATGGAGTCGTTTTTAAAAGATTTATCATTCGATTTATATAAATATCAGAGTTTACAAAAATGAGGTCCCAGTTGGTTCCATTGTTTACAAAATACATTAAATGGGTTTTTGAATGATAATAAAATTTATAGCCTTCTTGATCTAGTCCTTGCTCTTCCGTGCCAGCTTCCGACATTATGGACCTGAAATACATGCTTAAAACTGTCAACACAAAGGTTGAGTGAAATTCATAGAGTTTAGGAAATCAGTTGAACACATAATGTTTGTAGTGTGAGCTATAGACTCACACCAATGGTTTGAAAACCAAAACAGTTATTATTATTGTTTATACGGCTGCCTCAAGTACATGATACTTGAGCCCGCTTTTGTTTGTCACAGCTGGAACACATAATGTTTGTGTGAGTTATGTTGTTATACACTCATAATGTTGAAAACAGTTTGAAAGCAATGTGTTCGGTTTAAAATAAAGCATGTATCTCCCCCAAGGGTTTGTAAAACAATCAAGTAATAGAAAGTGGGGCTATGAACTCACCTCAGAGTAAATGATATCAAATGTAAAATAAGAATGATGGATATGCCGTGAGAACTTCTACGAGCAACCTAAAATAGAATGTTGCGACTTAGGTTTGGAATAATGTTTAAGGAAAACATAAACCATCCTATATACGTCTCTATGTTGATCATGATGTAGTACATGGTATTTGTGTATGTCATTTATAGAAATGGTCTAGTTGTGAAAACGTATTTAGTTTATAGATATCGTACTACCGTTCGGGCCATCACAATTCAGAGGTCATGCAAGTAAACGCTCGATGAGCTAGGACACTTTAAATCGTAAATCCAAGAACTCGTCGATACGTTTTACTCAAATGAAACCCCTCACATGAAGCTCCCTACTTTTGTAGCACTTAGTAGATACAACATATGTTTTGAGTGAAGATTGTTATAACATAAAGTTTATCATGTTTTTAATAAGTATCTAGTTTTTACAAGTTCTCGCTGTTTTCATAAATATGATCACCTTAGTTAACGGTCTTGGGTAAACAAGCCTTAAGGCTTTGCCATGGCCTTGCCGTGACTTTGGTCTTGACTACCATGGTATTGAGACTTAGCTTTGAGCTTAGCCATAGCCGTGGTCTTGGCTTATGGCCATTAGGCCTCTTGGTTTGCTTTTAGTTGTGACAAAAGTATAGTTGTGAGACTATGTTTACGGCAGTTTCTGTTTGAAAGATTTTGGCCTATTTATGCGTTTTCAAGGTCCGAGCTTCTTTGTTATTGAAGGAAAACGTCGTTCCGGACAACTTTTGTGTTTAAAATTTTTATGATTCGGACCAGAAGTATCATTTTTAGAACGGCAGAACTCAAAACAGCAAGCTATTGGCAGTTTCGGCGTTTTGGTTTTGCTAACTTCTTTTGTCTATAACTTTTGACTCGTTTGTCCGTTTCGGGTGATTCAAATTGCTATGTTTACCTTTTTATCTTGTCTACCATATTATGTAAGTTAGAAATTCCATATGTTACTGATTTTAATGGTCTCACATGTGTAGAATATGACTAGTTTACTAGTTTGTTACTTTTATGACAATATGTGAATTAAAACAAGTGATTGAGTATATGTACATCATGAATCAACATAGTAACTATATATATAGCATGAAATAGTTAAGATTATGAATAATAAAGATGAGATGATGGTGGTGATAAGTTGCTTACAACTTTTGGCTTTCAATAAGAAAGGAGTAACTTAGTAAGGATAGGACTTTGATTGATCACTTAAGACTTTGGATTGAGCTAGCTTTCCACACCTTGGCACCCTTTAAAACTTGAAGAGTTGGTGATGAAGTACTAAGTGACTTGAGGGGATTTAAACTCAAGAAGATCACTTAAACTTGCTAGAGATTTGATGTAGAAGCTTGATCTTTGGAACTTCCTTGCATAAACTTGGAGTTTATGGATCAAATGATGGAAGATATGTATGATTTGTGATATGAATGACCCAAAACAGATTGTGAGGGTTCTTAGGATGCATATCACTTGCTATTTATAGGAGGGTAAGTTTGGTTAACCATATATTGGGTTAAATATTAACCATGGTTAAGTTAGGACACTTGTAATGATCTAAATGAACAATGGTTGGGATTTTGCCACCAAAATGATGACTCCCCCCCCTTAGGTCGGACAAGTGAAGATAAGATGACTTAGGTGGTTAGTTTTGGTATTATCTTGGTTACGGAGTGAGTTTTGGTTCCGTTAAATGCCAACCGAAGCCATAAAACGTAAAACCGGGTATCGTAAAAATACGAAACTTGTAGGAATGATGAAAATCATCATTATACTCCATATAAAAATATAAAATGGGTGATAAGTCTCATTGGGTGCAAAAACGCTGCTTAAAGCTGGAAATACGGGTCAAAAACGCGTAATTCGCAGTTTATCGGAAAAGAACGAAATTTCAGGGAAACGACCGTGAATTTATTTAGAGTAGACTAAAATTAGTCTAAAAGTGATATGAGATGTTAAAATGTGGTTTTCGTCATATGCGGGATAACTTTACAGTTATTCGTGAAGTTTAAAAGTTACGCGATTTAATCAAAAATATAGAACGCATACAAGCTTAATTTCTTTATGGTCAAAGGAGGAGGGAAATATGTTTGACTTTTCCAAAAATGTAAAAGTGTCAAAACATATTAGAAACACAGTGCAGGAATCGTTAAGTCTGGATGTAAGTAGAATTGTTTAAAACGTAAGTTTAGTTTTGTTCTGCGCTGGGCTTATTTGGTAATATTAAAAATAATGAATCTTAAAAATTCTCAAATTAATCATGAGTGATCTAAAAATTTATCTGATGCGAGAAAAATTGTCAGAGTTGATTTTCGTTATGTGTGTGATGTTTAAACGGTGGACCGTCTAAAACGAAACTTTAAAACGATGTTTACTTAATAACTTTTATGAAAATGATCTAACGATGGTCGAACTCTCGGGTTATTACTAAAATAATTTATCTTACGAGAATGTGGATTAAAATTTTACGGGATGAATAGTGAAAGTGAATAGTAAATGTAAATAGTAAATTCTCGAAAATGAAAAGTAACCTAAAAATGCGGGTGGTTACAAATTACCCATGAGCTCCACTGGTGGGTAAACCTTGACCTTTAGCCTTAAACTTGATCTCACCTATAAAAAAAACTAAATCAACGTAAGCATAAGCTTAGTGAGATAGCATATATATATATATATATATATATATATATATATATATATATATATATGTGTGTATATATATATATATAAAACTAAAAATAAATGTGGAAATATTACTAGGAGTTGCTTCATAAGAACTTCCCTCGTGTAGCTATATTGCTGCTTAAACACCACTAATTCCCCTACGGGAATATATACTTGCATCGTATCATGCACTAGAGGGCTAGAAACTTCATCATAACATTATAAAGTTCATGTTTGCCATAAATTCACTAGTCGTCCACTTAGGACGTCTTGAACCCTTATTTGGTTCATCATAGCATTATTTCCTCTAGTCGTCCATTTAGGACGTCAAGTCTCGTTTTAAAGACTTTTCTTATCATGTTGTGCTATTCATCCACTTAGGCTATATGAGTTCTATATTTCACTACTAACGAGACACATGAATGTACTAATCATCCACATAGGATGTCTAAGTCCCATTTTAGGAAATGAGACACTAATGAAGGCTCAGTTCATCCACTAAGGATGTCTAAGTTCCGTTTTGGAACATGTGATCACATAATAGCACGTGTGGCCCACTAAGGATGTCTATATCCCATTATTGGGTCTTATTGCATATAATTATGCAAGTCATCCACTTAGAATGTCTATTTAAGCCATAGGATAACATCAAATAGTCCTGAATATTAAGTGTCAATTTCTTCCGATAATGCTTGTAATTTATATCATTTATATGGATTTACGCTTGTTTTCCATTGTTTTCCACTTTCAGGTAAATTACGAGCATTGAGCTAAAGAGACGTAGAACTGAGAAATATCAAAAGATTTATCACAATATGCTACTTTGAAGAAGTTACGGAGTAACTCATCTCTCACATTACGCCGTAACTAAAGCGTGACATAGAAAACCAACTCATCAAAAGGTTACGGCGTAACTCTCCCCAAAGGCTACGACGTAACTATATTAGGTCAAATGAGGTTCCACGCCGCTGATAACTATGCCATAACTATTTCATCAACTTCAGCGTAACCAAGTATATTGAAGACTGGTATGCGTAACCACTAATAAGGTTACAGAACTAGCGATCTAGTGCAAAATACGAAGGAATTGAAGGTTACGGCGTAACTCTTGTTATAGTTATGCCGTAATCCAGATCTGGCCTATAAATACCCCACGAATTCCAGCATTTCTAATCATCCCATTCCACACACAACAATCAGTGAACGTGGGAAAAAGCTAAAGGAAGGCCCAGAGGAGCATACGGAGCTGTCTCCTAGGGAGAAATCACTCCCCTACGATAAGCATTAGCATTTTATATTTTATTTACTTTCGATTCATGCATTTCGTACCTTTGAATATTGAATTGGTTTGTATGATTAATATGAGCGGCTAAGCACCTCTTGTGCTGGCCTAGTTATGATTCCTTAATTGTTTTGTTTATGTTACATTACTTCCGTACAATTATTTCTAAGTGTATGCATGCATAGTTTATTGGTAGCTACCCTTGGTTCGGTAGTTTTGAATGGCGGTAGAGGCCAATTGCCTAGGAGATATGACCAAATGACCCTAGGTGAGCGGACTGAGACGGGAAGGGTAAGATATGACCAACTGACGACCCTTTCTACTTGTGCGATTTGACCAACTGATCACCTACCGTTTGGATGAACTTAAGAATTAGGGGGTGAGTGTTTAAGTTGCTAACGCCCGGGCACCCACTATTATAAATCTAGCATGTAGCGGTACTTAATGACTTGGCTTAGGGGACCAGGAACAACAACACTTATGAGGGGACACCTGACTTCTCCTATGGTGGCATCTTTGCTGATAGGTTAGGGCGAATTGACCAAATGCTGTCCTCTCGACTTTGACCCCACCTGAAGTATTTGGAAGTAAGTAGACGTAGACATAACTAGCTAGGAGTTTTAACTAGGTTAGCACCACTCTCCTCTATTGATTTATCCTTTACCTTTATTTGCTATTTTCTGCCTTAGTAGTTAATTAATTAATTCCTTATCAAAATCATTATTAATCTTTGACACCTAGACTTAGTAATAATCCAACACACATAGCTCTTGGGACGACCTCGGCTTTACCGAATACTACACTACACACGACCGGGTACACTGCCCGTTAGTGCATTAAGGTAGAGCATATGTATAACGAGACTTTATAAATATTAAAACCTGGTCAGTAAAACCTGCATCAAGTTTTTGGCGCTGCTGCCGGAGAGTTATATTAGGATTAATATTAAGTCTTTCATTTCGTTTTAAACTTTTCTATTATTCTCACGATCATTATTCGATTTTTCAAGTACCGTGGAAGTTGTTAACATCGATGACCACACTCTTGAGGAATATTTGGCGTTGACAAGAGCAGAACAAGGGCCGGGTCTCATAAGACCGGCAATTGGAGCGGATGTCCGTTTCGAAATCAAAGACCAATTTATGAGGGAGCTTCGTGCTAACCCTTTTTCAGGAAATAGGGACAAAGATGCATATGAGCACGTTGAAAATGTCCTATACATCGCAAGCCTTTTCAACATTCCGGGCGTGTCTCATGATGCTGTTATGCTAAGGGTATTACCAATGACTCTTACTGGAGCTGCCAGAAGATGGATCGAAAGATTGCCCGCCAGGGCAATTAATAATTGGGCTCTACTTAAGAGACACTTTATTCAGAGATATTGTCCGACATCTAAGATTTCTAGCCAGCTCTTGGAAATCCATAATTTTAAGCAAGAAGACGACGAAACATTGTATCAAGCCTGGGATAGATACAATGATCTGCTTTACAAATGTCCTACTCACGATCTGAACAACCAGCAAAAGGTCAACATTTTTTACAAAGGAATTAACGTAACTACAAGACAAATGCTGGACTATCAAGGACCTATCCCGAACATGACTCCTACTCTTGCAATTGAAGCCATTCAAAAAATGGCTGATCACTCTCAAAAATGGCACGACGGAGGAAGTAAAAGAAACCAAGGCGGAAATTTTGATGGAATTGTAGCAATCGCTAGTAAAATTGAAAATCTTAGTCGAGATATGCTGAAGGTCAGAGAAACCGTTCATGCCATCCAAGTGGGTTGTGAAAGCTGTGGAGGAGGATACCTCATGAAGAATTGTCCTCATGTCGACGAAGAAAATATAATTGAAGAAGCCAAGTATGGAGAAAATCAACCATTTTACGGAGATAATCGAAATAGTAACGGGTATCGTGGAAATTACAGCCGTGGGCCTTATGGAGAAAGAAAGCCCAGTCTTGAAGAAACAATTAACAAGTTCCTGGAGAGTTCAGCCCAAAGACAAAAGGAGCAAGATGAGTGGTTAAAAGAATTCCAGGAAAACACTGACATAAACCTTTCTAAGCACGACACAACCCTAAAAAACCTAGAATCTATGGTGGAAAAGCTCAGTGAAAAAGTAAGGATGAATAACAATAAACCTGAAGGATCGAAACCCGCTATGGAATGTAAAGTGATTTTTGCTGATGATAACTCAAAGGTTCAGGCCAATGATATGGATTCAGGGGTTGATTCCGTCGACATATCTGAGTTACGCCGTAACCTGCTGTAACATATTGGATTTCACAAACACACTAGATCATAACCACAAGTAGGCGTATAATATGGTTTTAGAGAGAGAAAGTTAGAGGTTGGGAACTTTAGTGAGAGAAAGAAAAATCTTATTATGAGCTCCAACTCTCTACCTTGGGAGGTAGAGAGTATTTATAGTCCTTACATAAATCGCCACCTACGGGCTGTGGATCAGGCATACAATGGGTAAAGACCCGTCCGTCCTCCACGGTGTTACAAAACTAAATACTACTTAACACTAAATAATCTACGACTACGAGCTTTCTAACGATTACATATACTTGAGGTGACCGACTCTTTAATAACTGGATTTACTAAATCCCAACAATCTCCCCCTAAGGGAGGTCACCTCAAGATCACCTCAAAATTACATTGAATACAAACAGATATTACATTTTAAATGGTTCTTGCATTCTTGATGTAGTTCTTTGCTCAAGAGCTCGTAGTCATTGATTCTTCATAATTGCATGATTGGTTAAAATCAAGTGGAGGTCTTTTACTGATCCACATGATAATGAGTTTTGAGCCAGCTTTGAGATCATCAGCTATCATAAATCTCTAACTCATCCTTTGTGGTGTTGGTATTATGTGATGTTGTGACTTTTGGACCGACATGCTCACATTCTGGATCATGATTTCTTCTCATCAGAGTAGCGGAAGCTTTCGTTGATTCATGATATTGGCAGCAGCGTAGCAGAAGCATGGAGTGAAAATATCAGAGTCATTGATGCACATAATCATGATTTCTTTAGATATGAATGTGTTGTGTGAGCATGCGGCTATGGATTGACCGCTTCATTCTGATCAGCTGCAAACGTTGGGCGTACCTGCATACAACAGTTAGCAATAAAGCGCACGAAAGTGTCTTTGATCACTTTCGTTGAATTGAGGTACACGGCCCACGGTTCCCCGTTGATCAGTACAAGTACTGCCTGTGATCAGGTATAATTCCGAAGAATTTCCTTGACAGGGTTTCGCAGCTGTTCTAGCTGTTCTCAAACCGGAGCGTCTCAAAGAAGACAACACGAGTGAGTGAACCAAAGCGAATTGAGATTCAATCGATTGATAAAAGAGATTTGAAAGACAATCATGTAGCTCAATAGAAATTGTTTTTGCAATACAGCGAAGGTTTTAATGAAAATCAATTATCAATCATAAACACCTTTTATTTTGAAATATTAGTACACAGTCGATGTGCTAAAGAAAAGAGTTTTAAGCACAACGACCGGTTTTTCAAAGGTATCCGTCAATCCATAACCTGAACCAGGATTGATTCAAAAGATTGAATCGCCCCATTGTTTCTGTTCAGTTGTCACATGGTTGATCTATTGAATAGATCTCACATGCCACCCACCAGGAGCTTGTTTGATGTTTGCTCCAGAAGGCTTTCCATCTTCATTGTGAATATGTTTGCATATCACTCAGACGTTCTGGCAATACCACAAGGATAATGCGTAGGACTCATAAGATATAATCTCTCTTTCCACATTGTGTGAAACAGAGAGTCTTCATTGACAGTGTCCTATGGAGATTTATTTGATGATCTCGTGGCTCTAGACTCAATAGTGCACATTTGGTTCCTATGCCGGAGACTAGGGAGAGGGTCTCCTTCTTCAATATCAACAAACTCTAAGAGAAAGTCGATAGATAATGTCGGTTCCCGTGAGAATGAAACAAGTCCTTTTAAGAGGAACTTGAGTGGTTTGGGAAGTTGAGTGCAGGCCATGGGTCCATGACGTCTTGTCTTCAATACCAGTGTTACCTTAGTAAACACCAGGAGCATATGTATTGAACCCGGTTTCTGCCCTAAGGTTGAATTATTGGAGGGCTATTTCTTTTCACCCTTTCCATATTCAATTCTTTTTCATTCTTCAACCCTTCAGTGCTTACCGAGACTTCATTACTAGAACCTTGTTGGGTTTATTCCAGTACTAGCTCAGTCTCAGTCCCACTCTGATTTTTCTCCTTTTTTTCATCATACCTAAAGACTCTACACTATCTACTGGATTGTCCCTGGGTAGATCCCTCCGGCTCTGGCGGATCATGGGAACAAATACCTAACCTTATCATACTTATATCACCATACATAAAGTAAAGTTGGTCGGTCTACTTGGTATTGTTCATCTGCCATTGGAACCAATTGAAAACCATTTGAAAATCAATCCAGATACTTGTGATATAATATCAAAGCATTTTGTACCTGAATTGTTTTTGATATTTTTAGAACAAGAGCTCCCCCTCAACATGTGCATCAAGCATCATTTTGTAATAGAAATAATTTTCATCTTTGAGGGGTTGGCTTGCATCTAAGAGTAGTTATATAAAGAATGTGGTTTTCAAAATAGTTGCTCCCCCTCAATATGTGCATAGATATTTGAAGATGTTTTGCACATATTAGGAAAAGACTGCACATTGAAATAAATTGATCACGTTTCAAATCTTTGTGGTTTAAGATAGATGCTCCCCCTCAACATGTGCATGGAAAATTTGAAATCGCTTGGCACATGTGGGAAGGAGAGCTTGTACATCCTTATAAAACCATTTACCGAATTATCAGTTTAAATCCAATTTAAATCACAAACTCTCCCCGATCACAATTATCAAATCATTTGAGATTTGTGATCTCTGTAGATTTAAATTGATTTTGAAAGCTTTTAAGGAGAATTGTGACTTGATTATGAAAACGTTTTAACTGATAAGGATCGGATTTTGAGACTTTAAATTCCATTGATTAAACATGCATGATTATCTTTTGAAAACAATTGTATGACAAATAACCTTTTGATTTAATTGAAATCATTCCCCCCCTCAATCAATGACATAAGTTGTTGATTGAGAGATAAATATTTTGACAAACGTTAAGTCCAGATGATTTACAAAAATAGATTCCGAGTTATTTTTCAAAGCAATTAGTTTGCATTAGATAGTAAGTAATTGTTTATAGAATCAGAGCATGAGGCTAGAAAAACAAGATAAGGCATGGCTCTGTTCTTTATTTGAAAAACGGGTTACTGCCTGAAATGACAATAAACCATTGTTTCACTTTCTCTCAAAAATATTTTTTGATTTTTTAAATTTATTTATTATTTTTTGATTTTTTTTATTTTTTATTTTTTTTAATAAGAATATTCGAACAATATCTAAAGTCCCGTGTCATTCTTTGAATGACAACACAAAGACCGTAGATATTTTCGAATTTGAGAAAAAAATGACAAAATGACAATATTTTTTGAAATTTTTCAAGATTTTTCAGATTTTTATGGATTTTTTGAAAGTTTTATATTTTTCTATTTGCTTTTTGAAGGTTTTATAATTTTGTATTTTGCTTTTCGAATAGATATTTACAAGGTATGGATGAAGAAAGACCTTTTACTCCTCTTCTTCCTCTTGAAGACGTTTGAGTGTTTCCGGTTGTAGGCTCTTAAGACCAAGTCGTGGAAGGATAAACTCAAAACGTTCTCTAGGAAGAGCTTTGATGAAGATGTCCGCTAACCGTATTCAGTCCTCACAAAATAAAGTTCCACCACACCGTTCTCTACTTGCTCCCTGATGAAATGATATCGAATGTCGATGTGTTTAGCTCTTGAGTGTTGAACGTTTATTATCACAAGTACAGAGAGATTTTGTTGAATTCAAAGCCATAGTCGATAATTGGGATCTCATCCATAAGATTTGAGCACAACAAGATGACATGGCTATGTATTCAGCCTTTGTAGAGGAAATAGAAGTACTCATTCGCTTCTTTGAAGACCAGCTCACAAGCTTATCACCCAAAAACTGAGCACCTCCAGACGTACATTTCGACGTATCTTGACATCCCTGCATGATCAGCATTCCATAGGCCGTTAGTGACATACCGGTGTCCTTCGGGTACCAAAGTCCCATATTGATGGTTCCTTGGAGATACCGAAAGACCCGCTTAACCGCTTCAAGGTGCTTTTGGGTAGGCTTAGCCTGATATCTAGCACACATGCAAAAGCAAATAACAAGATGTCTGGTCTACTAGTTGTGAGGTACATCAGGGATCCAATCATACTACGATATTTCGTATGGTCTACCATGATCCCTGAGTGGTCCTCATCCAGTTTAGCACGCTTAATCATGGGAGTGTCAACAGGGTCACTAGAATTAAATCCAAATTTCTTTAAGATTTCATTTGCATATTTAGATTGATTTATAAAAATGCCTCCGGGACTTTGTGAAATTTGTAATCCCAAGAAAAATGACATTTGTCCCATCATTGACATTTGAAATTTAGATCCCATTTCCTTTGAAAAACGGTCACACTCATTAGGGTCAGTCGAGGCAAAGATAATATCATCAACATATATTTGAACGTGAATTAAATGTTTGCCTGACTTCCGGTGAACAATGTCGGATCAACTGCTCCTTTGCTGAATCCAGTAGATAGAAGAAACTTTGATAGCGTATCATACCATGCCCTTGGAGCTTGCTTTAAACCGTAAAGAGCCTTCTTCAAATGATAGACGTGAGTAGGATGCTCTGGATTTACAAAGCCTTCAGGTTCGACGATACGACTTCTTTAAGATCTCCGTAAGAAACGCCTTTACATCCATTTGATAGACTACCATGTTCTTACTTGCAGCATTAGCCAAAAAGATTCTGATTGCCTCGATACGAGCAACAGGAGCAAATGATTCTTCAAAGTCAATACCCTCTTCTTGACGGCATCCTTTTGCAACCAATCGAGCCTTGTTCTTTAAAACATCACCATGGTCATCAAGTTTTACTTTGAAGATCCACTTTAGAGCAATGATCATGGCACAGTCAGGAGCAGGTACTAATTCCCATACATCTAGTCGATCAAACTCATGAATTTCTTCTTGCATGGCACTGAACCAACTGTCTTCATTCATAGCACTTTTGACGTCTTTTTGTTCGATCTTAGAGAGTACGGAGTTGAAGACGCACCATAAGGCATCGGTTGCAAGTTGTCGACGAGTGGATACTGAACGAGAAGGGTTTCCAATGATGTTGTCCAATGGGTGATCATGTGTCCACTTTCTAAGGTGTTCATGTGGTTGTTGTTGAGGAACAGAAGTAGCAGAGTCGATTTCTCCTGATGAAGATGGTTCTGATGATGATTCAGGAGCAAATATGTTTTCAAATGGAGCATCTTCGGGAGTATCAAAGGGATTAACTTCATCATTGATGCTAGAAACAATTCCATGATGTACATTCGATGATTGATGATTTGTTGATGAGACAGAGTGATCAGCAGCATGCGCTTCTTGACTTAATGATATTGAGACTGAAGGGTTGACTTCATTCACAGGTATAGGAGCAGCCTCTGTTGATGGAATTGACATTTCATCAGCATTTGGTTCATAGTGTTCATCAAACATTGGATCAAACAATTTCTTTAAATCATCTTCTGATGGAGGTACATAAGGAGTTGCTTGTGAGGGATTTGAAACAAGAGTAGAACTGATAGGACTACTTGATGAAAGTTGAGATGCGGGTCCATAACTGGTTTATCCTAGAGCCATTTGACCGGTCAGCTCATCGAACGTAACGTGAATTGTTTCCATGATATTTCGGGTTCTATTGTTGTAGATTCGGTAACCCTTCTTGTTTGGTGCATAACCAACAAAAACTCCAATATCTGCCTTTGCTCTTAATTTACCTAAATATTGACCGTCATTCGTTGGATAGCACAAAGCACCAAACACACGAAGGTAGGAGAGATCAGGTTTTCATTTATGAACAAGTTCATATGGAGTTTTTCCATGAGAGGTATGAATAAGGGAACGATTTTGGGTATAGCAAGCAGTGGCAATGACTTCAGCCCATAGAAACATTGGAACCTTTGAATAAATTAGCATTGTTCTTGCGGCTTCCACAAGAGTTCGATTTCATCTTTCAACTACACCGCTCGTTGAGGAGTTCGTGGAACACTTATTTGATGACTGATTCCAACACTTTCATAAAACTGAATTAAGTCTTTGTTAACAAACTCTGTGCCATTTTCTGTTCGAACAATTCTAACGGTATTGTTGAGTCGAACCAAGTCGTTTGATAAGTTTGATGATGACATCTGGAGTTTCATCCTTTGTCCTAAAAAACTTTACCTAAGTAAATCTAGAGTAGTCATCAACAACTACTAGAATGTATTTCTTCCCATTTATCGTTTGCACTCTCATTGGTCCACATAGATCCATATGAAGGGTATGAAGAACTTTCATTTCAGAGTTTGTGGGTTTTGGTTTGTGGGCATATTTCGTGCTTTTTCCCAATTGGCAAGTGAACAAAGATGATCTTTTTCATATTTTAATCTGGGTAAGCCTCTGACAAGATCCTTTCTAGAAAGGTTGTTAATGGTGCCGGTTCAAGTGATTGAGACGACGATGCCATAACCATGACTTTGTTTTAGAAGCCTTTGACAGCAAGCATATTGGAGAAGACTTCATCATGTCTTCGATAGAGATGGTGTATAGGTTAGAACCACGAGTACCTCTTAATAATTCCACACCATCAAGTTCTCTAACGAAACAAGTATGTTTTCTAAAAGCCACTTCTAGATCGGAATCACAGAATTGACCAACAGAGAACAAGTTATGACCAAGACCTTCCACATAATATACTCTGGAAATAACACTTTTACCAATCACATAATCTCCATAACCCATAATTGCTCCAAAATGGTCATTCCCGAATCTAACAGTCCTGATAAATTTACTCACGAAGTTCATGAGCCGCGACCGGTCTCTAGTCATATGCTTGGAACAGCCTGAGTCCAAGTACCACAGAACGATTTGAACGATCTGCAGTTGAACACAGACAAGAACGGATAACTGGATAATTGGGATCCCCGTGTAAGAATGGGTTCCACTTGGTTAGTAACAGTGATTGGAGTACCCACATCAGAGATAGAAACAATGGACTCATTAGAAATAGATGCAGTGCTAGTGTCCGTATTTGACCTATTCAAAGTATGTTCACTTCTTAAGGGAATAGTTCTACCAGTAGGCATCCATTTTCTAGTGGGCATTGATTTAGCAACTTTAGGGCAAAGCTCATTAATCTTACGGCCATTAGGTATCCATTGATAACCTATATTACTAAATTTCCTTCCTGTGGGTTTACACTGTTTTCTAAATTTCTTTTGCCTTTGCCCTTTAGCCTTCTTAGCTTGAATTTTAACATTAATAGTTTTATCAGGGCATTTAACAGCATTAGATAAATCATTCACACCACATTTAAGATTAGTAACCAAAACCACGCAATCATCATTACATGTTTTGCTAAAAGTAGCAGAATTTACATTAATTACAGTACGCTTAAAGCTAACACTAGAATCAACACGATTCATTTTATTCAACTCAAACTTAATATTCCTAGGGTGATCTTCTACTCTCTTCCAATGTACATTCTTAGCTTGCGAGGTCCTATCTTGCATGGTATTGCCTGGAGGCTTTGACCCACTTGCTTTAATGTCACCGACATTACTCTGTAGAGGGAATTATGGGAACATTAGTTGGTTGATCTACTTTTTGCATTCCTGGACTAGATGTGCAGGGAATATGAACTACTGAAGGCACATTAGTGTTCACTTTCTTAAAACTGGGCATAGAATGATTTGAATGCTTGGCACTAGGCATAGAACAAGGCATCACAGCTTTTCCTTTCGCACCTAAGGATTTAGGACATGTTGCAATTAAACATTCTAGCAGCTCCTGAGATCGTTTGGCCTGAATGCAAGCAAACCTAATTTCTCTATCAAGAGGTTTATTAATGAAATCCTCTTCCACAATATCACGAAGACATTCTAGGCTATCCTTAAGGTGAGCACAATAGTTATGAAACACAGGTTCATTATTCCTAAGATGAGGAGGAATATGTTTAACAGTCACAGTATATTTGCAGTATGAGGATGACGTAGAAGCAACATTCTCATTAAAAACAAGTGGCAGTTTCCCTTTTTCCTAGCTCCTCAGATTCTCAATTTCTTTTTGTAAAGATGTTATTTTTTCTTTGTTTTGTCACGAGTGACTTTCATTGAATCATATAACTCTTTAAAGTGTCGTTTAACCTTTTCATTTTCTTCTAGAAAACTCTAGTTTTCTTTTTGTAAAGCATTAACCAAGTTTTGAAGATGAAAAGTTTGAGAATACTGAGAATCTAAAGGAGGAGGCATTTGGGAGCCAGTCACATTGTTCTTTTCACCCTTTAATTGAGAGATTTGGGCTTTTAACTTTTTGATCGTGTTACAATGAGCTCGAATCTGTTCATCATGTTTGCTAATTTCAAAAAATGCTTCAAATTCAGGAGCATCCAAGGATGTCTTGATATTTGAGGTTTTAACATTTTCTTTCAGATGTTGATATTTTAATTGCAAAGCAAGATGTTCAACTTCCAATTTAGAAAACTGTTTCACCAAGTTATCATGATCATCCTGTTCAACTTTGTCGTGCAGTTTAGAGTTAGTTTTTCAAGCTCAATGACACGATCATGGGAGACTTTCAGAGCAACAGATAATTCATGAAATTGAGAAGCATTAATGGAACAATTCATAGCAGTGTAAAACATATCTTGAGTAATACATTCAGAAATATGATTCTCATTCAAGGTATGCAAGTTCTTCCCCTCAATTTCATTATACTTTAATTCTCGCCATAGTCACTAACCTCAACTATCATTGCATCAAATTCCTTTTCCATTTCTTTAATATCTAAATCCATCCCCTTTTTAAGACTCTCAAATTGATCTTTTAGTTGTTTAAAGAAAGGCATGACCTCCGTTAAATAGCATTCTTTAGTTTGCTCAAAACCCCTTTCCCCTTCAGTTATCCCAGTAGGTGTGATCATTTTCTTACAAGTTTTCTCAAAATCAACAAATAATTGAAAAATAACATATTGACTGATTAAGGTCTTGCTTTTAGTGACAATAGTTCTAGGAACTAAATGCATTGGTGTATTTGGAGGATACACACAAGGCATTTTCCTAAGGAGTGGTTTGTTACAACAAGATTCTCTCGCTTTTGCTTATCTAAATCCTTTTCCGTAACACTTGTTCGGGTGTTAACAACGTTTGAGGCTTAAACTTGTTCAAGGAAATCCAATTTTCCTTCTTGTAATCATGGGGTTTGATCGTTATGTTATTCTCTTTACATTCATGATCTTCTAGCTTCTTATTCATTTTCTCCCTAGATGCATCATCTAATTTTCTATCTTCTTCAATGCACTCAACGCAACTAGGTTTCTGTCTAGGTTTGAGAATCTCATTACCATCATAGATTACATTATGGGCAACTCTAGCCTTTTTAACCACCTCAGGATTAGGTTCCACAACAAGGGGAATGCTATGCTTATCGCTTAAAACTCTATGCTTAGTGATCAAGTGAGCAGGCAGAATGGTATTCCCTTGTAATGCATAACTTATTTTCGAGCTTTTTTTTTCAAAGTTTTTAGATTGAAAAAATCTTTCAAAAGTTTTGATTCCTTAGCATTGAATTCTTGCTTAAGCATTTTAACACTTTCTTGAAGTTCTTGTTTTTGCTTAGCAGTTTTAGAAAGCTTTTCTTGTAAGGAGTTTAACTCTTGTTTTAAGACCTCTTCTCTAAAGTTACTTTTTCTAATAACTGTACGCATTTGGTCATCCATTTCCTGCTCACGGGTGGTCAACTTAAACTTAGCACGTTGTTCATAAATAGCAACTTGTTCTTTATAGGCATTCAGTTCAGAGATAACAGAATCATCAAGGGCACATGCAGTGTATTCATCAAAGACATAGTCCTCATTGACTGCGGAAGATGCATTACTTGGTATAACCTCACTTTCACTTTGCTTCACATATTGATCATATGGGACAATATTGCTATTACCCTCATCATCAATATCTGATTCATAAGTTTCAAGATTTTGTACTTTATTATGCATCTTTTGCTCATCAACATTATCATATAGTTTTAATACCTCAGAAATGATTTTGTCTTTGGATGGACCAGCATGTTGTGGTGGAGAGACCTTTGGAGAGACCATAGGTGAGATGCTAGCCATGAAGATTGTTTGGGCAGTAGGTTCATCATCGACATCAGAGTCAAATGCATCACAGTCAGCTACTTGAAATGCATTTTGATGATTATGACCTATCTCCTGAATTGGCTGTTCATCAACATCAGCATCATAGGTTCGGGCATTTCCCTCAGCAAGGAACAACAACTCCTCTTCATCCAAAGCTGCTCCATTGTCCTAAGCTTGCACAAGCAGATCTTGTCTCGAGTATTCTGCATTCTCGAGGACGCTTTTGAGATGTGCAATTCCTAGCAATATGTCCCTCACCACCACAGTTGTAGCATTTAATTGGCTTTGCTTGACCTTGATTCCCATTCCTTCCCCTATTCTGATTTACCATATATCCTCTACCAACCTCCTCTTCCCTCGCTTCATACGCCTTTCTTGAAATGGTTGCACCATAACCTTCCCATCTCCGACAGCTGCTTGATTGCGTGGATTGGATGCCGTCTGAGGTTATTGTTGGGGTGTGGAAGAGAGTTCATGTTTTGACTGACCATGAGAGACAGTTGATTGATGAAGTTATCCATGAATGTGTTTTGTCTGAGGCTTATATGCTGGATCATGGATGAGTTTGTAATTACCATCACCCATGGGAATGACTTGAGAAGCTTTGGTAGTAATACCAACATTTGTGTAAAAGGTTGTCGAGTCATTTGAGGAACTTGTTTCTCCCTCTGCTGGTTTTGAACTGTTCTAGAATCCTTTTTTCAAACATAGCATGTCTCTCATTCTGGAGAAGGAAGGCATACAGTTGCTCATAGTTGATATTCTTCAATCCTTTGGTTAGCTTCACAGAGGTGACAAACTTGTGCCATTCGGGATTCATGTTGTTCACAAACTTTGAGTTCAGCTGAATGTTTGGCATGGTCATTTTGATGTTCCTCATGTCATTCACAAGCTTGTGGAATCTCACGTAGTACTCATAGATACTCTCATCTGGTTTCATCTTGAAGTGCTCAAACTCATCATACAGTTGTGATTCTCTGTCTTCCTTGGTTAATTCAGAACCTGAGAGAAGCATCTTGACATTATCCCAAACTGCCTTGGCTTCAGTGTTGTGATTGATCAGCTTGTAGATGTCTTTTGGAAGACCCTAAAGTATGATGTTTGAGGCCCTGATATCAGCATCGAATCTCTTTTCTCCTTATCACTGAGCTCATCATACGTCTTTGGTCTGTCCAATCCAAAGATCATGGTTCCATCTGCAGCAGTATCAATTATGTCTCTTGTAGTCTCAATCTGATACGGTCCTTCATCAATGGATTTGAGAATGTTGACCCCATTTTCCTTTCCAAGACAGTACAATCTGATTCGTTGAGCCCAAGAGTCGTAGTCAGTTCTGTCAAGCATGGGTGGACGAGTATCTGAACCAGCTGCTTGAACATCCTCAGCAACAGTGGAGATGATTGTAGGTACGTTGGTAGACATGTTAACAGATTACACGGGATTTTATAACTCAATGATTAAACCGGGAAATAGATTCTTTCACGGGATTTTACTAAATCAAGAGAAAACCGTAAACAGAAATCAACCAAGTCGCTAAGAAACCTTGAACCAAGTCGCTAAGCACCAAGTTGCTAAGTATTATGAAATCAAGTCGCTATAATGCCAAGTCGCTAAGACACAGTCAAGTTGCTAAAGAACAACTCGCTAAGATCCAAGTCGCTAATCTCAAGTCGCTGAGAACAAGTCGCTAAGCACCAAGTCGCTAAGTCAAGTCGCTAAATAGCAACTCGCTAAGGTCCAAGTCGCTAACACCAAGTCGCTAAGAAACTTAAGTACAAGTCGCTAACTAAATTGAAAGCAAGTCTCACCACCAAGTCGCTACCCGTAGTGGAGAATCCACTAAGTGTACTGTTTGTCGGCTTGTCTCCAAAGACAAGTCGCTAGGACCAAGTCGCTACCAAAAAGCACTACAACTCGCTAACTTTTACTGAAGCAAGTCGCTAAGATGAAATTCACTACGAGAACCAAGTCGCTACCAAGAAAAACTTCAAAACACACTTTTCAATCCAAAACAAGCTCAACCACAGTGATTCAAGCTTACCAAATCAAAACCCAAGCACATACAATGATTCTAAACACAAAAGTACACCCAAAATTCAAACTTTAACACTAGAAATGATCCAAATGATGCAAAAACCACTAAACTTTTTCAAACTCAAAAACCACCTAAAAATCACTAGAAATCCAAGGATATGTAAGAGATGATCAAACCATGGCTCTTGATACCATTTGTAACATATTGGATTTCACAAACACACTAGATCATAACCACAAGTAGGCGTATAATATGGTTTTAGAGAGAGAAAGTTAGAGGTTGGGAACTTTAGTGAGAGAAAGAAAAATCTTATTATGAGCTCCAACTCTCTACCTTGGGAGGTAGAGAGTATTTATAGTCCTTACATAAATCGCCACCTACGGGTTGTGGATCAGGCATACAGTGGGTAAAGACCCGTCCGTCCTCCACGGTGTTACAAAACTAAATACTACTTAACATTAAATAATCTACGACTACGAGCTTTCTAACGATTACATATACTTGAGGTGACCGACTCTTTAATAACTGGATTTACTAAATCCTAAC
>OU343218.1:856780-1003478 GCA_910596185.1 Chrysanthemum makinoi | reverse complement strand
AGTCATTAGTATTCACAAATACAATCATTCTTTTTGAATCTCGATTTGCATTTCATACAACGTATGAAAACGATTTTGCAAACTAGCTCAATAATCAAAGAACCCATTTGCATGCATTAAACATTTGCTAACTAGTTCTTATGTTTCAAATAAGTTTACTTGCACCTTATTAAATAAATGGATTTTCAAGTAATCCTACACTTAACAATTAAATACTATCTTAAGTGAATAGGACAAATCTTAAGTAGATAATGTGAAAAACTAGAAGGGGGGGGGGGTTGAATAGTTTTACCGATTAAAACTTCGTTTTAAATTATTTAGATCGACTTATGTCAATCATTTGGTATGTGTGTTGGATATTGATAGATAACCATATAAGTAAGAAGTAAAGCAAAAGATAAAGAGTAAAGGAATACAAAATCACGACACAAGTATTTATAGTAGTTCTAATACAAGGACACCTTCCTTGTCCTACTCCACTCCCTGAGTACCACACTTGAGAGTTTGTAAGCACTACACAACACAAGCTCCTTAATGTGCAGAGAAGCCTTCACAACGTAGCCTACTCTTTATCTGGTACAAGGCTAGACACCGAGTTCTTCCACGAGGTAGAACCAAACCTATCACAACGTCGCTACACTTTATCCAATAGAAGGCTAGATACCGAGATTACAAAGGAGGAACTACTACCCAACACTACACACAAAACAACTACCCAGGGAGACAAACTCCTTGTTACCAACATTAGAGAGGATATCAACATCCTTAAACCAACCTACATAACTTGTACATCGATGCACCAGATAGAATGTACACCTTTGGCACCATTCACTAATGCCTTCAACACGACACTTCGGCACCTTTCACTAATTCCTTCAACACGACACTTCTATGGATGTAGGAAAGAACTATCAACAAGATGCAATTCAGTGGTCTTGATGATGACGAAGCTTAGCAACTCATGACCTTGAGCTAGCACGTCTTCAAGAGGTGGTGATCTCGCCTTTAAGAGGAGCCTAGAGAACACACAAATGTAAAAACTACATAGAATGATCCTTTGGATATGTGGTTAGTGATGTTAAAATACTGGGAGAAAGTATATCTAAAAGTGGTAGGAGGCAAGAGATAAATGGCCACTATTTATAGACAAACATGTCCTACTGTCCCACGGTTCATCTGCGATCACTCACCAGAGGGATCCAACTAGTGCAAATCCGGGATCGGCTACTGGGTCAGTTTAGTCCGGATTTAGGGTTGCAAACGGGTTATGGTTATGGGTTATGACCATGGGTATGGGTATTGGATTACGGATACCCAACAAGATGCAAATGTACCTAGTCATTGGGTTATGGATCTTGGGTCATAGGTCATGGGCTTTGGGTCATAGATCATGGATAATATCCGACATGACTTCATGCATGATGTCATGCAATGGGTCATGGGTTACGGATCATGCTCCATGGGTATGGGTTATAGACTTTGTTTTTACCCAAACATTCATTGTACCTAGTCAATGGATCATGGGTCATGGGTCATGAGTCATGGACTTTGGTTTTTACCCATTACTTACCCATTACAACATATACAAAGTACATATACATTTCTATAAATTGTAAACACTAGTTGTTATACATATACATTTCTATAAGATGTAAACAATATTACTTGTTAGTGTTTTATAAAAATGTCTTTGGTTTATATAACTTATTTACTAAACATTTTTGATGGTTTAATATGTTTAGTCAAAGTGTATTAGTAAAATGTTAGCTCAAAGCTTTTACGTATTTTATTTATTTCGTTAAAATAATTTTATGTTTGTTATCGACAAAACATTAGAAGATCGTAAAATATAAATAAATGTTTTTATGGTTTATTTGTATTAACAATCTCCCCCTTTTTGTTGATGACAAAACATAAGATTATTTTACGAGGAAAATAAAATTCGTAAAAATTTGAATTGGAGTTTTTACTCTCTTCTCTCCTTTTTTGTCGAAACAAAAAGAGCGTCGAAAAGAAACTAACACATTGTGAAAAACGTTTTGAGAAAACTAGTGAAAAGTAAGAAAATAAGAAAGAGTTGGAGAAACTAAAGTAAAGAGAAGTAGTAAGGTGAGAGAATGATTCTCGTCTTAGCTCCCCCTTGACGGATGCTCCATTTTGTTAAGGTTGTCAAGTAATTAGGAAGCTAAACGAATGTGTTGCAAGTATTTTTGCAATGGTTTCATTTTTGACGAAATGCTCCCCCTTGACGAGTGCTCCCTTTTGATGAGGGCATCAAGTAATTTGGAAAACCTAAGTGAATGTATTGCAAGCATTTTTGCAATGCTTTGCTTTGACGAAAAGCTCCCCATTGTTGAGGGTGTCAATATCTTCATCTGTATTTTGAAAATCTACAAAACAAAGGTTAGAAAACAAGTATATGGTGCATTGTTTCCTGCAAATGATCTTCAAATTAGTAAAAAGATTGTTTCTGTTGGACGGTTCTGGCGGATCCTTCTTGTGAGGGATCCGTCTAGGCTAATTTTTGGGAACCGTGTACCTGTAACTTATTGACAGAAATGTAGATATAAGTAGTGACGTAAATGTCCAAATGAGTTATGCATTGTTGCACCAAACATATTCACATAACTATATAGCATACAACATATAGTTTCATTCAATAAACAAGAGAAATGATACACATATCTGTAAAACTAAGAAAATGATACAAACATTGAGTACATTGCCTAACAATTCTAAGTTGTGCTTAAGACTAGAGGAGAGCACCACTTGTGCTTATATTTCTATGTTTAGGGAAGAGTAGATTTGTTGATTTGGTCAAATCGTTCAAGAAGGTGATGGAACATGAAACGGAACTCATCTCGTACTTTTTGAACTAACTCTTGGGTATGTTGACAATTAGAGCAATTATTGTCATGACTAGGAAATGGAGGTATTGAGGTGAAATGTTGGGTGAGGAGGAAGGAGGTTCCATAAAGGATGGAGGGATTTGTGGAGGTGAGTTTGATGGAGTAGGATGGGGTTCAACTAAGAATGAAGGTGGTGACATATGGGTTGGTGGTGGAGATAAAGAGGTATCTTTATGGTCCGGTTTTTTAGATTGGTGATTCCTTGTACTCAAAGATGGACTATTTGATGGTGAAGGTGAGTAGAATATGGGTGTTGGTGATGTTCCAACATCAAGGTTTTGGTGTGAAGGTTGTTCCTCATTTGATGAGAAAGGTGGTGGATGAGAAGTCCTAGGTGGTGAGTATTCTATGGAGTAAATTGTATGTGAAAGAGGTATGGTGAAGGAGTGTAATCTAGCTTCTAGAAATGAAGGTTTAGGTGTTTTAGTGGAGCTAGGAGTGTTTGGTTTAGATGGTATGGTAGTGTTTGGTGAAAGTCTTTCCAACCCAAAAGGTCGGATGCTAATTCGAGCGGTTATCCTAGCTTTGGTTAGTTGAGTTTGTTGGGGAAGAACTATAGTGTTTGAAGTTTTGACGCGTGATGACTCAGTTGAGGAAATTTCATGAACAACATGAGCATTTTTCTTGGAGGAACCTTTGGTTGATGAGGTTGTACTAGATGCTTTAGTCATGGTGAAAAGTATGAGGTAAAGGGTGTTTTAGCTACTGAGTTTGAATGGTGGTTTGAGAACACAAACACACATGGTTTATAAAGGATGAGATTAGGTTAGTGAATAAAGCTTAGACCACTAAGGTTCTTTGCATGTACTAAAGTCAACTATAGTGTTGTTCTGTTCTAGGGAGTCATTTAAGGCAAAGTGGAGTGTTTAGATTACCAAAGAGAGTTTGAAATTGATGTGTTGAGTAAGTTTTAACCATTCTGTGCAGCCGGTTCCCACGGAACCCTAGCTTTAGGGATCCGTCTAGTGTAAGTTGAGGAATCCAGCTCTCAGAAGCAAGGAAAAGGAGTGACGATGTTCTACCAAGGTCTAGTTCCTATATATCCTTAGTGTTTAAGTTCCCTAAGGTATCTTAAATGGCATGGGAATTAAATATTCAAGCATAATGAGTGAGGATATCTAATGACGGTTTTTATGAAGGGATGGGGTTTTCATGAATACCCATGAGTGGTCAAGGATGATACTAAGAATTTTTGAGAGTGTCAAATGATCCTAGAGATTAGATGGTGATTTAAATAAAATTTAGAAAATTCCTTAAAAATCACAAGATATAAAAAAGAGTTAATTACATAAATCGTCCTTGTGGTTTGGTCAAAATTACGGATATTGTCCATATACTTTTTTTTCAGCGTTTAGTCCTGTGGTTTACAAATCTTACGGATTTTGTCCCTGATCCGACCCAGTCCGTTAAGTGTTTTGCGCTGTTAGTCCTTCGTTAGTGCAGTCCGTTAAGTGTTTTGCGCTGTTGGTCCTTCGTTAATAAATTTTGCACCGTTAGTCCTTATTTTTTAAAATATAGTTTTCCCCAATTAGTCCCTCCGTTAATAATAGTTATCCCCCGATTTTTTACGTTTTTGTCTGTTTTTATCCATTTTCGTTTGTTTTTATCCGTTTTGCCCTCGTTTTTTTTCGTTTTTCGTCCGTTTTTTACGTTTTTATCCCTTTTCGTCTGTTTTTATATGCTTTCGTCTGTTTTTTACGCTTTTGTCCGTTTTTATCCGTTTTTGTCTGTTTTTTATCCGTTTTCGCCGGTTTTTTTAAGTTTTTGTCCGTTTTTTCCGTTTTCGCCCGTTGTTTTAAGTTTTTGTCTGTTTTTCATACATTTTGAAAAAAAAATATATCAAATTTAAAAAAAAAATTGAATAAAAAATTTCAAAAAAAAAATTTGAACAAAAATATTTAAAAAAAAAAAAACAGACATATTGAAAAAAAATTTCCGAAAAATATTTTTTTTCAAATATTTTTTTTTTAAATCTTAAAAAATTTCCGAAAAATATTGAAAAAAAACGGACATATTTCTTTAAAAAAAAATATATTTGAAAAATATTTTTTTTATTCAAATTTTTTTTTTGAAATTTTTTATTCAATTTTTTTTTTGAAATGGACAAAAACGTAAGAAAAACCGATAAAAACGTACGAAAAACGGATAAAACGTAAGAACAACAGACAAAACGAAAGAAAACAGACAAAACATAAGAAAAACGGACAAAAAATTAAAAAAAACGTAAGAAAATGGACAAAAACGGATGAAAACCGATAAAAACGTAAGAAAAACGAACAAAACGTAAGAAAAATGGACAAAAACTATAAAAAACGAAAGAAAACGGACGAAAAACGTGAAAAACGGGGGGAAACGGATAAAAATGAACGAAACGGATAAAAAAAAACGAAAACGGATAAAAACGGGTGAAAACTATTATTAACGGAGGGACTAATTGGGGAAAACTATATTTTAAAAAATAAGGACTAACGATGCAAAATTTATTAATGAAGGACTAACTGCGCAAAACACTTAACGGACTGCACTAACGAAGGACTAACAGCGCAAAACACTTAACGGACTGGGTCGGATCAGGGACAAAATCCGTAAGATTTGTAAACCACAGGGACGAAACGCACTGAAAAAAAAGTATAGGGACAAAATCCGTAATTTTGACCAAACCACAAGGACGATTTATGTAATTAAGTCTATAAAAAAACTAGTCTTTAGATTATTATAAGGTAGAGATGACTAAAATCAATTTGCTAAAATTGAGAGAAATATCAAACTAAGTGTTTTGAGATGAAAGAAACAATGTGTAAGCATTGGAGCAGAAATATGGTGAGATTTGAAGTAATGATAAATCAAAAACACCTTGAATCTGATCTTAAGTCATCTATGAGTAAATGTAGGATCAATTGATCCTAAGGAAGACTTAAGTGATCCTAATGTATCATGTTTAACTGGTCTAATAAGGTCTGGAAGGTTGGATTGATGCAAAGATGCTAAATTACCACCTCTGTCCACCCGAATCCCACGGATCCTTCATGTGAGGGATCCGGCTAGTTATATCCCAAGGATCCGGCATCTGGGACCATTTTCTTAACATAACACGTGCAAGAATTTGCACTACGCATCGAATTTGAAACTAATGATTTCTACAGCAAGTATTCATGTATGTAAGTAAATCATAGCAAGCATGGAATGTAAAAGCAATATATGGGCATGCAATTAGGATGAAGACCAACTTTTCGATACGAGATCCAAAAGTTGTAAAATTCCTATTATGTTGTTCTAAGTTAAGATGTCCATGTTTTTCACCATACCACCACATACTACTTAGTTCTAAATAAAAGCAACATTGTTTAAGACATACATCACATGTTTCAAATAGAGATCATACACATCACCTCCAGTCACCCTCAAGCTTCCATCTCACTTTTTCTTCTTCCCCTTTAAGAAATGAGCAATGCATTTGAACATTCCTTTTGTTTGTTGGAACTCTTGGGAAGGACTTGGAATGTACGGAAATTGGTCAATGTAGGACACGGGGTCGAGATGGTAGTTGTTGATGGGGTTGCTTGCTTCTCCTTCCGTCTCCTCGGATGAGTCCGTTGGTGGATGAGGCCTTTTACCGTCAACCATGAACCTTGATGTTCTTTCCTCGGTTAGAGGTACCATCACCCGGTTACAAAAGAAATGATCATCCGTATAGGGAGAGGGTTATAAAGCAAAGACAAAGTTTGCTAGGCGAGTTAGAAGCATAGCATACGGTAGAACCATTTTGTCCATCCTAAAAACACTTGACATCCTTTTGACCATGTAATATGCAAAGTTGAAGGGAGTTTTGTTGACGAGGCAATAAATCATGTACACAAGACATGCGTTCAGTTGATCCTTGTTGTCAACCAAGAAAAGAATTTTCCCTAAAAAATGTTCCCATTTTTTTTTGTAGAGAGGGAACATCTCGAAAAGCTTCATTTGAAAGGGATCTCAGTGAATGACTTTTGAGTTCCTAGTGACTCGGGTTTGAGAGGTTCTTTTTATGAATACGACATCTCTTACCGTGGCCGGTTCATGAAAGGGTGAAATAAACCTCGTGATCATCAACCATGTCCTGAAGCTTGGCGAGTGACCAATCATTGGAATACATACACACCCCATGGTGAGGAATGCGGATAATCCGATCAAACTCGGCAAGGGTTAAGGTGTAGTTGTGCTCGTTGTTGATAAAGGCAATGGAGATGGTTCCATCATCATTTCTTATTATCCGAACGCTTTTGTAAAACACGGGACATATTTGTTCATTGATATGGAAAAGACACTGAAAGTTGATCCTAGAAAAGACTTCGGGAATGTCGGTATCATTGAGAAAAGATTGATCAACCACACAACCTTCATGAAAAAACCATTTTTGTAGCATTTTGAAAGCTTTTCGATCTTTAAGGTCAAGACCGTCCTTTTGGTGATGCAACGGTATATAATGAGCGGTGTGTTGATAATCTTGTTGTTTGGAACTAGGCATGATTGATCCTAAACAATAAAACCACAATGTGGTGTTAATTATGAGAATAGTTCCTTTTGAGGTTCATTACAATTTTGCTCAAAACATCTCTTTTGAATTCATTATGAGTTCTAATTTGTATTAATAATGTTTGTTCTTTGATTAGTTATCTTAGATAGCTAATTTAAAAGCAATGTAATAGCAAATCGTGGCAAACCCACTTGAATCAAAATGCTAAAGATGTAAAAAGTGTATAACTAGGAACTAGAGAATGGAAATCACAATGTAGTGAAGATAAGACTTACAAAAGTGATTGAATTGCTTGGATTGATGATGAAAGAGCTCCTAGGAACAATAGTGTTGTGTTTATGGTCGTATATGAAAGAGTAAAGTGAGGAGAATTATCAAAAACTTATTCTGTTTGCTAATGTGCGGTTCCATGGATCCATTGAAAAATGGATTGGCTAGTTATAGTTTAGGGATCGGCTATTCAAGAGAAAACAGTTTTAATGGGTTTGATAATTTTGACGCGGGAGTTTTTGATTTCGATTTTTGCCAATGGTTTTGCTGTATATCTTAGGGTTTATCTATTATAGGTGTGATACAAGGTTTTGACAAGTCTTCATATTTACTAAACACATTTGATGAAGTTCCTTTTTGTGAGTAAACCATAAGTTGGGAGAAAAGATAAGAATCATGTCAAATTCTATTTTAACATGATATAGATAATTTGAATAGATGATATTGAAATAGATTACTAGTGCAACACCAATATCTCTGTGGGAAACGATGGATCAAAAACTTTTGGTTAGCAAATATTTTTTTTCGAGGTAAAGATGTGTATTGACTAGTTTATAGTAGTGTTTAGGGAAATCAAGCGAGAATACTATTCTTGATGATATGTTTAATATGAAGAACAACCTTTTTGGAGAGCTTGTGACATTGAATTTTAAGCATTAAATCTACGAGTCTTTACATAATATTAAATATATGCAAGGATATTATAATACTACTTAATAGAAGTATATATCATTATTTTATCTATAAGCAATTAGCATAATTTTAGATTAACTAATTGTAGTTAGGAGAACATAGCTTTGCTATATATTATTTTTATGATTCTAAAAAATCATAGACGCGAAATACTTCATGAGCTTTTAAAATACTTAATCGTATTTTGTAAAAGCAAGTTTGTAAATACTTTGGATTCTTCTTTGGGTGTTAACTTCATTTTTCTTTAGATAGAACGAATCCTAGCATGAAGATTTCTTAAAAGAAAATGTTAGAATGATCTATCACTATCAAACATTTAAAATGTAAAATTTTTCAAGAAATGAATTTTTGTATTAAGAAATTTCCTTCTTTCTAGCTTTCAAATATACACAGATCGTATCAAGTGTTTAAATTACAATATACTCTAAGAAACTTGGTAACGAAACTCTGATGCCAATTGTGGAAAACTAGGGGGGTTGAATAGTTTTACCGATTAAAACTTCGTTTTAAAGTATTTCGATCGACTTATGTCAATCTATTTGGTATGTGTGTTGGATATTGATAGATAATCATATAAGTAAGTAATGCAAAAGATAAAGAGTAAAGGAACACAAAACCATGACACAAGTATTTATAGTGGTTCGAATACAAGGACACCTTCCTTGCCCTACTCCACTCCTCGAGTACCACACACGAGAGTTTGTAAGCACTACACAACGCAAGCTCCTTAATGTTGCGGAGAATCCTTCACAACGCCCCTAATCTTTATCCGGTACAAGTCTAGACACTGAGTTCTTCCACGAGGTAGAACCAAACCTATCCTAACATCGCCTAGACTTTATCCGGTACAAGGCTAGATATCGAGTTCCATTACAAAGGAGGAACTACTACCCAACACTACACCACAACACAACTACCCAAAGGAGACACACTCCTTGTTACAACATTAGAGAGGATATCAACATCCTCTAACCCAACCTACATAACTTGTACATCGATGCACCATGTCGAATGTACACCTTTGGAACCATTCACTAATGCCTTCAACACGAAACTTCGGAACCTTTCATTAATGCCTTCAGTACGACACTTCTATGGAGGGAGGAAAGAACTATCAACAAGATGCAATTCAGTGGTCTTGATGATGACGAAGCTTTGCAACTCATGACCTTGAGCTTGCACGTCTTCAAGAGGTGGTAATCTCGCCTTTAAGAGGAACCTATAGAACCACATAAACATAAAACTACATAGAATGATCCTTTGGATATGTGGTTAGTAATGTTAAAATACTGGGAGAAAGTATATCTAAAAGTGGTAGTGAGCAAGAGAGAAATGGCTCACTATTTATAGACAAAACATGTCTACTGTCCCACGGTTCCTGCGGATCCCTCCGGCTACTGGGTCAGTTTAGTCCGGATTTCGGGTTGCAAACCGGGTTATAGGTTATGGGTTATGGACCATGGGTTATGGGTATTGGAATATGGATGCCCAACAAGATGCAATGTACCTAGTCAATGGGTTATGGATCTTGGATCATGGGTCATAGACTTTGGGTCATGGATCATGGATAATATCCAGCATGACTTCATGCATGATGTCATGCAATGGGTCATGGGTTATGGATCATGCTCCATGGGCATGAGTTATGGACTTTGGTTTTTACCCAACAACAATCATTGTACCTAGTCAATGGATCATGGGTCATGGGTTATGGACTTTGGTTTTACCCATTACTTACCCATTACAACATATATAAAGTACATATACATTTCTATAAAATGTAAACACTAGTTGTTATACATATATATTTTTATAAGATGTAAACATGTTTTGATGGTTTTAATATGTTTAGTCAAAGTGAGTTAGTAAACTATTGGCTCAAAGTTTTTACGTATTTTATTTATTTCGATAAAGTGATTTTATGTTTTTTATCGACAAAACATTAGAAGATCGTAAAATATAAATAAACATTTTTATGGGTTATTTATATTAACGGATAAGACAAAATTAATCACAAGTGATTAAACTATTTTTGGAAATAAATCTAACCAAATATTTCCATATCTAGCAAATCTTTCCTTATTAGTGTATATGAATATTAACCTTTTAGAAACAAGATCTAATTATATTTTAACTAGATTACAAAGTACGGAAGAATAATTTGAAAAGATTTTTTGATTACCACAAAAGACAAATTATTGCCTAATGGCACCATACAAATCCGAAAAATACAAAGACGAATCCAACGTTTTGGATCCGTGGATTCTCCAACTTGCCAAATCTGGGCAGAATTTTTACCTATAAAAATGTACCATTAACTTGCATTTGAACCACCCTTTTTCCACATTTTTTCTTGCATATTTTCACACACTTAATCGTCATTATAACCAAGATTTTTCAATGTAATAACATACATTATCAAGTCTTTAAAACCTCACTAACTCTTGATCATAATGCTTCTAACTTTCATTTGTTGCAAGCATGTTTCCACATGATGATCCATCCAAGCGAGCTTAGAGATCTTGCCATCCTCATCCACCACAAGCACACACATATGAAGATCCACTACAACCAGATTATTTCTCTTGTAATCTTCATTCATTGAAGGCTTCTTATGATAAGAAGTTAATTTAGATTAGGTATTCATATCCATTAGACTACCATGTCTTGGATCACCATTATATACCACATTGTATCACTATTATACAACAAACTAGAGGTTATATGATTTATGTGTTTAGGCCTTAAAGTAAAAAGGGTATTTGGTTTAGTTTGTTTAGGCTTAAAACACATGGATGAAAGGTTTGTTATATTAGATCATAAAACATAACGGGTTTGGTTATACCTGACGACTAACTCGATACCTAGCTTAGTATCGGTAAGCATTGTAAGCAAAGATGTAAGGTTTTCTCCGCCGAGAATGGATTTTGTTGACTTAATTAACTAAATCTCGAGTTGGGTACTCGGGGAGTGGAGTAGGGCGAAGAGGAGCTTCGTGACCGAACTACTATAAGTCATCGTGTTTGGTTTGCGCTTTCTTTTACTTATCGCTTTATATTTATAGTTGCACTATGTTTATGTTTGTTTCATGGCTTAGTGATTATATTGCGTTGTGATAACTTGCTTTACTTAATACTCTCTATTATCTTTGTTGGTGTATAACTATTATTGCCACTTTTCATATTGTGTCACACTTGATCGGTTATATGATACTAAAGATTTAAGATTTTAAACGGGGAACGTATTTACCCCCTATACGTTTTTCAAAAATTGGTATCAGAGTCTCGTCGCTCTAATTTTCTAAAAAAATGGTTTTCAAAATGAAGTACGATTTATGTATCAAATTACCTATGAAGGGGGATATAATAGATAAAGTATTTCTTTGCTTTATACTTACAAAGTTTTGTTGTTAGATATAATTTGTTATACTAGCTTGAATGTTTTCTTGAAAAATAAAAGATGAATCCCAAACGAAGGAATCCTTGCGACTAAAATTGAATTATATTTTCTGTCCCAAAATCAGGGGGATCCACGGATCCAAAACTTTGGATCCGTGCTTTATGCATAAAGAGTCGTTGGGTGCATTTTTAGATTTTGGTCAACTTAAAAAATTTGTAATGAATCAACCATGCGTAAGATTTTGATGAAGTCAAAACCAAATTTGAAGTTATTTCAGTGTACTTTCCAATGAAATTAGTCTCATGTCTTAATTCAGGATTTCAAGGTGTAAGTAAGTCAAATAAGCAAAATGCCATAGAGTATCTAAATTTTGAGTTTTGTCTGAGCGTAAAATTTTTATTTATTTATTTATTTATTATTATTTTTTATTCGGGCACTTCTAGTTGGTATCTTTTGAAAGTTGTGTATTTATCTTTTCAATGTAAAGGACTTGGTCAAATTTGGAAATGGTGAGGAAACTAATTTGTAAATAAGATCAAGTTAAATATACATTGTTATATTTAATACATAAAATGAAGTAAAGTATTCTTGTGTGTTATTCTAAATGATTATGTGTTTTACTTTGTGTCTTTATGTAGTTCATAAATTTTTTTTGTGTTAATTGCAAATTTATAGTTGAGCTATTTAAATCAAGAAACATTTGTGCAACTATGCCATATACATTATTAGTTTTCACGTTTATGCATTAATATGATTTATGCTATATTTCTTGCACTAAGTTGTGAAATTGTTTTTGCATTTCATATAAACATAGATCACTCTGTAGGATCGAATAAATTGTTGATTATTGTTGTTCGGAAGGTTGGGGAAGCTCGATACAAGATATATCCATTTTAGAGAGAGAGTATGTAACACCCCCAAATTATCGCAACGGAAGATTGTGTCACGGGGGTATTACTTCATAGTTTACAGTGCAAGTTACAGAAAACGACTCTAAATGAGATGTTTTGAAATAAATTATTATTTGATTAAAATGTCAGAGTTTACAAAGAGTGGTCCCACAAGTTTGTACAATCATAAAAAGTACAACATAAAGTTGTAATGTTTTTCGAATGATAATATATGCATCGTCTTCAAAATATTTTCCATGCGCCTTCACATGCCAGCTAATTCCTTTCGAACCTGAGATAAACATGTTAAAAAGTGTCAACAAAAAGGTTGAGTGAGTTCATAGATTTGTAAGCAAAACATTTTGATCACAAGTTTTCAAGTCAAACATAAAGTGGGTTACGTTGTTATACACCCATAGTGCGTTTGATTGCCTAACCGGTCAATACAAACGATAAGAATCTTATAGGTTTGAAAACAATAGTGGACAATATAGTTCGTAGTATAATTGCAATGTGCACAATTATCTTCTTGATAGTTATTATTGCTCTAAGCTCATAGCACTCACGATTGACTGTGTATATATATCACTGGACGATATATATATTAAATAACTTGCCGCGGGTAGGTATTATGCCCTATACCTAGAAATTCAAATAATGTGCGTTTGGTTACCTATCCCGGCTAACACAAACGGGATTCGTCAATCCCGATAGGCCTATCCACAATATTTGCGCTCACTCGCAAGTGATTAGTGGTCCAAGATGTTGGGGACTTTTGGCATAAAAAACTTAGGCATGCAATAACACAGTCAAGGCATTAAGTTTGCAAGTAATTATCCATAATAAAACGTTTTAGCATATATCTCCCCCAAATAGTTTATAAAACAGTTAAACAAAAGTTGGGGCTATGAACTCACAGTAGTGATCAGCAGGATACGACGAGATTATAACGTATCAAGAAGTCGCGAGCTTTTAACAATGACCTAAAAATGTAGTAGTCGCGTCTTAGATATATATAACGAGAAAGTACAAAATAACTTTTATGAAAGTAGTTATATACTTTTGACATTGTACATATTTTTGTAGGTTTAAAAAAATATGTGAGTTGGAGTTTTATCAAAAATATTAATAAGCCTTAAGTCATCTTAAGGTCGGGCAAAGATCCAATTTAATGAACAAGTCTTAAAACAAGTTTCGGTCATCAAACCCAAGCTAACAGTACGGATAGACTATGGTTAAACAACTTGAGACAATAATCAAGGCCATACCTATGGCTATGTCTAAGTTAGAAGACCTTGAGACAATAGCCTTGGCTTAACCTTTACTTTGTTTTGGCCTTAAGGAATCAAAATACCACTAAGGGTCCTTAATCATGGTTGTTTTCCGGTCTACAACAGGTCCAGTTAGTTTTTGTAGTTTTTAGCCTTTGTTTTTCACTTTATGCTTATGTGCTCCCGAGTTTTTGTAGAAAAAGTCATTCTGAGCAACATTTGTGTTTTACACTTTTGATTATTCGGACTAGAAAAGGGTCAAAATCATGTTTTAAAATCGTTTCAGAAGACTTTTTGTTCCAACACCATATTTACCTCTAGTCATCTTCATTTGGTCATAACTTTTTATCTACAAGTCCCTTTTAAGTGATTCAAAAGCTCAAGTTCTAGTTTTTACTTCCTATAACGCATTATTAAGCTTAATCAAGTCCAAGGTCTAAAGTTTACATATATCAATAGTCCAATTACAAGTATATACTTATATTTCATTGCAGAAATTTTGGCTGCACATTCAGTCCCGCTAAAACGACCATAAGCTGAGTTCTACAACTTGTTTTGATGGGAGGCTTTTGCCAAACTTCAATTTTAGGTCTTAGCTACATTTCATAAAACTTGGACGACTACCAAAATGATCAGAACCATGAGCTTTTTCCAAATGAAAAATTTGGTGTGCAGATTTTGACATGTTTCGCCATTTTGGTTTTCATTTACTCATCAGGATGAGTTATGAGGTGAGCCACCTGGTGAAACGACCGTAAGACATAGATATACAAGCCTATATTATTGAATTAACCTAAAAGTTTACTGAGATGATCAGTTTAATCAATATTTGGGACTGTTGTAAATTTCAGGTTCATAAAACCTACCTAAGGCTTGTTCTAGCTTCTTTTCATGTTACAAACTTCATGTACAATGTCAAATACATATATAATCTTACAAATATCATAAAAATAAATATATTCCAAGCCTATTACAACCATATTGAATGAATATGAAAAATAAACAAATCTTACAATGATTTGGTTGGAAAAACACAAGAATCACAACTACAAATCAACACCTAATAACCTCTACTCTTCAACACTTCTCTTTAATCTTCACCCAACTTGAATAATCCTTTCTTAACCTTGTAAGAACCCTCTTTATCTCAGCCCTAATACCCTTGTGTAACTCCAAAAATAACCATGGAAATATTGAAACAAACCCAAGGATCATCACTAGCTACCAAAACCCTTCAACTTTGTAGTACAACTTGAAGTGTGAATCAAAACTTATAGTGGTGATGGTGGATTTGGATGTTACAGTAACAAAGAGGGAGTAGAGAGGATTTGAGATTGATTTGCATGTGAAAATGACAAAGTGATGTTCTTATCTAATAGTGGGGGACAAGAGGTGTAAGACTTGGGACATGTGGCCTCATCAAATGAAAACAACAATATGACTAAGACATGTATGTAGTTTAAGAGGCAAAAAAAAGTGGCATAAGAAGTATGAATTGGTTAATTAGTGATTATCTAGTATTATATTGATAGTTTAGCATTTAGAGGGTATAGTTCGATCCCGGTAATTGCTAATGTAAAGTTCTTAAGTCACGAAACTTAAAACCAGGTAACATAAGAATATAATACTTATGAAAATGTCTAAACTTATCAATATACTCCAACTAGGTATATTAACGGTGTGATAAGTATAACGGAATGCACTTATGCTATTAAAACCTAATAATGTAGGTTTGAGTACGCGTCTTACGTAAAAAGTAAAAAGTCTATGTAAAAATGATAAAATGGTAATAGTTCATATAAAATATGACTATTGGTGATATTCGAGTATTTTGAACACATGGACTCATCCTATTCTTGGGTTGGTCGCGAAGAAAATTCACACAATTAAACTTTTGAGATTACTTATAAAAGTAAATTTAAATTAAATTGTTTATTGTGTTTACCATTGTGTCGGTACGCGTTGTGTGCGGTTTTTACATTTTGCTAGATAACTTCTCGTTAATTAGACAGAGGTGAACAAAAATGTTCATAGAGGAATAATTCGAAGCAAAGCGAATTATTTAACTTGGAAAATTATCGGTTAACTACCGGTTATGGTAAATGTGTTTATATTACGAAAAAAGTCAAATACTCAAAAGAACTTTAAAAGTCAAAGGGTAAAATTGTCATTTACCTTATGAAAAATTCCGGGTTGCTACAGAGTAGAGAGATAAAGGAAAAATGTGTGTTATTAAAGAATATTAAAAGGTTACAAGACTACACACAATGAGCTTCACAATCCTAGTAAAGTCTAGGAGGGTATATATAGCTTACAATACACATGACTTTGCACTATTGCCATTTCTAATCCCTATGTATTTGATTAACTATCATCTTATGTAATTCCATAAATGTCGTCACATTTACATTCCTAACAATCTTCCTCCAATCTGGCGACATTCGGGATTACTTACAACATTTCTTACAAGTACAAATACAAATAAAGAAACGTCTTCATAAGCTCTCCAAAGGCTGAGGATGACTGCAGTTGACACTCTTTATCTTGTTCTTGTACCTTGGCTGGAGAACTTTTGTTCACTTGTAGGCAAATGCTGTAATATGTATGAATTGGATTAACTTCCCTCCAATTCATACTACATGTCTTTATCAGCTTCTCCATACGCTTCTTTTTGGTAAAGTTTCTAAATGAGCTTCCCCAAATTGACAACTGTTTTTAGCAGATTCAAAACTTTGATGTAATTGACATGTCTTCCAACTCTTGCGATTTAAGCATGCGGCGGAATTTGTAGAAGATACAGTAAAACGTAATAAACAAATCTAAATTCTTCATTGAGAATTATGAACCGTTGTAGACACGTATCTTGAGACATACAACCTCCTCCAACTAGACTCAAGATGATAAGTATACTCAATGCGAAAAATAAGTTGGATGGAACATGCAAGAAATTAACAACATCTTCTCACTTATGCTTAGGGAGGTGGTATGTAGTGAAGGCTTGGTAAGAAGTGATAATGGTTTAAGGTTTAACTTGTGAGGAAGAAGGAGGTTAAATAGTGATGTGTGATATGGTATATTGTCTAGAATGTTTGAGACAATATAATTATTAGAGAATGTGTGATAAAATGTGGAGAATTAAATGAGATTGGGTAGAGAATGTAGGAAATAAGAATATTCAATGTAGAAGTGAAACTCCCTCTACGAGTTTTTGAGCATACAACGTATGCTAAAATAGGATACGACTGTATGGTCATTCTGAGAGCATACGGCTGTATGGAAATTTTTACAGATTCTACCAAAAATGCATTTTTGAGCATACAAACGTATGCACTTATACCATACGGCCGTATGGTCCTGACCTGCTCATTTCTGCACTAATAATTTTCTGCACATAACCACTTTAGAAACCAAATTTGCTTAACCAAAACTTAAATCACATATCATTACTAAACCAAGCTGTGCATACATTATACAACACGACTAGACCCGGATATATGTCAAACGGGTAAAACACGGGTAAGAATGGCACTATGTCTAAACTCCTTATAACTTTAAAAACACTACTTAAATACTTGTTTACCACACTATTATGAGTTTATAAGTGTATACATAGACACATGACAACTTAGGGAGTTTTTTGGTAAAAGAGAAAGAAGGGAAAAAGCCCAATTATGTAACACCCCCAATTTCGTGATACGCAGCAGAATTCAAACTGGGTGTTACTTCATGGCACAACAGTCATAACAATAGAAAACGAACTCTAATGGAGTCGTTTTTAAAAGATTTATCATTCGATTTATATAAATATCAGAGTTTAGAAAAATGAGGTCCCAGTTGGTTCCATTGTTTACAAAATACATTAAATGGGTTTTTGAATGATAATAAAATTTATAGCCTTCTTGATCTAGTCCTTGCTCTTCCGTGCCAGCTTCCGACATTATGGACCTGAAATACATGCTTAAAACTGTCAACACAAAGGTTGGGTGAAATTCATAGAGTTTAGGAAATCAGTTGAACACATAATGTTTATAGTGTGAGCTATAGACTCACACCAATGGTTTGAAAACAAAACAGTTATTATTGTTTGGTACGGCTGCCTCAAGTACATGATACTTGAGCCCGCTTTTGTTTGTCACGGCTGGAACACATAATGTTTGTGTGAGTTACGTTGTTATACACTCATAATGTTGAAAACAGTTTGAAAGCAATGTGTTCGGTTTAAAATAAAGCATGTATCTCCCCCAAGGGTTTGTAAAACAATTAAGTAATAGAAAGTGGGGCTATGAACTCACCTCAGAGTAAATGATATCAAATGTAAAATGAGAATGATGGATATGCCGTGAGAACTTCTACGAGCAACCTAAAATATAATGTTGCGACTTTGGTTTGGAATAATGTTTAAGGAAAACATAAACCATCCTATATACGTCTCTATGTTGATCATGATGTAGTACATGGTATTTGTGTATGTCATTTATAGAAATGGTCTAGTTGTGAAAACGTATTTAGTTTATAGATATCGTACTACCGTTCGGGCCATCATAATTCAGAGGTCATGCAGTAAACGTTCGAGGAGCTAGGACACTTTAAATCGTAAATCCAGCACTCGTCGATACGTTTTACTCAAATGAAACCCCTCACATGAAGCTCCCTACTTTTGTAGCACTTAGTAGATACAACATATGTTTTGAGTGAAGATTGTTATAACATAAAGTTTATCATGTTTTAATAAGTATCTAGTTTTACAAGTTCTCGCGCTTTCATAAATATCATAATATATGATCACCTTAGTTAACGGTCTTGGTAAACAAGCCTTAAGGTTTTAGCCATGGCTTGCCGGACTTTGGTCTTGACTACCATGGTATTGAGACTTAGCTTTGAGCTTAGCCATAGCCGTGGTCTTGGCTTATGGCCATTAGGCCTCTTGGTTTGCTTTTAGTTGTGACAAAAGTATAGTTGTGAGACTATGTTTACGGCAGTTTCTGTTTGAAAAATTTTGGCCTATTTATGCGTTTTCAAGGTCCGAGCTTCTTTAAAACTGAAGGAAAACGTCGTTCCGGACAACTTTCGTGTTTTAACTTTTTTATGATTCGGACCAGAAGTACCATTTTTAGAACGGCATAACTCAAAACAGCAAGCTATTGGCAGTTTCGGCGTTTTGGTTTTGCTAACTTCTTTTGTCTATAACTTTTGACTCGTTTCCGTTTCGGGTGATTCAAATTGCTATGTTTACCTTTTTATCTTGTATACCATATTATGTAAGTTAGAAATTCCATATGTTACTGATTTTAATGGTCTCACATGTGTAGAATATGACTAGTTTACTAGTTTGTTACTTTTATGACAATATGTGAATTAAAACAAGTGATTGAGTATATGTACATCATGAATCAACATAGTAACTATATATATAGCATGAAATAGTTAAGATTATGAATAATAAAGATGAGATGATGGTGGTGATAAGTTGCTTACAACTTTTGGCTTTCAATAAGAAAGGAGTAACTTAGTAAGGATAGGACTTTGATTGATCACTTAAGACTTTGGATTGAGCTAGCTTTCCACACCTTGGCACCCTTTAAAACTTGAAGAGTTGGTGATGAAGTACTAAGTGACTTGAGGGGATTTAAACTCAAGAAGATCACTTAAACTTGCTAGAGATTTGATGTAGAAGCTTGATCTTTGGAACTTCCTTGCATAAACTTGGAGTTTATGGATCAAATGATGGAAGATATGCATGATTTGTGATATGAATGACCCAAAACAGATTGTGAGGGTTCTTAGGATGCATATCACTTGCTATTTATAGGAGGGTAAGTTTGGTTAACCATATATTGGGTTAAATATTAACCATGGTTAAGTTAGGACACTTGTAATGATCTAAATGAACAATGGTTGGGATTTTGCCACCAAAATGATGACTCCCCCCCCTTAGGTCGGACAAGTGAAGATAAGATGACTTAGGTGGTTAGTTTTGGTATTATCTTGGTTACGGAGTGAGTTTTGGTTCCGTTAAATGCCAACCGAAGCCATAAAACGTAAACCGGGTATCGTAAAAATACGAAACTTGTAGGAATGATGAAAATCATCATTATACTCCATATAAAAATATAAAATGGGTGATAAGTCTCATTGGGTGCAAAAACACTGCTTAAAGCTGGAAATACGGGTCAAAAACGCGTAATTCGCAGTTTATCGGAAAAGAACGAAATTTCAGGGAAACGACCGTGAATTTATTTAGAGTAGACTAAAATTAGTCTAAAAGTGATATGAGATGTTAAAATGTGGTTTTCGTCATATGCGGGATAACTTTACAGTTATTCGTGAAGTTTAAAAGTTACGCGATTTAATCAAAAATATAGAACGTACAAGCTTAATTTCTTTATGGTCAAAGGAGGAGGGAAATATGTTTGACTTTTCCAAAAAATGTAAAAGTGTCAAAAACATATTAGAAACACAGTGCAGGAATCGTTAAGTCTGGATGTAAGTAGAATTGTTTAAAACGTAAGTTTAGTTTTGTTCTGCACTGGGCTTATTTGGTAATATTAAAAATAATGAATCTTAAAAATTCTCAAATTAATCATGAGTGATCTAAAAATTTATCTGATGCGAGAAAAATTGTCAGAGTTGATTTTCGTTGTGTGTGTGATGTTTAAACGGTGGACCGTCTAAAACGAAACTTTAAAACGATGTTTACTTAATAACTTTTGCGAAAATGATCTAACGATGGTCGAACTCTCAGGTTATTACTAAAATAATTTATCTTACGAGAATGTGGATTAAAAATTTTACGGGATGAATAGTGAAAGTGAATAGTAAATGTAAATAGTAAATTCTCAAAAATGAAAAGTAACCTAAAAATGCGGGTGGTTACAAATTACCCATGAGCTCCACTGGTGGGTAAACCTTGACCTTTAGCCTTAAACTTGATCTCACCTATAAAAAAAACTAAATCAACGTAAGCATAAGCTTAGTGAGATAGCATATATATATATATAAATATATATATATATATATATATATATATATATATATATATATATATAAAACTAAAAATAAATGTGGAAATATTACTAGGAGTTGCTTCATAAGAACTTCCCTCGTGTAGCTATATTGCTGCTTAAACACCACTAATTCCCCTACGGGAATATATACTTGCATCGTATCATGCACTAGAGGGCTAGAAACTTCATCATAACATTATAAAGTTCATGTTTGCCATAAATTCACTAGTCGTCCACTTAGGACGTCTTGAGCCCTTGTTTGGTTCATCATAGCATTATTTCCTCTAGTCGTCCATTTAGGACGTCAAGTCTCGTTTTAAAGACTTTTCTTATCATGTTGTGCTATTCATCAACTTAGGATGTCTGAGTTCTATATTTCACTACTAACGAGACACATGAATGTACTAATCATCCACATAGGATGTCTAAGTCCCATTTTAGGAAATGAGACACTAATGAAGGCTCAGTTCATCCACTAAGGATGTCTAAGTTCCGTTTTGGAACATGTGATCACATAATAGCACGTGTGGCCCACTAAGGATGTCTATATCCCATTATTGGGTCTTATTGCATATAATTATGCAAGTCATCCACTTAGAATGTCTATTTAAGCCATAGGATAACATCAAATAGTCCTGAATATTAAGTGTCAATTTCCCCCGATAATGCTTGTAATTTATATCATTTATATGGATTTACGCTTGTTTTCCATTGTTTTCCACTTTCAGGTAAATTACGAGCATTGGAGCTAAAGAGACGTAGAACTGGAGAAATATCAAAAGATTTATCACAGTATGCTACTTTGAAGAAGTTACGGCGTAACTCATCTCTCACATTACGCCGTAACTAAAGCGTGACTCAGAAAACCAACTCATCAGAAGGTTACGGCGTAACTCTCCCCAAAGGCTACGACGTAACTATATTAGGTCAAATGAGGTTCCACGCCGCTGATAACTATGCCGTAACTATTTCATCAACTGCAGCGTAACCAAGTATATTGAAGACTAGGGCGTAACCACTAATAAGGTTACGCCGTAACTAGCAGATCTAGTGCAAAATACGAAGGAATTGAAGGTTACGGCGTAACTCTTGTTATAGTTATGCCGTAATCCAGATCTGGCCTATAAATACCCCACGAATTCCAGCATTTCTAATCATCCCATTCCACACACAACAATCAGTGAACGTGGGAAAAAGCTAAAGGAAGGCCCAGAGGAGCATACGGAGCTGTCTCCTAGGGAGAAATCACTCCCCTACGATAAGCATTAGCATTTTATATTTTCTTTACTTTCGATTCATGTATTTCGTACCTTTGAATATTGAATTGGTTTGTATGATTAATATGAGCGGCTAAGCACCTCTTGTGCTGGCCTAGTTATGATTCCTTAATTATTTTGTTTGCGTTTACATTACTTCCGTACAATTATTTCTAAGTGTATGCATGCATAGTTTATTGGTAGCTACCCTTGGTTCGGTAGTTTTGAATGGCGGTAGAGGCCAATTGCCTAGGAGATATGACCAAATGACCCTAGGTGAGCGGACTGAGACGGGAAGGGTAAGATATGACCAACTGACGACCCTTTCTACTTGTGCGATTTGACCAACTGATCACCTACCGTTTGGATGAACTTAAGAATTAGGGGGTGAATGTTTAAGTTGAACGCCCGGCACCCACTATTATAAATATAGCATGTAGCGGTACTTAATGACTTGGCTTAGGGGACCAGGAACAACAACACTTATGAGGGGACACCTGACTTCTCCTATGGTGGCATCTTTGCTGATAGGTTAGGGCGAATTGACCAAATGCTGTCCTCTCGACTTTGACCCCACCTGGTATTTGGAAGTAAGTAGACGTAGACATAACTAGCTAGGAGTTTTAACTAGGTTAGCACCACTCTCCTCTATTGATTTATCCTTTACCTTTATTTGCTATTTTCTGCCTTAGTAGTTAATTAATTAATTCCTTATCAAAATCATTATTAATCTTTGACACCTAGACTTAGTAATAATCCAACACACATAGCTCTTTGGACGACCTCGGCTTTACCGAATACTACACTACACACGACCGGGTACACTGCCCGTTAGTGCATTAAGGTAGAGCATAGGTATAACGAGACTTTATAAATATTAAAACCTGGTCAGTAAAACCTGCATCAAGTTTTTGGCGCTGCTGCCGGAGAGTTATATTAGGATTAATATTAAGTCTTTCATTTCGTTTTAAACTTTTCTATTATTCTCACGATCATTATTCGATTTTTCAAGTACCGTGGAAGTTGTTAACATCGATGACCACACTCTTGAGGAATATTTGGCGTTGACAAGAGCAGAACAAGGGCCGGGTCTCATAAGACCGGCAATTGGAGCGGATGTCCGTTTCGAAATCAAAGACCAATTTATGAGGGAGCTTCGTGCTAACCCTTTTTCAGGAAATAGGGACAAAGATGCATATGAGCACGTTGAAAATGTCCTATACATCGCAAGCCTTTTCAACATTCCGGGCGTGTCTCATGATGCTGTTATGCTAAGGGTATTACCAATGACTCTTACTGGAGCTGCCAGAAGATGGATCGAAAGATTGCCCGCCAGGGCAATTAATAATTGGGCTCTACTTAAGAGACACTTTATTCAGAGATATTGTCCGACATCTAAGATTTCTAGCCAGCTCTTGGAAATCCATAATTTTAAGCAAGAAGACGACGAAACATTGTATCAAGCCTGGGATAGATACAATGATCTGCTTTACAAATGTCCTACTCACGATCTGAACAACCAGCAAAAGGTCAACATTTTTTACAAAGGAATTAACGTAACTACAAGACAAATGCTGGACTATCAAGGACCTATCCCGAACATGACTCCTACTCTTGCAAATGAAGCCATTAAAAAATGGCTTATCACTCTCAAAAATGGCACGACGGAGGAAGTAAAAGAAACCAAGGCGGAAATTTTGATGGAATTGTAGCAATCGCTAGTAAAATTGAAAATCTTAGTCGAGATATGCTGAAGGTCAGAGAAACCGTCCATGCCATCCAAGTGGGTTGTGAAAGCTATGGAGGAGGACATCTCATGAAGAATTGTCCTCATGTCGATGAAGAAAATATTGAAGAATCCAAGTATGGAGAAAATCGACCGTTTTACGGAGATAATCGAAATAGTAACGGGTATCGTGGAAATTACAACCGTGGGCCTTATGGAGAAAGAAAGCCCAGTCTTGAAGAAACAATTAACAAGTTCCTGGAGAGTTCAGCCCAAAGACAAAAGGAGCAAGATGAGTGGTTAACGAATTCAGGAAAACACTGACATAAACCTTTCTAAGCACGACACAACCCTAAAAAACCTAGAATCTATGGTGGAAAAGCTCAGTGAAAAAGTAAGGATGAATAACAATAAAACTGAAGGATCGAAACCCGCTATGGAATGTAAAGTGATTTTTGCTGATGATAACTCGAAGGTTCAGGCCAATGATATGGATTCAGGGGTTGATTCCGTCGACATATCTGAGTTACGCCGTAACCTGCTGTAACATATTAGATTTCACAAACACACTAGATCATAACCACAAGTAGGCGTATAATATGGTTTTAGAGAGAGAAGGTTAGAGGTTGGGAACTTTAGTGAGAGAAAGAAAAATCTTATTATGAGCTCCAACTCTCTACCTTGGGAGGTAGAGAGTATTTTTAGTCCTTACATAAATCGCCACCTACGGGCTGTGGATCAGGCATACAATGGGTAAAGACCCGTCCGTCCTCCACGGTGTTACAAAACTAAATACTACTTAACACTAAATAATCTACGACTACGAGCTTTCTAACGATTACATATACTTGAGGTGACCGACTCTTTAATAAATGGATTTACTAAATCCCAACAATCTCCCCCTAAGGGAGGTCACCTCAAGATCACCTCAAAATTACATTGAATACAAACAGATATTACATTTTAAATGGTTCTTGCATTCTTGATGTAGTTCTTTGCTCAAGAGTTCGTAGTCATTGATTCTTCATAATTGCATGATTGGTTAAAATCAAGTGGAGGTCTTTTACTGATCCACATGATAATGAGTTTTGAGCCAGCTTTGAGATCATCAGCTATCATAAATCTCTGACTCATCCTTTGTGGTGTTGGTATTATGTGATGTTGTGACTTTTGGACCGACATGCTCACATTCTGGATCATGATTTCTTCTCATCAGAGTAGCGGAAGCTTTCGTTGATTCATGATATTGGCAGCAGCGTAGCAGAAGCATGGAGTGAAAATATCAGAGTCATTGATGCACATAATTATGATTTCTTTAGATATGAATGTGTTGTGTGAGCATGCGGCTATGGATTGACCGCTTCATTCTGATCAGCTGCAAACGTTGGGCGTACCTACATACAACAGTTAGCAATAAAGCGCACGAAAGTGTCTTTGATCACTTTCGTTGAATTGAGGTACACGGCCCACGGTTCCCCGTTGATCAGTACAAGTACTGCCTGTGATCAGGTATAATTCTGAAGAATTTCCTTGACAGGGTTTCGCAGCTGTTCTAGATGTTCTCAAACCGAAACGTCTCAAAGAAGACAACACAGAGTGAGTGAACCAGCGAATTGAGATTCACTGATTGATAAAAGAGATTTGAAAGACAATCATGTAGCGCTCAATAGAAATTGTTTTTGCAATACAGCGAAGGTTTTAATGAAAATCAATTATCAATCATAAACACCTTTTATTTTGAAATATTAGTACACAGTCGATGTGCGAAAGAAAAGAGTTTTTAAGCACAACGACCGGTTTTTCAAAGGTACCCGTCAATCCATAACCTGAACCAGGATTGATTCAAAAGATTGAATCGCCCCATTGTTTCTGTTCAGTTGTCACATGGTTGATCTATTGAATAGATCTCACATGCCACCCACCAGGAGCTTGTTTGATGTTGGCTCCAGAAGGCTTTCCATCTTCATTGTGAATATGTTTGCATATCACTCAGATGTTCTGGCAATACCACAAGGATAATGCGTAGGACTCATAAGATATAATCTCTCTTTCCACATTGTGTGAAACAGAGAGTCTTCATTGACAGTGTCCTATGGAGATTTATTTGATGATCTCGTGGCTCTAGACTCAATAGTGCACATTTGGTTCCTATGCCGGAGACTAGGGAGAGGGTCTCCTTCTTCAATATCAACAATCTCTAAGAGAAAGTCGATAGATAATGTCGGTTCCCTGTGAGAATGAAACAAGTCCTTTTAAGAGGAACTTGAGTGGTTTGGGAAGTTGAGGTGCAGTGCGTCACTGGGTCCATGACGTCTTGTCTTCAATACCAGTGTTACCTTAGTAAACACCAGTAGCATATGTATTGAACCCGGTTTCTGCCCTAAGGTTGAATTATTGGAGGGCTATTTCTTTTCACCCTTTTCATATTCAATTCTTTTTCATTCTTCAACCCCTTCAGTGCTTACCGAGACTTCATTACTAGAACCTTGTTGGGTTTATTCCAATACTAGCTCAGTCTCAGTTCGCACTTGATTTTTCTCCTTTTTTTTCATCATACCTAAGGACTCTACACTATCTACTGGATTGTCCCTGGGTAGATCCCTCCGGCTCTGGCGGATCATGGGAACAAATACCTAACCTTATCATCCTTATATCACCATACATAAAGTAAAGTTTGTCGGTCTACTTGGTATTGTTCATCTGCCATTGGAACCAATTGAAAAACATTTGAAAATCAATCCAGATACTTGTGATATAATATCAAAGCATTTTGTACCTGAATTGTTTTTGATATTTTTAGAACAAGAGCTCCCCCTCAACATGTGCATCAAGCATCATTTTGTAATAGAAATAATTTTCATCTTTGAGGGGTTGGCTTGCATCTAAGAGTAGTTATATAAAGAATGTGGTTTTCAAAATAGTTGCTCCCCCTCAATATGTGCATAGATATTTGAAGATGTTTTGCACATATTAGGAAAAGACTGCACATTGAAATAAATTGATCACGTTTCAAATCTTTGTGGTTTAAGATAGATGCTCCCCCTCAACATGTGCATGGAAAATTTGAAATCGTTTGGCACATGTGGGAAGGAGAGCTTGTACATCCTTATAAAACCATTTACCGAATTATCAGTTTAAATCCAATTAAATCACAAATTCTCCCCCGATCACAATTATCAAATCATTTGAGATTTGTGATATCTGTAGATTTAAATTGATTTTGAAAGCTTTTAAGGAGAATTGTGACTTGATTATGAAAACGTTTTAACTGATAATGATCGGATTTTGAGACTTTAAATTCCATTGATTAAACATGCATGATTATCTTTTGAAAACAATTGTATGACAAATAACCTTTTGATTTAATTGAAATCATTCCCCCTCAATCAATGACATAAGTTGTTGATTGAGAGATAAATATTTTGACAAACGTTAAGTCCAGATGATTTACAAAAATAGATTCCGAGTTATTTTTCAAAGCAATTAGTTTGCATTAGATAGTAAGTAATTGTTTATAGAATCAGAGCATGAGGCTAGAAAAACAAGATAAGGCATGGCTCTGTTCTTTCTTTGAAAAACGGGTTACTGCCTGAAATGACAATAAACCATTGTATCACTTTCTCCCAAAAATATTTTTTGATTTTTTAAATTTATTTATTATTTTTTGATTTTTTTTATTTTTTATTTTTTTTAATAAGAATATTCGAACAATATCTAAAGTCCCGTGTCATTCTTTGAATGACAACACAAAGACCGTAGATATTTTCGAATTTGAGAAAAAAATGACAAAATGACAATATTTTTTGAAATTTTTCAAGATTTTTCAGATTTTTATGGATTTTTTGAAAGTTTTATATTTTTCTATTTGCTTTTTGAAGGTTTTATAATTTTGTATTTTGCTTTTCGAATAGATATTTACAAGGTATGGATGAAGAAAGACCTTTTACTCCTCTTCTTCCTCTTGAAGACGTTTGAGTGTTTCCGGTTGTAGGCTCTTAAGACCAAGTCGTGGAAGGATAAACTCAAAACGTTCTCTAGGAAGAGCTTTGCTGAAGATGTCTGCTAACTGGTATTCAGTCCTCACAAAATAAAGTTCCACCACACCGTTCTCTACTTGCTCCCTGATGAAATGATATCGAATGTCGATGTGTTTAGCTCTTGAGTGTTGAACGTTCTCATCACAGTACAGAGAGATTTTGTTGAATTCAAAGCCATAGTCAGATAATTGGGATCTCATCCATAAGATTTGAGCACAACAAGATGACATGGCTATGTATTCAGCCTTTGTAGAGGAAATAGAAGTACTCATTCGCTTCTTTGAAGACCAGCTCACAAGCTTATCACCCAGAAACTGAGCACCTCCAGACGTACTTCGACGTGTATCTTGACATCCTGCATGATCAGCATCTGCATAGGCCGTTAGTGACATACGGTGTCCTTCGGCAACCAAAGTCCCATATTGATGGTTCCTTGGAGATACCGAAGACCCGGTTAAACCGCTTCAAGGTGCTTTTTGGTAGGTTTAGCCTGATATCTAGCACACATGCAAACAGCGAACACGATGTCTGGTCTACTAGCTGTGAGGTACATCAGGGATCCAATCATACTACGATATTTCGTATGGTCTACCATGATCCCTGAGTGGTCCTCATCCAGTTTAGTACGCTCAATCATGGGAGTGTCAACAGGGCCACTAGAATCAAATCCAAATTTCTTTAAGATTTCATTTGCATATTTAGATTGATTTATAAAAATGCCTCCGGGACTTTGTGAAGTTTGTAATCCCAAGAAAAATGACATTTGTCCCATCATTGACATTTGAAATTTAGATCCCATTTCATTTGAAAAACGGTCACACTCATTAGGGTCAGTCGAGGCAAAGATAATATCATCAACATATATTTGAACGTGAATTAAATGTTTGCCTGACTTCCTGGTGAACAATGTCGGATCAACTGATCCTTTGCTGAATCCAGTAGATAGAAGAAACTTTGATAGCGTATCATACCATGCCCTTGGAGCTTGCTTTAAACCGTAAAGAGCCTTCTTCAAATGATAGACGTGAGTAGGATGCTATGGATTCACAAAGCCTTCAGGTTGGCTGACGTATACGACTTCTTTAAGATCTCCGTTAAGAAACGCCGTCTTTACATCCATTTGATAGACTACCATGTTCTTACTTGCAGCATTAGCCAAAAGATTCTGATTGCCTCGATACGAGCAACAGGAGCAAATGATTCTTCAAAGTCAATACCCTCTTCTTGACGGCATCCTTTTGCAACCAATCGAGCCTTGTTCTTTAAAACATCACCATGGTCATCAAGTTTTACTTTGAAGATCCACTTTAGAGCAATGATCATGGCACAGTCAGGAGCAGGTACTAATTCCCATACATCTAGTCGATCAAACTCATGAATTTCTTCTTGCATGGCACTGAACCAACTGTCTTCATTCATAGCAGTTTTGACGTCTTTTGGTTCGATCTTAGAGAGTACGGAGTTGAAGAAGCACCATAAGGCATCAGTTGCAAGTTGTCGACGAGTGGATACTGAACGAGAAGGGTTTCCAATGATGTTGTCCAATGGGTGATCATGTGTCCACTTTCTAAGGTGTTCATGTGGTTGTTGTTGAGGAACAGAAGTAGCAGAGTCGATTTCTCCTGATGAAGATGGTTCTGATGATGATTCAGGAGCAAATATGTTTTCAAATGGAGCATCTTCTAGAGTAGCAAAGGGATTAACTTCATCATTGATGCTAGAAACAATTCCATGATGTACATTCGATGATTGATGATTTGTTGATGAGACAGAGTGATCAGCAGCAGCTGCTTCTTGACTTAATGATATTGAGACTGAAGGGTTGACTTCATTCACAGGTATAGGAGCAGCCTCTGTTGATGGAATTGACATTTCATCAGCAATTGGTTCATAGTGTTCATCAAACATTGGATCAAAAAATTTCTTTAAATCATCTTCTGATGGAGGTACATAAGGAGTTGCCTGTGAGGGATTTGGAACAAGAGTAGAACTGATAGGACTACTTGATGAAAGTTGAGATGCGGGTCCATAACTGGTTTATCCTAGAGCCATTTGACCGGTCAGCTCATCGAACGTAACGTGAATTGTTTCCATGATATTTCGGTTCTCTTGTTGTAGATTCGGTAACCCTTCTTGTTTGGTGCATAACCAACAAAACTCCAATATCTGCCTTTGCTCTTAATTTACCTAAATATTGACCGTCATTCGTTGGATAGCACAAAGCACCTAACACACGAAGGTAGGAGAGACCAGGTTTTCATTTATGAACAAGTTCATATGGAGTTTTTCCATGAGAGGTATGAATAAGGGAACGATTTTGGGTATAGCAAGCAGTGGCAATGACTTCAGCCCATAGAAACATTGAAACCTTTGAATAAATTAGCATTGTTCTTGCGGCTTCCACAAGAGTTCGATTTTGTCTTTCAACTACACCGTTCTGTTGAGGAGTTCGTGGAACACTTATTTGATGACTGATTCCAACACTTTCATAAAACTGAATTAAGTCTTTGTTAACAAACTCTGTGCCATTGTCTGTTCGAACAATTCTAACAATATTGTTGAGTCGAACCTGAAGCTGTTTGATAAGTTTGATGATGACATCTGGAGTTTCATCCTTTGTCCTAAAAAACTTTACCCAAGTAAATCTAGAGTAGTCATCAACAACTACTAGAATGTATTTCTTCCCATTTATCGTTTGCACTCTCATTGGTCCGCACAGATCCATATGAAGGGTATGAAGAACTTTCATTTCAGAGTTTGTGGGTTTTGGTTTGTGGGCATATTTCGTGCTTTTTCCCAATTGGCAAGCTGAACAAAGATGATCTTTTTCATATTTTAATCTGGGTAAGCCTCTGACAAGATCCTTTCTAGAAAGGTTGTTAATGGTGCCGAAGTTCAAGTGATTGAGACGACGATGCCATAACCAAGACTTTGTTTTAGAAGCCTTTGACAGCAAGCATATTGGAGAAGACTTCATCATGTCTTCGATAGAGATGGTGTATAGGTTAGAACCACGAGTACCTCTTAATAATTCCACATTATCAAGTTCTCTAACGAAACAAGTATGTTTTCTAAAAGCCACTTCTAGATCGGAATCAGAGAATTAACCAACAGAGAACAAGTTATGACCAAGACCTTCCACATATTATACCCTGGAAATAACACTTTTACCAATCACATAATCTCCATAACCCATAATTGCTCCAAAATGGTCATTCCCGAATCTAACAGTCCTGATAAATTTACTCACGAAGTTCATGAGCCGCGACCGGTCTCTAGTCATATGCTTGGAACAGCCTGAGTCCAAGTACCACAGAACGATTTGAACAATCTGCAGTTGAACACAGACAAGAACGGATAACTGGATAATTGAGATCCCCGTGTAAGAATGGGTTCCACTTGGTTAGTAACAGTGATTGGAGTACCCACATCAGAGATAGAAACAATGGACTCATTAGAAATAGATGCAGTGCTAGTGTCCGTATTTGACCTATTCAAAGTATGTTCACTTCTTAAGGGAATAGTTCTACCAGTAGGCATCCATTTTCTAGTGGGCATTGATTTAGCAACTTTAGGGCAAAGCTCATTAATCTTACGGCCATTAGGTATCCATTGATAACCTATATTACTAAATTTCCTTCCTGTGGGTTTACACTGTTTTCTAAATTTCTTTTGCCTTTGCCCTTTAGCCTTCTTAGCTTGAATTTTAACATTAATAGTTTTATCAGGGCATTTAACAGCATTAGATAAATCATTCACACCACATTTAAGATTAGTAACAAAAACCACGCAATCATCATTACATGTTTTGCTAAAAGTAGCAGAATTCGCATTAATTACAGTACGCTTAAAGCTAACACTAGAATCAACACGATTCGTTTTATTCAACTTAAACTTAATATTCCTAGGGTGATCTTCTACTCTCTTCCAATGTACATTCTTAGCTTGCGAGGTCCTATCTTGCATGGTATTGCCTGGAGGCTTTGACCCGCTCGCTTTAATGTCACTGATTACTCCTGTAGAGGGAATTATGGGAACATTAGTTGGTTGATCTACTTTTTGCATTCCTGAACTAGATGTGCAGGAATATGAACTACTTGAAGGCACATTAGTGTTCACTTTCTTAAAACTGGGCATAGAATGATTTGAATGCTTGGCACTAGGCATAGAACAAGGCATCACAGCTTTTCCTTTCGCACCTAAGGATTTAGGACATGTTGCAATTAAACATTCTTGCAGCTCCTGAGATCGTTTGGCCTGAATGCAAGCATACCTAATTTCTCTATCAAGAGGTTTATTAATGAAATCCTCTTCCACAATATCACGAAGACATTCTAGGCTATCCTTAAGGTGAGCACAATAGTTATGAAACACAGGTTCATTATTCCTAAGATGAGGAGGAATATGTTTAACAGTCACAGTATATTTGCAGTATGAGGATGACGTAGAAGCAACATTCTCATTAAAAACAAGTGACAATTTCCCTTTTTCCTGGCTCTTCGGATTCTCAATTTCTTTTTGTAAAGACGTTATTTTTTTGTTGTTTTTGTCACGAGTGACTTTCATTGAATCATATAACTCTTTAAAGTGTCGTTTAACCTTTTCATTTTCTTCTAGAAAACTCTAGTTTTCTTTTTGTAAAGCATTAACCAAGTTTTGAAGATGAAAAGTTTGAGAATACTGAGAATCTAAAGGAGGAGGCATTTGGGAGCCAGTCACATTGTTCTTTTCACCCTTTAATTGAGAGATTTGGGCTTTTAACTTTTTGATCGTGTTACAATGAGCTCGAATCTGTTCATCATGTTTGCTAATTTCAAAAAATGCTTCAAATTCAGGAGCATCCAAGGATGTCTTGATATTTGAGGTTTTAACATTTTCTTTCAGATGTTGATATTTTAATTGCAAAGCAAGATGTTCAACTTCCAATTTAGAAAACTGTTTCACCAGGTTATCATGATCATCCTGTTCAACTTTGTCGTGCAGTTTAGAGTTAGTTTTTTCAAGCTCAATGACACGATCATGGGAGACTTTCAGAGCAACAGATAATTCATGAAATTGAGAAGCATTAATGGAACAATTCATAGCAGTGTAAAACATATCTTGAGTAATACATTCAGAAATATGATTCTCATTCAAGGTATGCAAGTTCTTCCCCTCAATTTCATTATACTTTAATTCTCGCTCATAGTCACTAACCTCAACTATCATTGCATCAAATTCCTTTTCCATTTCTTTAATATCTAAATCCATCCCCTTTTTAAGACTCTCAAATTGATTTTTTAGTTGTTTAAAGAAAGGCATGACCTCAGTTAAATAGCATTCTTTAGTTTGCTCAAAGCCCCTTTCCCCTTCAGTTATCCCAGTGGGTGTGATCATTTTCTTACAAGTTTTCTAAAAATCAACAAATAATTGAAAAATAACATATTGACTGATTAAGGTCTTGCTTTTAGTGGAAATAGTTCTAGGAACTAAATGCATTGGTGTATTTGGAGGATACACAGTCGCTGAAGGCATTTTCCTAAGGACAGGGTTTGTTACAACAAGATTCTCTGCTTTTTGCTTATCTAAATCCTTTTTCCAGAACACTTGTTCGGGTGTTAACAACGTTTGAGGCTTAAACTTGTTCAAGGAAATCCAATTTTCCTTCTTGTAATCATGGGGTTTGATCGTTATGTTATTCTCTTTACATTCAGGATCTTCTAGCTTCTTATTCATTTTCTCCCTAGATGCATCATCTAATTTTCTATCTTCCTCAGTGCACTCAACGCAACCAGGTTTCTGTCTAGGTTTGAGAATCTCATTACCATCATAGATTACATTATGGGCAACTCTAGCCTTTTTAACCACCTCAGGATTAGGTTCCACAACAAGGGGAATGCTATGCTTATCGCTTAAAACTCTATGCTTAGTGATCAAGTGAGCAGTTTGAATGGTATTCCCTTGTACGTACAACTTATTTTCGAGCTTGTTTTTCAAAGTTTTTAGATTGAAAAAATCTTTCAAAAGTTTTGATTCCTTAGCATTGAATTCTTGCTTAAGCATTTTAACAGTTTCTTAAAGTTCTTGTTTTTGCTTAGCAGTTTTAGAAAGCTTTTCTTGTAAGGAGTTTAACTCTTGTTTTAAGACCTCTTCTCTAAAGTTACTTTTTCTAATAACTGTACGCATTTGGTCATCCATTTCCTGCTCACGGGTGGTCAACTTAAACTTAGCACGTTGTTCATAAATAGCAACTTGTTCTTTATAGGCATTCAGTTCAGAGATAACAGAATCATCAAGGGCACATGCAGTGTATTCATCAAAGACATAGTCCTCATTGACTGCGGAAGATGCATTACTTGGTACAACCTCACTTTCACTTTGCTTCACATATTGATCATATGGGACAATATTGCTATTACCCTCATCATCAATATCTGATTCATAAGTTTCAAGATTTTGTACTTTATTATGCATCTTTTGCTCATCAACATTATCATATAGTTTTAATACCTCAGAAATGATTTTGTCTTTGGATGGACCAGCATGTTGTGGTGTAGAGACCTTTGGAGAGACCATAGGTGAGATGCTAGACATGAAGATTGTTTGGGGCAGTAGGTTCATCATCGACATCAGAGTCAAATGCATCACATTCAGCTACTTGAAATGCATTTTGATGATTATGACCTATCTCCTGAATTGGCTGTTCATCAACATCAGCATCATAGGTTCGGGCATTTCCCTCAGCAAGGAACAACAACTCCTCTTCATCCAAAGCTGCTCCATTATCCTGAGCTTGCACAAGCAGCATCTTGTCTCTGGAGTATTCTGCATTCTGAGGACGTTTTGGAGATGTGCAATTCCTAGCAATATGTCCCTCACCACCACAGTTGTAGCACTTAATTGGCTTTGCTTGACCTTGATTCCCATTCCTACCCCTATTCTGATTTACCCCATATCCTCTACCAACCCCTCCTCTTCCCTGTTCATACTGCCTTTCTTGAAATGGTTGCACCATAACCTTCCCATCTCTGACAGTTGCTTGATTGTGTGGATTGGATGCCGTTCTAAGGTTATTGTTGGTGTGTGGAAGAGAGTTCATGTTTTGACTGACCATGAGAGACAGTTGATTGATGAAGTTTTCCATGAATGTGTTTTGGTCTAGAGGCTTATATGTGGATCGGGATGAGTTTGTAGTTACCATCACCCATGGGAATGACTTGAGAAGCTTTGGTAGTAATACCAACATTTGTGTAAAAGGCTGTTGAGTCATTTGAGGAACTTGTTTCTCCCTGGTTGGTTTTGAACTGTTCTAGAATCCTTTTGTCAAACATAGCATGTCTCTCATTCTGGAGAAGGAATGCATACAGTTGCTCATAGTTGGTATTCTTCAATCCTTTGGTTAGCTTCACAGAGGTGACAAACTTGTGCCATTCGGGATTCATGTTGTTCACAAACTTTGAGTTCAGCTGAATGTTTGGCATGGTCATTTTGATGTTCCTCATGTCATTTACAAGCTTGTGGAATCTCATGTAGTACTCATAGATACTCTCATCAGGTTTCATCTTGAAGTGCTCAAACTCATCATACAGTTGTGATTCTCTGTCTTCCTTGGTTAATTCAGAACATGAGAGAAGCATCTTGACATTATCCCAAACTGCCTTGGCTTCAGTGTTGTGATTGATCAGCTTGTAGATGTCTTTTGGAAGACCCTGTAGTATGATGTTGGAGGCCCTGATATCAGCATCGAATCTCTTTTTCTCCTTATCACTGAGCTCATCATACGTCTTTGGTCTGTCCAATCCAAAGATCATGGTTCCATCTGCAGCAGTATCAATTATGTCTCGTGTAGTCTCAATCTGATACGGTCCTTCATCAATGGATTTGAGAATGTTGACCCCATTTTCCTTTCCAAGACAGTACAATCTGATTCGTTGAGCCCAAGAGTCGTAGTCAGTTCTGTCAAGCATGGGTGGACGAGTATAAGAACCAGCTGTTTGAACATCCTTAGCAACAGTGGAGATGATTGTAGGTACATTGGTAGACATGTTAATAGATTACACGGGATTTTATAACTCAATGATTAAACCGGGAAATAGATTCTTTCACGGGATTTTACTAAATCAAGAGAAAACCGTATTACAAACAAAAATTCAACCAAGTCGCTAAGAAACCTTGAACCAAGTCGCTAAGCAACAAGTTGCTAAGTATTATGAAATCAAGTCTCTATAATGCCAAGTCGCTAAGACACAGTCAAGTTGCTAAAGAACAACTCGCTAAGATCCAAGTCGCTAACACCAAGTCGCTGAGAATTATGACACCAAGTCGCTAAGCACCAAGTCGCTAAGTCGTCAAGTCACTAAATAGCAACTCGCTAAGGTCCAAGTCGCTACCACCAAGTCGCTAAGAAACTTAAGTACAAGTCGCTAACAAAATTGAAAGCAAGTCTCTACCTTCACCAAGTCGCTACCCGTAGTGGAGAATCCACTAAGTGTACTGTTTGTCGGCTTGTCTCAAAGACAAGTCGTTAGGACCAAGTCGCTACCAAAAAGCACTACAACTCGCTACTTTTTAATGAAGCAAGTCGCTAAGATGAAATTCACTACGAGAACCAAGTCGCTACCAAGAAAACTTCAAAAACACACTTTTCAATCCAAAACAAGCTCAACTACAGTAATTCAAGCTTACCAAATCGAAACCCAAGCACATACAATGATTCTAAACACAAAAGTACACCCAAAATTCAAACTTTAACACTAGAAATGATCCAAATGATGCAAAAACCACTAAACTTTTTCAAACTCAAAAACCACCTAAAAAACACTAGAAATCCAAGGATATGTAAGAGATGATCAAACCATGGCTCTTGATACCATTTGTAACATATTGGATTTCACAAACACACTAGATCATAACCACAAGTAGGTGTATAATATGGTTTTAGGGAGAGAAAGTTAGAGGTTGGGAACTTTAGTGAGAGAAAGAAAAATATTATTATGAGCTCCAACTCTCTACCTTGGGAGGTAGAGAGTATTTATAGTCCTTACATAAATCGCCACCTACGGGCTGTGGATCAGGCATACAATGGGTAAAGACCCGTCCGTCCTCCACGGTGTTACAAAACTAAAGACTACTTAACACTAAATAATCTACGACTATGAGCTTTCTAACGATTACATATACTTGAGGTGACCGACTCTTTAATAACTGGATTTACTAAATCCCAACACCTGCCTTATGAGTTACGGCGTAACTATGTTTTTGACAACGATAACGGGGTTATGAAGAATATTGATGAAAACGACTCTAACGAGTTACGCCGTAACCAATAATCTCAGTTACGGCGTAACGGGGATACATGGGCAGATAAATTCCTCGAAGTGGACGAATCAGGAACATCTGAGATTAACGAATGGTCCCATAACATTAACTTATGCCCTCTGCCCGGATCTAAGAGGAAATATCACTGGTGCAAAATGATACCCGTAGCTAAGGGAGATTGGTATGATCTATGGGCCTCGTGTGACCCGAGAAATGAGGTTGGCGATGGAGGTAGCAATAAGGATAGGGTCAAGAATAACAAATTCATGTGGCCTGCATATACTGATGATGAAAGACTGTAGAAACTCTCCCTCGAAGATGAAGAGGAGCCGCTTATCACTCACTGGTGTATTCCGGTAATCATAACTGACAATGAATCCACGCGAGCATGGCCTACATGCAATCCCTTCCTCGAGTATTGCAACGGCGGGGATAGTGAAAAAGAGGAAGAATGGACATGCCCTCACAAGCGTGAAAGACATTGTAAAAAGTTCGGTGACTTGACATTTGATGATTGGTACACAATACAATTCGGGGATGCCAAGATTAACCCGAATCTTCTTAAGAAGCTAAAAATTGATTACAAGGATCATAATCAGAAAAGGGAAGTGGCTAATAACGACGTCTACTGCATGGAAAAACATTTAAGTGAAACTCACAACAAAGAAATGTGCAGTCACTGGTGTGAAAGAATAAAATCTCCTGGGGAAATTTTCTGGGCGTCATGCAACCCTTATGACGATATGTGTAACGGGGGAAGCAGCTCAAAGAGAATGTGAAAAGAAGAATTCTTTTGGTCCTCAACCAATGATGAGGAAAGAACAAGTTTGCCTTGGTTGGACAACCTGGGATTCGATAGTTGGGTGAAGATTAAGTATGGACATGTTGATACGTTAACCAAAGAGAAGATTTGGAAGGAGTACATGGGTAGAGAAAATTCAAACAACGAATGTCTTAACAGCACGAGTGAAATAACAATTGAGGATGACAAGGAGTTGGTTAGAGATGAAAAAGAAGAATGCAAGCGTGTACTAGTGGAGAATCTACTCGATGAAGAATGGTTTAAAGGTACCGCTTCTGATGACGATGACATTGAAGGGATCCTAGATTACCTTGAGTTGCAAGGGAATGAGGAGTTTGCTGATCCCGATTGTGGAAAACTAGAAGGGGAGGTTGAATAGTTTTACCAATTTAAAACTTCCTTTTAAATATTTAGATCGACTTATGTCAATCTATTTGGATGTGTATGTTGGACGTTGATAGATAGATATATAAAAGTGAAATGAAAGAGAAAGAGTAAGAAGCACATAACCACGACACGAGTATTTATAGTGGTTCGGCTACAAGGACACCTTCCTTGCCCTACTCCACTCCCCGAGTCACCTACTCGAGAGTTCGTAAACACTACACAACACTAATCTCCTTATGGTAGAGAAGCCTTCACAACGTCGCCTACTCTTTTTCCGGTACTAGGTTCACCACCGGGTTCTTTCACTCCAAGGTGAACCACACCTATTACAACGTCGCCTACCCTTTATTAGGTACTAGGCTAAGTACCTAGTTCCATTTCTATGGAGGAACTACTTCCCAACACAACACAACACCTAATCTTAAGGAGATCCACTCCTTATTACAACACCATCAAGGATATCACCATCCTTGAAAACAAACTAATACTTATATGTATAACGATGCACCTCATCGATTATACGACCTTGTCATTCTTCACTAATGCCACTTGATTTGATTCCTAGGCATCCTTCACTAATGCCTTTGACACAACGCTTGGCACCTTTCACTAATGCCTTCGTCTTGACACCTTTAGCATTCTTCACTAATGCTTTTGACACGGACGTTAACCACATTTAACTAATGCTTTCGTCTTGAATCTTTCGGCATCCTTCACTAATGCCTTCAACACAATACATCTACGGAGGAAGAAAGAACTATCAACAAGAAAACCTCAGTTGTCTTGATGATGACGAAGCATGGCAACTCATGGACTTGAGCTTGCTCGACTTCAAGAAGTGGTGATCTCGCCTTTAAGAGGAACCTAGAGAATCACACAAAAACAAAAGACAAACTACATAGAAAGATCCCTTAGGATCAGTGGTTAGAGAGTTACAATACTTGGGGAAAGTATGTGTGAGAATGGTGAGCCAAAAGGAAGAAATGGCTCACTATTTATAGAGGAGAAAGTTTACTGTTCCCCGGATCCCACGGATCCCTCCCACAAGGGATCCGTCTAGTGTAATCTTGGGGATCCGTGGGACGCTCCTCTTTGCCCACGGGTATTTTGGTTATGGGTCATGGGTTATGGGTTATGGGTTGATCCATGGGTTTCTTATTTAGATACAATGTATCTCATGATTTCAATGTACCTAGTCAAGTGGTTTGGATAATACCATGGGTTATGGGTCAATACCATTTGTTAGTTTTTACCCATTTTAGTATATACAAGTTAAGTGTATATTTACCCAAATATGTAAACACTAGTTGTTGTACATATGTATTACTAAATCATAAAATCACTTATACTTGTTTTAGTGTTTTATGTGAAAGCGTAAGTGTGTTAGAAAACTATTGGCTCAAACAGTTTACGTATTTTATTTGTTTCGTTAAAATGATTTTATATTTGTTATCGACAAAACATTAGAAGATCGTAAAATATAAATAAATGTTTTTATGGCTTATTTGTATTAACAATCTCCCCCTTTTTGTTGATGACAAAACATAAAATTATTTTAAGGAAAAACTAAAATTCGTAGAAGTTTGAATTGGCGTTTTTACTCTCTTCTCCCCCTTTTTGTCGAAACAAAAAGTGCGTCGAAAAGAAACTAACACAAAATTTTTAAGAAAAACATATAAAAAGAAAAAAATGTAAAGAGAGCAAGTGACGGGAATGGTTCCCGTCTTAACTCCCATTTGACGAGTCCATCCCTTTGTGAGGGCGTCAAGTACATAAAAGTAAGTGAACTAATGTGTTGCAATTATGTTTGCAAATGGTTCGTGCTTGTGACGAAAATGCTCCCCCTTGAAGATTGCAACTTTGCAATGGGGTGTCATGAAGAGTAATCCAACTAAGGATTAAGTTGCAAATGAATTTGCAATGTATGGTTTGACACAAAGCTCCCCCTAGCTTTATGGTGTCAAAATCTTCATGTGTATTTTGAAAATCTACAAAATAAAGGTTAGAAAACAAGAGTATAGTGCACAATTTCCTGCAAATAAGACTCAAGTTAGTAGCAAATTGTTCTTCTGTACCACGGATCCCACTGTTCCCTTTGTGGAGGGATCCGTCTAGGCATTTTAGAGGGATTCGTATGTCTGGTGATAGATTTTCAGCAATTGTGATATTCCAAACAATGCTAAATATGACAGTGAGATATGTATAAATAATACACTCACAGCAATATGGAACATAAGATATCATTCAATAAAACAAAGAGATAATCAAACAAATCTCTAAAACTAAGAGAATGATCTAGCCATACATTTTCTACAAATACTAACGAGTCACCTAAACTTAAGAAGTAACCACATTCTTAAGGATAAAATGGAATTCCTAGATGTTCTAAGTTGAACTTAAGACTAGGACACCGCTTTAGGCTCATGGTTGTTTAGGTTTGTTGACCTCTTCGAAACGTTCGAAGAGGTGATAAAACATGAAACGTTACTCTTCACGTAGTTCATGTATCAACCTTTCAACATGTTGACAATGATAGCAATCCTTGTCATGGTTTTGAGCTTCTTGAAATAGAGGTTCAAGTGAAGTGGGTTGAGGATCCTTAAATGAGAGAGGAATTTGTGGAGGCTCATTAAGTGGTGGCTCAATAATGTTTGAGGATGGAGGTAATGAAGTGTCAACTTCCATGTGGTCAGGTGGTTGACTTTGATGTCTCCTCATAATCCAAAATGGACTATTGGGGGGAATTGGAGAATTTGATATTGGTGCAAGTGTTGATTCAACACTTTGGTTTTGTTGCGCAACCTTTTCAATTGAGTTTTTTGGTAGTGGTGGAAGATGAGTTGGCCAAGGGGGTAAGTCCTCTAAGTTGTGAGAATTTGGGGATGATTGTGAGGCATTAAATGATGTGGCTCTAGGCACCGATGATGTTGGTTGGGTTGAAAATGGTGTGTTTGGTTTAGTAGAGTTTGGTGATGATATCCTTGTGGGAGCAATCCTCTTGGGAATTATTTTGATTGGTTTCTTTGGTGTAGGGGAAATCCTAGCATTTGTGGATTTAATCGGGGATGATTCGGTTGAGGAAACTTCTTGTATGACCCTAGCAAGTTTCTTGGGTGGATGAGTTTGCACTGGGAGCTTTTCTCATGATGAAATGACTAAGGAAGATGTTTGTAATTGCTAAGAATTGTGTTGTGTTTGATGACTAAGGTGTTCTAGCAATATGACTTATAAAGGGAAGAGTTTGGCAAGTGCATTTAAGACTTAATCCACTAAGATTCTTAGAAATGTGATGATTAACATGCACAAGATTAAAGTTCAGAGTTTCACTGATCTAGGATCTTAATAAATATGAGGTGGAGTGTTCAAGTAAGCAAGATGAGCTTGAAATGATTGTTTTGGCTAGAGTTGACATAATCAGTCACCCGGATCCCACGGTTCCCTCCTTTGAGGGATCCGGCTAGGCTAATCCTAGGGATCCGGCTCTCAGCAGTTATGAAAGGTTAGAAATGAAGTTTCTAAGAGCTAAAACCTATATCATCTTGAGTGTTTCGGTCCTCCTAAGTATCTAAGATGAGGGTGTACTTGAATGATCAAGAGTAATGAATGTTTTACAAATGATTGCTTTTTATGGAAGGAAAATGGAACTAAATGACTACCAATGGATGTTCAAGGATAACACTAAGAGTTTTGGTGGTGTCAAGTCATAATAACTGATCTTAGAGATCAAATTTTAGCTTGAGATGGAATTTGAAAAATCCTTAAAAATCAAAAGAATTGAAAAACTAATTTTTGACCCATTTTGAGATAAAGATGACTAGAAACAATTTCCTAAAATTGTTCAATATGACCACCTAAGTGTTTTGAAAAATGAAAAACAATTTGTGAGTATTGAAGCAGAAATATGGTGAGTTTTGACGATTTGATAAATCAAAAGGCATTTTGAATAAGATCTTATGTGAGCTATGAGTGAGTTTAAGACTTTCTCATCCTTGAAGGAGACTTAGTTGAGTTCTAAGATCTTATTTTTAGCTAGTGTGAGGTTATCTAGTAAGCTATATTGATGTATGGGATGCCGTATTGCTGATCTATTGTCACGGATCCCACGGTTCCCTCAAGGGAGGGATCCATCTAGGCTTATCCTAGGGATCCGGCATCTGCAGACCAGAATCATCACAGAATCATGTGCAGATTTTGCACACTAATCAACCATTAAACTAAACATAAATATAAGCATGTCATCACATAAAACATCTTATAGAAAATGGTAGAAATAGAAAATATCCAAGTTAATGCAAACAAGAGTGCTAAAACATAATCATCCATACACAAAACAAGTGTTTAAGAAACAAACATAATCCTATAGTCTCTTTTTTCAATTCTTTCTTTTCCTCTTTCCCGACTTTGTGAGGTGATAAGTTAGATTTTGAATCATACCCCTTAATTGTTTGAATTCCGCGGTCTCGTTTGGAATGGTTGGAAGTTGTTCATAGTAATTAAAGGGTTCCAATTCAATGTTAGCTATGGGTCACATCTTCTTCTTTCCATCTTCTTCTTCTTCTTCTTCTTCTCCTTCCGAGGAGTCCGAGAGAGCTTTAGGCTTCTTTCCATTGACCATGAACCGTTTAGAGGGTTGTTTGGTAAGAGGTACCATTACGTGATTGGCAAAGAAATGATCATTGTTGATAGGAGATGGTTGCAATGCACTAACATACTTACAAAGTCATGTTAGGAGCATACCATATGGAAGTATCATGTTGGAAGCTTTGAATACCCCAGCCATTCTCCTCACCATGTAATAGGAAAGATTAAATGGCTTTTGGTGGATAAGACAACAGATCATTTGCACAAGACATGCATTTGGATGATCCTTGTTACCAACTAGGCTAATGACGTTTTCCCTAAGGATTTCTTCCCATTTTCTAAACATGGGATGCATTTCAAAAAGTTCAATTTGGAAGGGATCACGGTGAATGAGCTTTTTGTTTCGGTTGTAACGGGATTGGTCGGTCCTAACCTTGAAGATAGTATCTCGAATGGTTTCGGGATCATCAAGAGGAGTATTGTAGATAGGTTTAGAATCAAGTGCAAGGTTTTGAGCGTTAATTGCCCAATCTTGAGAATACATACAAATTCCTTCACAAGGAATGCGAAGAATTTGAGCAAATGTGTTGAGAGGTAGTATAAAGTTTCGTTTATTGATGATGAAGGCGATTGAAATGCTGTCATCGGCGTTTCGAATGATCCTAATGTTTTTATAGAATTCAAAGATGAAAACCGGGCAAATTTGTTCATCAATGTCAAGAAGACAATCAAAGTTGATTGCCAAGAAAACTTGACGAGTGTTGGTATCTTCAAGGAAACATTCCTTGACCATACGACCTTCGTGAATAAGTCATTTTTCAAGTCTTTTGAAGACTTTGCGATAGATTTTTCATAGCCCTTATTCCCGATAGTAATGGGTGAGGTAATGGACAGTATCATGGTGGTCTTGTTGAGTGGCTTTAGGCATGGTTGGTTCTAGAAAAAAAAATATTCTAATTAGGTAAAATTAGTTGAGAAGGGTTTATGGTTTTGATTTGTATTAACAATGTTGTGAACAAGGTGTAATCCTAATTGTGTTAAAAGCCCCTTTTAATGATTAATTTTAAAAACCTTAATTGAATTAATTGATTAGAAATTATGTAACCATAAACCCTAGGATGAGGATGATGGAAATTAGAACAAGTTAGTGTAATTACTTACAATGGTGTTCAAGTGAGGAATACTTGAGGGTTTGGAGTCCTATGAGGATGAAATCAATTGTTGAGTCGTTTTTGTGTTATGTGGGGAGAGGGAAACTGGTCTGTGATGTTTTTGAAATGTTTATAGTTGTGTTTTGTTCTACGGTTCCCTCGGATCCCTTGTATTTGGGATCTGGCTAGTACAACTAGAGGGATCCAGCTCCTGTAGACAGATAAAGGGTTGTTTGGTTTTAATTTTGTAGTAGGCTATAAACTAGCTTACGGAACAAAATTAGTTTAAAGGTTTCAAATAAAAGGATGTTTTGGTCGACGTGATTTGATAAGTTAATTATCAAGGATCCATTTGTGACGACGGCGTTAGTTTGACGAAATAAAAAAGGAATACTATTCCCGATGATTAGTAAGTCGGGAAAGTGACGAAAGAGAGACTTTTTCAAGAGACTAGCAGTTTATTTAAATAAATAAGAACTATGATATCAACATAATCATGTAAGCTAGCTAATGAAAAGTAAACATACCTTTATGCTTCTTGGTTTGGCTTTTGAAGACATAATACCAAAAATACTTCATGAGCTCTTAAAGTAATCATTTGTACTTAGAGTAAGTAGGTTGTTATTACTTCTAGATCCTTTCTCAAAGGCTGAATTCATTATTCTTTGAATAGAAATGAAGGTTTTGAAGAGATCCTAGCATGAAGATTTCTTGAAACAAATATGTTAGAATGATCTATCAATGTCCAACATGAACGAGAAAAAGAAAATGTTTTGAAATATTTCCTTCTTTGTTGTTTTCAAACATACACGGATCGTATCAAGTTTTTAAAGTACATCATAATCTAAGAAACTTGGTAACGAAGCTCTAAGGCCAATTGTGGAAAACTAGAAGGGGGGGGGGTTGAATAGTTTTACCAATTTAAAACTTCCTTTTAAATATTTAGATCGACTTATGTCAATCTATTTGGAGGTGTATGTTGGACGTTGATAGATAGATATATAAAAGTGAAATGAAAGAGAAAGAGTAAGAAGCACATAACCACGACACGAGTATTTATAGTGGTTCGGCTACAAGGACACCTTCCTTGCCCTACTCCACTCCCCGAGTCACCTACTCTCGAGTTCGTAAACACTACACCAATCTCCTTATGGCGGAGAAGCCTTCACAACGTCGCCTACTCTTTTTTCCGGTACTAGGCTAACCACCGGGTTCTTTCACTCCAAGGTGAACCACACCTATCACAACGTCGCCTACCCTTTATTAGGTACTAGGCTAAGTACCTAGTTCCATTTCTATGGAGGAACTACTTCCCAACACAACACAACACCTAATCTTAAGGAGATCCACTCCTTATTACAACACCATCAAGGATATCACTATCCTTGAAAACAAACTAATACTTATAGGTATAACGATGCACCTCATCGATTATACGACCTTGTCATTCTTCACTAATGCCACTTGATTTGATTCCTAGGCATCCTTCACTAATGCCTTTGACACAACGCTTGGCACCTTTCACTAATGCCTTCGTCTTGACACCTTTAGCATTCTTCACTAATGCTTTTGACACGGACGTTAAGCACCTTTAACTAATGCTTTCATCTTGACTCTTTCGGCATCCTTCACTAATGCCTTCAACACAATACATCTATGGAGGAAGAAAGAACTATCAACAAGAAAACCTCAGTTGTCTTGATGATGACGAAGCATGGCAACTCATGGACTTGAGCTTGCTCGACTTCAAGAAGTGGTGATCTCGCCTTTAAGAGGAACCTAGAGAATCACACAAAACAAAAGACAAACTACATAGAAAGATCCCTTAGGATCAGTGGTTAGAGAGTTACAATACTTGGGGAAAGTATGTGTGAGAATGGTGAGCCAAAAGGAAGAAATGGCTCACTATTTATAGAGGAGAAAGTTTACTGTTCCTCGGATCCCACGGATCCCTCCCACAAGGGATCCGTCTAGTGTAATCCTAGGGATCCGGGGACGCCTCTTGCCCATAGGTATTTTGGTTATGGGTTATGGGTCATGGGTTATGGGTTGATCCATGGTTTTTATTCTAGATACAATGTATCTCATGAGTTAAATGTACCTAGTCAAGTGGTTTGGATAATACCATGGGTTATGGGTCAATACCATTTGTTAGTTTTTACCCATTTTAGTATATACAAGTTAAGTGTATATTTACCCAAATATGTAAACACTAGTTGTTGTACATATGTATTACTAAATCATAAAATCACTATACTTGTTTTAGTGTTTTATGTGAAAGCGTAAGTGTGTTAGAAAACTATTGGCTCAAACAATTTACGTATTTTATTTGTTTCGTTAAAATGATTTTTCATTTGTTATCGACAAAACATTAGAAGATCGTAAAATATAAATAAACGTTTTTACGGCTTATTTGTATTAACACCGATGACGAAGCCTATGAGCCAAGGAGGTGCAAACTCCTTTGGATTCGCTACAAGAGGCCACCACCAATTATTGTCGAAAAATATGAGTTTACTCGCTACCACTTGCGACCGGAGGAAAAATTCTGCAAAATTCGGAAGATTGAAACTAATGAATACCTCCGCACTGCCACGAATGTCGCATGGGTGAGGCATAACCTGATGAAAGACATTGAAGAAGTCGGCCAGGTCCAAAGGCCCCCATAGAAGCCCCGCGGCTCTGAGTCTAACTTACAGAATCATAAATAAAGAAAAGTGCTCTTTCGGGAGACAACCCAAATTATCCCTTTCTTTTATTTTATTTCTATTTCTGTAGGGTTTTGTGTTTTCTAACCATTTTTGCAGAAAACGAGGAAGTAATTGCTGCTGTAGTTTGCTGATCTGACCAGAGTTACAGCGTAACTCATGTATGTGATTACGCAGAACCAACTTCTTTTTGTCAGCAATTTTGTCGCATTACTAATTACGGCGTAATACATCTCTCTGTGGTTACGCCGTAACCACTCACTTTGCAGCTTATGTCAGGTTTTGGCAGCCACGGCGTAACTCCCCAAAAGAGTTTACGACGAACCTTCCTATGCTTTACTTCTTTCATTTTAAAACACAATAACCTTGTATTAGTATTTTAAATGAACTTTGTGGATGTGTTCCCTGTAAACCCTCATGAGACTTCTCTCGTCCACTTGGGACACCAAGTGGTTTAAAAGGCTTGTCGCATATGCTAAATGCAACCGTGATTCCTGAAATGAAGTGAAAGGTTTTTTTTCATTTTTTAAAATTTTGTCGGTAGTGTGATTTCTGGGATTGAAGTTTGTTCATGATGCTTATACGAAGGCACGTCTCTTTTCGTGGGTCTTCTTTCTTTATGGAGCAAATTTCAGGGAAGTTCTCGCTCTAATTCTACTTTTCTCTTCACCTTTATTTAATGCTTAGTACAAAAGGGACTTTGTACAATTCAAGTGGGGGACGGGAGTAGAATTATCTCTTGAACATTATTTTGCCCTCGTTTTTCTAGTTTATTTTGAAAAATTATGCCATTTTTAAAATTTTGACATGTTTTTCTTAACCTAACTATATTAGACCTTAGCCGAGCACATACAACCCTTGATACTATATGGTGGGATTAGCCTTATCCGTTTCCAATATTTTACCCAAAATCCACCAAATTATGAGTGTGCCGGTAGCTTGTAAACTTTAGAACTTGGACTTTGCATAATTTCAAGACCATAGACGAGATATGTTGAGTTAGCTCGATGTATTTGGACTTTTTAGTTTTAGAAGGAAATATTATAGGATTATCACCCAAATAGCCTACCATTGTGTGTCTATCGATTAGTTACCTCGACTTCTCGACCCCCATGTGAAACCCTTTTGTTGCACTCACCTTTAGTGCAAGATACCCCTAGATACACCCACTGAGCCATTCTTTCACTTTGTTCACCCGATATATTGTTTCGATACACCTATACACCTTAGCCTACCCTGTAGTCTTTATTTGTGATTTGGAAGTCATCATTTGCCTAAGTTCAAGGTTCAAGTGGAAAGGTTCGGAAATCACGCTTTCGTCGACGACATACTCCTGAAGATCATTGAAGACCCCCCAAATTCCCATTGTTCATCTCAAGTGGGGGGATATTATGTTTAGTTATTATTGTTATGTTGAAAAAAAATGATTCAAAAAAAAAAAAAAAAGAGTTGTTATGTTATTGTAAGGTGCGATGTTATAAGCACTATGTTATAAGCTTTATAGATTTAGTATCGAGGAGGCCACCTCAGTCACATTTGAAGATTAGAGTTGGTAATTATGCCAACAGTTGGAGAAAAGGTAGTCTGCCCATCACGACATCCTCTAATGACACATCTACCTTGTATTTCATGATCCGGTTTCTTGACTTCAAAGCTTGAACTTTGGGCGGACGGTAAGTGGTGATGACTTGGTTATAGATTTAGACTACCTGCTTGTTTTTTATTTTACACCATTTATATATCCCATGTCTTATCATACCCTTTAGTCATGAAGCGTGTCTAGGTGATGCAACGAGCAATCTTTGGTGTCTTGGCCATGGATTTGGTCATGTATCATTGATTTTGTCCACTTCGCCGTGACATGTTAGTAATGATGAGTCACCCCTTAACCTTTGTCGTGTCTACCCATATTGACTTTGAGAATTGTTTAGCCCTTAACTCTAGTGGTGGAGATTTGTGTAACCGCCAAGCTTATGATAGAATACATGCTATGACTGTGCGATTGAGTGATTACCCCGAAATTGACACTTAGCATAGTTAAGAGATTTGAGTGTTTCGTTCCCTTTTCGTGAGGTGTTCGGCTTTGTTTTATTCTAGCATAAGGGATTTATAAACTTATTTTCCAGGTTTTGGGATATATCTTTTTAGGAATCTTTCTAACAAGGTCTACTTAAGGGCAAGTAGAGTTCAAGTGGGGGGATATTTGATAACATCAAATAGTACTGAATATTAAGTGTCAATTTCCCCCCATAATGCTTGTAATTTATATCATTTATATGGATTTATGCTTTTTTTCCATTGTTTTCCACTTTCAGGTAAATTACGAGCATTGGAGCTAAAGAGATACAGAACTGGAGAAATATCAAAAGATTTATCATAGTATGCTACTTAGAAGAAGTTACGGTGTGGAGTTTGGTAGACTCCATGGATCGTTTAGAGCGCTAGGGATTAACAATAACAAAGATAATTAACGTTGCACAACGGAATAATCAAAAGAGTACTTTGTTATTGAACAAGATTTTTCATTGATAACACTCCAAGCCCCAATACTAGATGATCAATTCTAGTACGGTTATCTAACCTATAACAGGGATCAAAGATCCTTGGGGCTACAACTAAACTACACTAACCCTAAACGTTTATAGAAACACGTTTAGGTTACACACACACCTTTAGTCGACTACATATTGGAAGACTTAATTAATAAAACCTACACCCATGTCCTCTTTATATACTAGAGGATTAGGGTTTACAAATCTCTACTAAGGACTAAACAATAAATCTTCTTTTGCAAGCAAGTCCCTCCATCTTTTTGTAGGTTTCATCTTTGTCAGTTTAAGTCCCTTTGTTTCATTCTTCTATTTACTTTGTCTCATCAAATCAAGAATCCCAACAATCTTCCCCTATTTGATGATGAAAAGATAAACAAAGTCGTGTAATGAACTTCCCTAGACGGTAGCGGTTGAGATGTAAACATCTCCCTAAATGAAACAAATCTTGTCTTCCTTGTCTTCCCTTAATCTATTCCATGCCACTCAAACATCTCCTTTTTGTTATCAACAAATAGGGAACGTATGCAAATAATGATCTTGACCACCACGAACCAATACCACACATCCAACTCATCCTTTTAATGTCTCAAATTACCCTCCATGAAGTTTTCCGCAACTAAAAATGAACTTGAAACAGTAGAAATCTAAACCATCAGTAGTAATACTAATCAATAGTAGTAAGAATCAAACACTTCCCCTTGAGTGGTGCATGAACATCAAATGATTCTTCAAATCTGTAAGCTCCTTGTAATGATTACTTGTGAAGAAAACCAAATATAACGAATTTGATGAAGAAGTAGAATATCTCAAACTTGTATCTTAAGTCTTGTTTATCCACATGACGTTGAACTTATACTAACACCATATAAGTAGACCGCAATCTCTTGACAAAATCCTCATCTTCAATGAGACACTGAGCACTACAATGTAACTCCTTTAAGTGATAGTTAACTAGGTCTTCATCCATCCACCCCTTGACCTATGAAAACTAGATTTTCCAAGTCTTCGTCAACATCCTTTAAGCACGAACAAGTTATATAAGTGTAAGACCCACTTTGAGATATGATAAGAATACAAACCTGTGAAACTCAACTACAACATCAAATTAATGATATTTAACCTTCTTCGTAATCAATTAATCCAATAAACCAAAAACGAGCCTTTTTTAAAATTATTTAAGAACAAATAAAAAATTCCCTCTGTGTGTGAACCAATATCCATGTGTGTGTCGCCAAAAATCCATAACAATTATTACGGTCGACTTCCCCTCAAATTAAAAACCAATCTCCATATGAACTTGAACTCATACGAGAACCAAAAATCATTCGTCGTCCGATATCAAATGATATATGCAGTATAAAAAAAATATTTCTCAGGACGCCACTAGTAGTACAAAAATTCCATCTTTCAATAACCCACAATCTTGTATAACATTGGCAGTAGTAACGTCTCGTAGAGCAACATGAGCTTTTCATAGCACATAAACTCTTACACTCGTAATTCTCTTCATGTCAGAACATACGACCGTCCCATGATGTTGATCCTTTAAATTTGCAAAAGCAATACTAACTTTTATTAAGCTTCAACATTACTATCCTCCAATCAATTAAATAATATCCAAAGCAAATATGAAACCAAAATGAAATTATCACCGACCAGATCAACAAATAAAAACAGTTTACGAATGAATCCAATCTCGCCACCATGCAACCTTCTATTTACAAGCATTCATTTAATGCAAAGATACACTCCATGCAAGCCCACTTGAAGGTTATTATAATATACTCATAAACCCATGATAGAAAAATAATCATCATGAATTTATCATGAGGAATAGATACACGTAAATGGCAGTAGTAGAAACACGTAAATGAGCAGTGGAAATCCGAATCATGGTAGCAGTGGTTTGAGTAAACACTAGCAGTGGTTAGGAAAAGCTTAGCAGTGGATTCGTTTTAGTGTAGCAGTAGGTTACCAAAGTGAGCATCTCCACGTTTAAGCAAAAACCATATCTTTATTCAGGTACCCAATACCAATACCACTTATAAATTACCGAAACCAAAACATGCCATCATGAAAAATTGAGCACCGATCCATGATACAAAATCTTAAACCAAGGAAATCTTCCATAACCATAACCTTAATTGTTTCACAAATAAAATCTTAAAAATAACCACCCATTAAGTATTAAAATAATATGAGCTAGGTCAGTTAGCATGCAAATACTACAAATAAATAATAAAATTGTAACCCTTTAACAACCAACTCACGAATTGTGAATGAATTGAGATAGTAGAAACAATTGACCAATAAGAACATGTAGTAGATGACAAAACCATATCATAAAGTGTCACCATCCAAGGATCTTGAAGTAGAAACAAATGGAATTTATTAACCACCTAAAAACCAATTTTCTGAAAGACCTTCTGCAGCAAACTTTGACACCCCATATCTTTTGATTGAAAGCTTAGATCGACGATCCTTTCGGTGAAAAGTTATATGGATATATATAAAACGTCCACCAAAAATTTCGTCACGATCCAACGGTTAACGAAAAAGTTATAGTCGTTTGAAAACAGTGCTGCAAAAAGTTGCGAATTTTGTATAACCTCGATTTTCTTCATTTTTTTTTGCCAAGAAACCTTGTGAATCCCTAGGTAACGAGCTCCCCAAGCTCTGATACCAATTGTGGAGTTTGATAGGCTCCATGGATCGTTTAGAGCGCTAGGGATTAACAATAACAAAGATAATTAACGTTGCACAGCGGAATAATCAAAAGTGTACTTTGTTATTGAACAAGATTTTTCATTGATAACAATCCAAGCCCCAATACTAGATGATCAATTCTAGTACGGTTATCTAACCTATAACAGGGATCAAATATCCTTGGGGCTACAACTAAACTACACTAACCCTAGACGTTTATTGAAACACGTCTAGGTTACACACACACACCTTTAGTCGACCACATATTGGAAGACTTAATTAATAAAACCTACACCCATGTCCTCTTTATAAACTAGAGGATTAGGGTTTACAAATCTCTACTAAGGACTAAACAATAAATCTTCTTTTGCAAGCAAGTCCCTCCATCTTTTTGTAGGTTTCATCTTTGTCACTTTAAGTCCATTTGTTTCATTCTTCTATTTACTTTATCTCATCAAATCAAGAATCCCAACATACGGCGTAACTCATCTCTCACATTACACCGTAACTAAAGCGTGACTCAGAAAACCAACTCATCAGAAGGTTACGGCATAACTCTCCCCAAAGGCTACGACGTAACTATATTAGGTCAAATGAGGTTCCACGCCGCGATAACTACCGTAACTATTTAATCAACTATGGCGTAACCAAGTATATTGAAGACTACGGCGTAACCACTAATAAGGTTACGCCGAACTAGCGCATTTAGTGCAAAATAGAAGGAATTGAAGGTTACGGCGTAACTCTTGTTATATTACCGTAACCTTATCCGCCTATAAATACCCCACGAATTCCAAAGATTTGTAATCATCCCATTCCACACACAACAATGAGAGAACGTGAGAAAAAGCTAAAGGAAGGTCCCAGGGAGCATAATGAGTTGTCTCCAAGGAAGAAATCACTCCCCTACGATAAGCATTAGCATTTTATATTTTCTTTACTTTAGATTCATGTATTTCGTACCTTTGAATATTGAATTGGTTTGTATGATTAATATGAGAGGCTAAGCACCTCTTGGTGCCGCCTAGTTATGATTCCTTAATTGTTTTGTTTATGTTTACATTACTTCCGTACAATTATTTCTAAGTGTATGCATGCATAGTTTATTGGTAGCTACTCTTGGTTCGGTAGTTTTGAATGGCGGTAGAGGCCAATTGCCTAGGCGATATGACCAACTGACCCTAGGTGAGCGGACTGAGACGGGAAGGGTAAGATATGACCAACTGACAACCCTTTCTACTTGGGAGATTTGACCAACTGATCACCTATCGTTTGGATGAACTTAAGAATTAGGGGGTGAGTGTTTAAGTTGCTAACGCCCGGGCACTCACTATTATAAATCTAGCATGTAGCGGTACTTTATGACTTGGCTTAGGGGCCAGAACAACAGACTTATGAGGGGACACCGACTCTCCCTGTGGTGGCATCTTTTGTCACACCCCCAAATTACTGCTTTGGTAGAATGGAATTCCTGGGAGATGACTGTCATAGCATCAAAGTTACAGTTATATCGAACGACCTAAAGTGTCGTTTTGAAAATATCGTTTGATTCAAGAAATAATCGAGTTTACAAAACATAGGTCCCAAAATATTTCCAAGGTACTAAAATAAGTTTGTTACAATCAAACGATAGTTAAGTGCATAAAATATAGATGAGACGCGCGTCACACCGCGACTCTATGATAAGTCCACATGCATGCCATGAAGTGAATGCCTTAGATACCGAGATAAAACATGCTAAAAGTGTCAACACAATGGTTGAGTGAGTTCATAGAGTTTGTTTAACAAGTAAAGCTCTTAAAGAGCGTTCATGCAACAAAGGCAAAGTTTTTGGTCATTTAGAATAGTCCACAAAGCAAAGGCATTGTAAATCCACTCAGCCCAAGTTCCATACAAAACTTGCAACCTGGGTGTTCACAACCCACTGCCAAAATATGTCTAGTTTATGTTCAAGCACACGAGGTCAAATGAGTTCCCCAAGCAAAGGCATTGTAAATCCACTCAGTTCCAAGTTCCGCCCATACAAAACTTGCAACCTGTGTGTTCACAACCATTGCCAAAATATATGTATGTCTAATAGTTAAGTATACGATGTCATAATAGTTCACAATATGCACCACGATAATATCAGTGGATGCTCCGAACATGGGAGACTTTGCACTGCTCCAACAAGGGAGTCTCCTTTGTCACTCGACCACTTAGGGCGAATTATTGAGAACACTCCTCCAATAAGGCGAGACTTTAGAACACTCCACCGATATGGCGAGACTTTGCACACTCCACCAATAAGGCGAGAATTTTTGAGAACGCTCCGTAACATAGTGAGACGCTCTGCCCGACCGGGAGGCTTTAGGTTGTTCAACAAGGGAGACTTTATAGTGATGCTCCGAACATGGGAGAATTTATAGTGATGCTCCGAACATGGGAGACTTTATAGTGATGCTCCAATCATAGGAGACTTTAGGTCAAGGTCATAATATCGCATTTACTCAATAAGTTCAAACAAGTTATAAGTTTGTATTTAAGTTCAAGAGTTCCGTTCAAAAGTTCGTAGTTAAGTTCAAAGATTTAAGTCGAGTTCAAAAGTTCAGAATAGTCAAAGAGCTCGAATAATATCAAAAGGTTCAAGATAGTCGAAGCGTTCAAAATCACGTCAAACAAGTTTAAAATATATCAAAAGGGTCCTTGTACAAGTTAAAAGAGTTTAACTATATGTCAAAAGGTTCAATTCAAGTCCAAAGTGTTCACTTATATGTTAAAGGGTTCGAATCAATTTAAAAGAGCTCAAATATACATGTCGAAGGGTTCAAAATCAAGGAAAGTGTTTCAACTAATAGCGTTCATAACATAGTGATCAATTTAGTTCGGGCATAATCTACTTGCGCCAGACGTAGAGTGAAACAAAAAGATATTTAAGTTCATATAAATGTAAAGTAAAAGCAAGTAGTTGAGCATGTATCTCCCCCGAAGAGTTTATAAAACAATTAAACGAGTAAAAGTGGGGCTACGAACTCACCTGGTGCAATGTTTATGATGACAAAAGTAGATACACTGAAATGAGGTGCGATCTCTATCCGCAACCTAATATGAATGATGTGCTCTAATATAAGTCATGAAACAATGTCGTGCATGCAAATCCACATGTAATCTATACCACTTGTACGCTTTTGAAAATAGAATTTATCGTCGAAATATATGTTTATGACATTCGTATGTTATAAAATACTGTACAAGTATTTACGTTGAAATGATATCTTACGATAATCATTTAATGATTTATTATGAAATTATAACTTTTCGTCATAAAATAATGTCATTGAAAATTTCATGAAAGTGACAAAACGGCCTTGAAAAGCTAGTCGTAAAATGGTGCACGTCGAGTGTTAGGAAACGAATTCAACGGTTTTGGGAAGCTTGTATCATTATCTCAAAGTTTTTGCATTTAAGTTTTCATCCTAGAGGTCTCGATCATGGAGAAAAATATTGGTTAAGTATGGTACTTGTGTCCAAAATATCGTTTAAGGGTGGTTTTCGCAAAGTTTAAGGACCGTATTTATTCATTTAATTCGCTGACTAACGGTTGGACATTTTGGAAAATATGCTTGGCGAACTTACTTTTACTAGAAGACATCACGTTATAAAAGTACTACATCCATGTTAAAAACGACCCTCAACATGGTCCCTTGTTGCCGTAAGGTTTGTCTAATAGAAATATATTAGTTTTTCTTATATAATAAAGTTACGCAACTTTATGTAAACGCTGTAATTTAATCGTTACAAACTGTTTACGTTTTATATGTCTTTACCTTCGTATCAAAGTATACTAATATATTTTTGATAAGTCGACACAATTTATAACGCCTAAGCCTCATTTTTGACTCGTAAAAAGTGGACGTAACATGCTGAATTTTCAGAATTTTATAGTTTTCGTCGTCAAACTTGTAAATAGCATAACTTTTTCGTTATAGCTCCGTTTAACCCGTTCAAGCGCCACGTTTCGTTTTAAAGTATATTTTCTAAATATCTAGGCCAAAAATTTTTACCGACTGTCATAATTTCCAGATTTCAAAAATATGGACAGACCCTTAAGAAAACTTGTCGAAATGAGTTTTTCTCGCGCCAAACCTATTCTAACCAATTCAAAACAACTCCGAAGCTATTCTAATCCTACCATACACCTTCTTAGGGTGTCATGGGTTCCTAGACATCACCAAAAGTGATATATTACAAGGATAATTTATAGGATGAAATATATATATATATATATATATATATATATATATATATATATATATATATATATATATATATATATATATATATATATATATATATATATATATATATATATATATATATATATATATATATATATATATATATATATAACACTTAAAACATTAAAAGTAGTATAAACATCATTATGACTTGCATGCTTTTCTTATATATGATGAAATGAACATAAAATGAATATGAAATATGAACATGGACATGAGATGCTTACTAGTTACTTGATGAGGTGAAGTGAACAAAGGTTTAATCCTAACACCCTAGGTTTTTATTTCAAAACCTAAACTAAGAGTGTAACTAGAGTGTAATAAACTTGACTTAAAATTTTTTGGTGATCCTCCTTGGTCTCTATGGTGTGGCCGGTTCTAGGTGATGAAGAGAGGAAGAGAACATTGATTTTTACACCTTTGATATTTGATATGTATGTGTTTAGTTGTAGCTTATAATAATATATGTATAAAAGTGGGTACAAGATATTTGATACAATTGGGGTGAGTCATCTTTGTGTGGTCGACAAGGGTGATTAGTAGGCTAGTGTACACATTTTTTTTTTTTTTTTTTATTTGGTATTTAAGTGTAACATAATGTGTAGTTATTTAAGGGTGATTAGTAACTTGTATATTTATTTAAACATTTAGGGTAGCGTTAGCTAAAAATAAGGTTTAACGGGTCAAAATAAAATATATTGAAGTCATAAAAAATTATAAAAATACATTCCTTGCAAAATTTGAATGAAATAATAATTATCGTGTAGAATTTACGAAAACCGTCGTAATTATATACATATAACAATTTATATACAAAATAAATTTAAAACACTGGTAAACTAATAATAATATTTTTATAAACTTAATATGAGTATAAAAATATATCGGAATAATTTTTGAAAGCATCGGATCAAATGTTCAAAATAATTAGTTACGCGATAGCGTTTATTTAATATAAAATATATACGTTAATGAAATATAAATTTTTCTCCTGAATGAATAGTAAAATTTGAAAAATGACCAGAAATTGAGAATTGTGACATTCTTCCCATGTCAGAGGAATCACGTCTTCGTGATTCAATTAATGATAACTATAGTCCGATCCTTGATAAGGGTTCTAAAAATTCATGCTCGTGTATAGTCTAAATGATCATGTCAATGCTCTCATATATCGCGGACTATATACCATTCTAAAGACATGCTCTTATGGTTGGGTTTGATGAGGCAAGCTTTTCATTCCCGAGCAAAACCCTCAAAAGATTTTTAGATAACCGATTTTTACTTAATCCCACAACTCATCAAACAAGAACTGTCATACGATTAGGCTAAATCGGTTTAGGTAACAACTTGTTTCTAGCTTGATCTTTGCAACTCATCAAACAAGAACTGCCACTGATCAAACCGAAACATGTGGTTTGAAGAAAATCTTTTGAAAATTTGGCTCGATTACGGAATTGCTTACACATATGAGACTACTACTCCCTTCATTGCATGATTCTTCCTAAATTAGACATAGGTGATCATGCTATGTATAATTTAGGAGTAACTATGCAATGCTTGGACTAATCGACTCATATGATGTTTGGTGTTGAGTCATGAATCCGCATGTATAATGAGTATGCACTTATAATGATATGATGAGATGCTATGATGATGTAGTTATAGTCTAGGGTCAATGATGCAACCTATTCTATAACCGATGCTCGATACCAATCATCACACCCCCAAATTAACTGTTTTGCAGCGGAATGGAATTCCTGGGGGATGACTGTCATAGCATCAAAGTTACAGTTATATCGAACGACCTAAAGTGTCGTTTTGAAAATATCGTTTGATTCAGTAAAATAATCAGAGTTTACAAAACATAGGTCCCAAAATATTTCCAAGGTACTAAAATAAGTTTGTTACAATCAAACGATAGTTAAGTGCATAAAATATAGATGAGACGCGTCGACACCGCGACTCTATGATAAGTCCACATGCATGCCATGAAGAGAATGCCTTAGATACCTGAGATAAAACATGCTAAAAGTGTCAACACATAGGTCCCAAAATATTTCCAAGGTACTAAAATAAGTTTGTTACAATCAAACGATAGTTAAGTGCATAAAATATAAATGAGACGCGTCGACACCGCTGACTTATGATAAGTCCACATGCATGCAATGAAGAGAATGCCTTAGATACCTGAGATAAAACATGCTAAAAGTGTCAACACAATGGTTGAGTGAGTTCATAGAGTTTGTTTAACAAGCAGCTTTAAAGAGCGTTCATGCAACAAAGGCAAAGTTTTTGGTCATTTAGAATAGTCCACAAAGCAAAGGCATTGTAAATCCACTCAGTTCCAAGTTCCGCCCATACAAAACTTGCAACCTGTGTGTTCACAACCCACTGCCAAAATATGTCTAGTTTATGTTCAAGCACACGGGTCAAATGAGTTCCCCAAAGCAAAGGCATTGTATATCCACTCAGTGCCAAGTTCCGCCCATACAAAACTTGCAACCTGTGTGTTCACAACCCACTGCCAAAATATGTATGTCTAATAGTCAAGTGCACGATGTCATAATAGTTCACAATATAGCACCACGTATATAATAATTCAGGGATGCTCCGAACATGGGAGACTTTGCACTGCTCCAACAAGGAGACTCCTTTGTCACTCGACCACCTAGGCGAGAATTATTGAGACCACTCCACCAATAAGGCGAGACTTTAGAACACTCCACCGATATGGCGAGACTTTGCACACTCCACCAATAAGGCGAATTTTTGAGAACGCCCGTAACATAGTGAGAGACGCTCTGCCTCGACCGGAGGCTTTAGGTTGTTCGAACAAGGGAGACTTTATAGTGATGTCTCAACATGGGAGACTTTATAGTGATGCTCGAACATGGGAGACTTTATAGTGATATTCCGATCATAGGAGACTTTAGGTCAAGGTCATAACACGTACGGTTCAATAAGTTCAAACAAGTCATAAGTTTGTATTTAAGTTCAAGAGTTCCTAGTTCAAAAGTTAAGTAGTAGTTAAGTTCAAAGATTTAGAGTCGAGTTCAAAGTTGAAATAGTCAAAAGAGAATAATATCAAAAGGTTCAAGATAGTCAGGCGTTCAAAATCACGTCAAACAAGTTTAAAAATATATCAAAAAGGGTCCTTTATGCAAGTTAAAAGAGTTTTAACTATATGTCAAAGGTTCAATTCAAGTCAAAGTGTTCACTTATATGTTAAAGGGTTTAATCGAGTTTAAAGAGCTCAAATATATATACATGTGAAGGGTAGTGATCAATTTGGATTCGGGCATAATCTACTTCTTGGCGCACATAGAGTGAAACAAAAGATATTGAAGTTCATATAAATGTAAAGTAAAAGCAAGTAGTTGAGCATGTATCTCCCAGAAGAGTTTATAAAACAATTAAGCAGTAAAAGTGGGGCTACGAACTCACAGTTGCAATGTTTATGATGACAAAAGTAGATACACTGAAATGAGGTGCGATCTCTATCCACAACCTAATATGAATGATGTGCTCTAATATAAGTCATGAAACAATGTCGTGCATGCAAATCCACATGTAATCTACATCACTTTATGCGCTTTTGAAAATAGACTTTATCGTCGAAATATATGTTTATGACATCTCGTCATGTTATAAAATACTTTACAAGTATTTACGTTGAAATGATATCTTCCGATAATCATTTAATGATTTATTATAAAATTATAACTTTTTGTCGTAAAATAATGTCATTGAAAATTTCACGAAAGTGACAAAACGGCCTTGAAAAGCTAGTCGTAAAATGGTGCACGTCGAGTGTTAGGAAAGGAACTCAACGGTTTTGGGAAGCTTGTATCATTATCTCAAAGTTTTAGCATTTAAGTTTTCATCCTAGAGGTCTCGATCATGGAGAAAAATATAGGTTAAGTATGGTACTTGTGTCCAAAATATTGTTTAAGGGTGGTTTTCGGCAAAGTTTAAGTGGCCGTATTTTATTCATTACAACTCCAGCAATGAGCGGTTGGACATTTTGGAAAATATGCTTTGGCGAACTTACTTTTACTAGAAGACATCCACGTTATAAAAGTACTACATCCTTGTTAAAAAGCGACCCTCAACATGTGTCCACTTGTTGCTTGCGTAAGGTTTGTCTAATAGAAATATTTTAGTTTTTCTTATATAATAAAGTTACGGCAACTTTATGTAAACGCGTGTAATTTAATCGTTACAAATCCATTTTCTACGTTTTATATGTCCTTAGCTTTGTATCAAAGTATACTAATATATTTTTGATAAGTAGACACAATTTATAACGCCTAAGTCTCATTTTTGACTCGTAAAAGTGGGCGTAACATGCTGAATTTTCAGAATTTTATAGTTTTAAATGCGTCAAACTTGTAAATAGCATAACTTTTACGTTATAGCTCCGTTTTAACCCGTTCAGCGGCCCGCGTTTTCGTTTTAAAGTATATTTTCTAAATATCTAGGCCAAAAATTTTTACCTACTGTCAAAATTTCCAGATTTCAAAAATATGGACAGACCCTTAAGAAAACTTGTCGAAATGAGTTTTTCTCGTGCCAAACCTATTCTAACCAATTCAAAACAACTCCGAAGCTATTTTAATCCTTCCATACACCTTCTTAGGGTGTCATGGGTTCCTAGACATCATCAAAAGTGATATATTACAAGGGATAATTTATAGGATGAAATATATATATATATATATATAACACTTAAAAACATTAAAAAGTGGTATAAACATCAATATGACTTGCATGCTTTTCTTATATATGATGAAATGAACATAAAATGAATATGAAATATGAACATGGACATGAGATGCTTACTAGTTACTTGATGAGGTGAAGTGAACAAAGATTTAATCCTAACACCCTAGGTTTTTATTTCAAAACCTAAACTAAGAGTGTAACTAGAGTGTAATAAACTTGACTAGAAAATTTTTGGTGATCCTCCTTGGTCTCTATGGTGTGGCCGGTTCTAGGTGATGAAGAGAGGAAGAGAACATTGATTTTTACACCTTGGATATTTGATATGTATTTGTTTAGTTGTAGCCTATAATAATATATGTATAAAAGTGGGTACAAGATATTTGATACAATTGGGGTGAGTCACCCTTGTGTGGTCGACAAGGGTGATTAGTAGGCCAGTGTACACATTTTTTTTTTTTTTTTTTTATTTGGTATTTAAGTGTAACATAATGTGTAGTTATTTAAGGGTGATTAGTAACTTGTATATTTATTTAAACATTGAGGAGAGTTATTTTACATACCAAACTTTTCTCACATACCAAGGGACTCATCTCCACCATCCATCTAAAAAGAAATCAATGGCTAAGATTAAAAACATTTTATTATTTCACCTATTTTTTATAATTTAAATATCTCTTAAACCGTTAATCGTTAAGTGAAAATATTTACACCATCGCGACGAGCATTTAATTATCTTTCTATAGACGGACACTTTGATATACTTTCGAAAAAGAAAAAATTTCGTTTTTAGCGTTTTTCGTTATTTTTGTTTTTCGTTCTTGAAATTTGCATGAATAAAATCATATATGATAAAACACTAAATTGAATATCACATGTGATATTAGTGTTAAATCATATATGATATGTAATATCATATGTGATATTACACTAATATCACATGTGATATTACACTAATATCACATGTGATATTACACTAATATCACATGTGATATTACATATCATATATGATATTACACTAATATCACATGTGATATTAAAATTAGTGTTTTATCATATATGATTTTTTAATGCAAATTTCATAGCAGTAAAAAGCGAAAAACTTAAAAAAAGCGTGAAAAATACGATTTTTTTGTGAAAGTATATCAAAATGCCTATCTATAGAAAGATAATTAAATCTGCATCGCTTAATGATATATTTTTTTGGCTTAACGATTAACGGTTTGAAAGATATTAATATTTGAAAAAAAATGATGAAAGTGGGTTTTTAAATTGTTGAGATTAATCTCATCCATTAGATCAAATAAAAATGGAGGGTGGAGATTGATCCCTTGGTATGTAAATAATTTTTTGTCCTCAAATGATCTTAAATCTTAAACATTTAGGGTAGCGTTAGCTAAAAATAAGTTTTAACGGGTCAAAATAAAATATATTGAAGTCATAAAAAATTATAAATATACATTCCTTGCAAAATTTGAATGAAATAATAATTATCGTGTAGAATTTACGAAAACCGTCGTAATTATATAAATATAACAATTTATATACAAAATAAATTTAAAACACTGGGTAAACTAATAATAATATTTTTATAATCTTAATATGAGTATAAAAATATATGAATAATTTTGGAAGCATCGGATCAAATGTTCAAAATAATTAGATTCGCTGATAAGCGTTTATTTAATAAAAAAAATATACGTTAATGAAATATAAATTTTTCTCCGGGAATGAATAGTAAAATTTGAAAAATGACCGGAAATTGAGAATTGTGACATCTTTGCTGATAGGTTAGGGCGAATTGACCAAATGCTGTCCTCTCGACTTTGACCCCACCTGAAGTAATTGGAAGTAAGTAGACGTAGACATAACTAGCTAGGAGGATTAACTAGGTTAGCACCACTCTCCTCTATTGATTTATCCTTTACCTTTATTTTCTATTTTCTGCCTTAGTAGTTAATTAATTAATTCCTTATCAAAACCATTATTAATCTTTGACACCTAGACTTAGTAATAATCCAACACACATAGCTCTTGGGACGACCTCGCTGCAGGAATACTACACTACACACTACCGGATTACCTTTGCGTTAGTGCATTAGGGTAGACCATAGGTATAACGAGACTTTATAAATATTAAAACGAGTCAGTAAAACCTGCATCACCATGTCGTCCAATAAGGACGCTAAACTAGTAATAATGCAATATTTTAGCTAAAAACGCATAACTAAGACCACATGGTCATTACGGGCTATTTTGACCCGTTCATTTCACATATAAGCTTATACCTCTTAAGTCATTAAAGCTCATAATATGCAATAATACTAAAGTGAACTTGTAACACGAGTATAACACGTGAACATGCTATAAACTTAAACATGAGAATCACGAATTATGTGGCACGTCTAACGGGTTACTAAAGTCCCGTTTATACTCTTATATATGTTACTCACCTCGATTTATCTTGAAAGGTACCTCGAGCTCCCATATACGTCCTCGACCAACTATAACCTAGGAACATGTAAATAACACATAGTTTACTTGAGATAAGGCTTAGCTTGTCATAACAAGCATTAGAAGTAAACTAGACCATAAGGGGGTGTTTGGTTCCGCGGCTTATATAATCACATAAGCTCACTTTATGAAAATCAACACCATAGATTGATGTTGTGGTACCTTTTAAGGTACCCATCACATAACTAAGCTCTTATACATGATTACAAGTATTCTTGGTGATTTCTCAAATATCAAAACTTCACATAATCATGTAAAATTCAGCAAGAATCCCATATATGTCATAAATACATCATCTTTAAGCATTACCCATTTAAGGGAGCTCAAAACACGAATTTAAGATCAAGATATGATTTTTACCTCAAATTGGATGACAGGAACACTAGATTATGCGTTTGTGAGCTTACATACACCAACTTCTTATCTTGGACTTAATCAAAATCAAAAGATCCTTGAAACCCTAGCTTATGCTTATCTTTGTGTGTGAGGCGTGGTGAATGAGGATGGAAAAAAGATAAGTCTGAGACTTTGATAAGTTCCAGACTTATCTAAGTCATATATGTATTTTACTATAACTTTCATCTTTTGGCAAAACTAGTCCATGAAAGTAAAACAGTTAAATGAAATTTTCATAGGAGGTCCTTTTGATTAACTAAAACCTATAAGGATAATGAAATTTAACTAGGAAGCTTTTAAAATATTGATAAATCATTATCGTGAAAATTGGGGTGTTATAAGAAGTGTGTAAAAAGGTTTTGTTTGTTGGGAAGTGAAAGTGCACAAAGAATATTCAAACTTCCAAATAACCAAAGTCAAGTAACCAAATAACATAATCCATGAAGCAAGAATAAACATAACCACTAATCACATTGATGCAAATAAGATAAGTGTTTTGCATCACAAGTAAAGCACATCCCATAAAGGGAAAGGATGCATTTACGCAAAGTAACCTTGAATTAGTTCGACCAATAAGGGAGTAAACTCGTTACTTGATTAGAGAAGACGTACACATGGATTATGGCGATATGAATACTTTCATTTGATGTTATATTGAAAGTATAAATGTCCTAGGTTTGGAAAAAGAGTTTTGGCCTTGGCTACATGCATTTAGTAAAGTTGTTATGGGTTGGTGTTTTCGTAAAACGGGAGGAATTGTTTTGGCCATCTCTCTAAGTCCAAACCTTGTTGTGAGTTTACCTAATAACTCAACTATTATATTCATATCTATAGTGAAAGAACCAAATTTGTTAGGTAAGAGGAAAACCGACTTTAAAAAATGGAGTTGAGCTTAACAAAATCTTGGTGCGCTGCTGCCACGCTCGCGCATTAGCAGCCCGCTAGGACCAGTTAAGGTCCGGTTAGGTTTTTGGCTAACGTGTGTGATTTTATTTGTTGCGAATGTTTATTTTTCATCGTTAAAACATAAACGAGACTTAATCAATGTAGCACGAACATAATCCTTATCTTTTGTAAAATGCAAGTTAAAAATACTGTAATATTCAGCTCATTTGATTTGAAATTTAAAGTCCTTTTATTGGTATATCTTTTTATAACAGAATTACTAAATTTTATCCTATTACCAGAAAAATAAGATGTTGATTTTTGAAATTTTAATAGTTTTTTTTTATCAAATCGTACGTAGGTCAAAAGCATTGCAACATTGAGCTTATTTTATTCGAAATTTAAAGACGTTTTTTATTGGTATATTTTTATAATAAAATTTCTGAATATTTATTAGATATTTAATAAATAAAGTTTGTCATATAAAAAAATTGTAAAAGGTAAAAGTTTAAAGTAGTTTCGTAACTTCTTACATAGTTTAGGGGTATGTTTTGGAAATTTCTTTATTAAATTTAAATTTAAACAAAATTTAGGGTTGTTAATAAAATTATTACATACTTTAAGGCTGTGTTTTGAAATTTTTTTAGGCAATTTTTTTTTTTTATATTTATAAATAAAGTTCAACATTTTCTATAAAATCGTAAGTAAGTCAAATGTATTGCAATATTGAGCTAATTTTGTTCGCAATTTAAAGACCGTCTCATTGGTATATATTTTATTAAGAAATCATTAGTTATTTATAAGATATTTTATAAACAAAGTTTGTTATGTATAAAAACTGTAAATAGCTAAAAGTGCAAGAATGAAGGGATGTTGCGATTTATTTATTTATTATTTCTTTTTTATTTTTGCGAAACGACGTTGCACACTATAACAAATGCATAATACATAAAAATACTTTAAATGTTGCATTGGTAGAACGAAAGTCAAGGCCGTCTTTGAGAATTCGGGGGCCGGGGCGAAAATAAAAATGGGGCCCTTAAAGTTCGAATATAACATTAAAAGTTTATACATTTCTATTCGATACAATACAATACAAACTAGTTATGCAAAAAGCGTCACAATAACTTTATTTAATACAAAATTTACAATCAAGTATTTAACCCCCTAATATAATTCCTTTAATGCAAACTTGCCGACTAATCACATATTTAAGATTATTCTTATAGACTCAAATTGCTTAAAGTTCTCTCCCTCTAAGAGAGACTGGCGGTACCATTTCAAGCATGAACAAACCTATCTTGAAACTAGGAGATGCCCGAAACTAGAAAGAGTCAAATGTAAACACGTTATATAATATTTAATGCGTGTTTCACTTTTCATTAATGCGATTTACTAAATTTGAGCCAAACCTACCAAACCAAAATTAAGCGGTTGCATAAAGGTTGACATTTTGATTTTTCGACTTGACCAAATCAAGAAAACACCTTGATTTAGGTTATCTACATGATATTTGTTTTACTCAATTTGAGAACTCAATTCAAGTAATGCACATTTTATCTTACACATGTGTGTATGACTGATGTAACCGTTGTAGAAGAGTATAGGAATGTCGAGGAATTCATCGTTCTTTAGGAAAATAATGAGGTAGACTCGTAGAGTATGATGAAATGTTCTAAAAGACTAGGGAGAATTATTTTGGTATTTCATGTTTTAATTGAAAGCAAGTAAATTATCAGGTTTTTGTGAGATTTGATTTTAAAATAATATTAACCTAAACACAAGAAAATAAATTGCAATAAAAGTAAATGTTGTGTAAACAGTAGCTAGGAAAACCGTATTTATCTAAGGTACACCACTCATTAATAACTAGCTATATCTGTTGTCCAGCTTAAAGGGTATTTAAAGGTAATTTAGCCAAACTTCATCAATTTAAGTTTCAAGATTAATATTTCAATTAAAGAAATAAAGTCTTTATAAGTAGTAGAAATAAATAAGTATATTGCATTTATATCTATGCTACATATAAAGAAAAAAATGATTTTTTTTAAACTTAAAAAACTTAAAAATAAGTGATGTGTTATGCCCAAAGTACCATTTTAACTTATATATATATAAATATTTTTTTTCTTTTATCTTTTATTTTACTTTCCCAACAAAAAAAGTTGATTTGTCTTAAAAAGGTTATCTCATAACCATAATTAAAAGTTTATCAATCACATTAACTACATAATATATACTTATTTCAACTATTATATAACACATAACTTGTAGAAAAAACTAGAAAAAAGGAAAATATTATAGAAAAAAAAGGTATGGTTTTACCAATAGTTATCATATTCCATTTTCAGTTTCAGTAAATATTTTATACGGTTTTGATACATTGTAAAAATTATTTTTTAAATTGAATTATCGTATGTTACAACATTTTTCAATTATATTTTGATTATTCTACGTTGTTTGCATAAACATTACAAGGAAAACTTAACCAAATATCCCATATATAAGTATCTGCCGTTATATCTCATCACTATGCATAAGTACTCATCTAGTTTATAGTAAAATGTAATGTAAGGCGTTTGGAGATATTACCTAAAAACTTAAAAACTTTAAAATGAAAATAAATAAATTACTCATGCATCCTTAACTGTAGTTGGTAACGAGTGTGGAAACCCGCGCGATGCAGCGGGATGGGCTTCAAAGGACTTACTTTGTGACGACACTTAAACCTTAGGGACTAATTTTGCCAAGTTGCTATAGATAGCAATTAATTCTACAGGACTTACTTTGCAACGTTAGTTAAACCTTAGGGATTATTTTTGCCAAATTGCTATAGATAGCAATTAATGCTACAGGACTTATTTTGCAACGACACTTAAACCTCAGGGACTGTTTTTGCCAAGTTTTGAAACTTTGCATTTAATGTTTGCTTTGCTACAGGACTTACCTTGCAACGTCACTTGAACCTTAGGGATTATTTTTGCCAAATTGCTATAGATAGCAATTAATGCTACAGGACTAACTTTGTAACGGCAACTAAACGCCATTGTTTTCTTAGAAGTTGTGAAACTTTGCATTTAATGTTTCTTTATTCGTTTTTCTTCCCTGGTATTTAGTATATATATATATATATATATATATATATATATATATATATATAATATATAATATAATAACATTCACCATCTAATTAATGGTTTAATTCTTTCTTCATAGTTTGGGTCGACCCTAAAAGAAAACTATTGTGGTTTTCATTCTGATATTTTTCAAAATATTTCGAAGATTACCTCTAAACCTAAAAGTGTTACATTAAGGCTTACCGCGAAAAATCCTCAAGCCAATACTAAAGACCGTCAAAAAACAAGAACATAGAAAGTTTACGAGGGTGCTATGCTTAGTTTAATTTTTAATGGGTTATAGACTTTCAAGGAACCACCACCAAATAGCCTAGTGGTAAGGTCATTGGTTTCATCGCAAGAAGTCAAGGGTTCAAACCCGCTAGATTTATACATTTAGAGGTGGAGGAAGGGCCTGAAACAGTCCCAGGATTATCTCGGTGAAGCCACATACATCTGAGTAAAAAAAGCTCACCCTCCCAGTATAAACTGAACATGAAAACGATCATCTGTTTACCCATTTATATGGGCTTCCAAGGCCATAGCTTTGAACCACTAAGATCGATCCTTTTGATAAACCCACTTCAAAAGCCTCATCTTTGACAACCAAAACCATCAAACAAGCTAAAAGCACCAGAACCCAACTTAAAACGTTGGCAACCATACGATTATCAGAACTCCTTAATTTCTAATGATCATAGGATCCAAAAAATGTTCATTTAAGCATAGTGAACCAAAACCAATATGATCGAAATCTCAACTTAAATTTGAATAAGGTAAATAGCAGGGACATATGAAGTAAAGAAAACTAAAAAATAAAACATCAAAATGATAATACTTGCGAAAAGTCATTACGGTTCATATGGATGTAACTTTTAAAACTAAGATTGGTACTAACAAACGTCCTTCATATGCTTGTCTCGAAATGGTATAATGAAAGCATTGTATTCTTGAACCTTGGACTATCAACCACATTCATTTCAGAAAGTCGATGAAACCATTATATGCTTGTCGTTGGTTTGATGAATAGGCATCATCAATTGAACCTTGTCCAGCAATGTTTTGGGGACTAAACCCATTCATCACTGGGGAACCTCTCGCAGCTTGATTGGTCATGAGATTCGCTTCTGTTTGGCATCCGTTGAGTGACAAAGTAAGATTAGTAATCTTACTACTCCTATCTTCATCTGTTGATGGCATACGTCCATGCTTTATTGCATAATCTCTTTCACGACTCTTTGACGGAGCTAACACTTGTCGCTTTTCTTTAACTTCCCATCTTCCACCACGACATCTCTGGCACATGAGAAAATGATTTCGTTAACAATTAGCGAAGATAAAACTAATAATATATACTTGAAGAAAATGATGTGTAGCTGATTTTCTTATACCAGTTGACAGTAAGTGTGAGACTTCAAGTAACATAGCTAAGTTATAAAATAGCATTATATAAATTTAAAGGAAGTTTATAAATTGTGCCAAGACAATTCAAATAACTTCAAAATGTGTATGAAATTATCTTATTTTAGACATAGTTAGTTGATTACTGGCCCACCTGAATTTTTCATTACTAAAGCTTATTTCTAACAGATTAACATTGTTGATACAAAATTATCATATTTTAAAGTATCTGAAGAGACTTTGGAAGCTAAGTCTTACGATAACTATTCCGTAAACGTGAGCCTTGTTTCACAAGTAGTAAAGTTTATAGATCGAGCTTGTGTGTTGCAAAAAATCTTTGTTAAGTAGTGGCATGGTCGAGTCCAAAAATATAAAATAAAAAGGTACAAAAACCAACTCCTGTATAACTTCATATATGAAAATCTTACCTGAAGATGACTAGCAACCTGCATTCTTGTAAGACCAGGGACATTCATAAGCTTAACAATCTCCATGGGATAGCATCCTGATACGAAAACACAATGATTTAGTGACAGACAAATGAGTAGAGTAACTATTGGAAATACAAATATTAAAAGATGATATATACTTCCTTCCCCAAGCTGCCTTGTCGCGCTAATGAATTTGGTATGAAGTTCCATGGTCCACTCGATGTGATTTCTCTTCATAATGTCATAAACATCATTATCCTCAGAGGATTGATAACTTGTGATATCATCCTTCCTTGGGGAGCCTCTTTCCTTCCTTTTACTCCCACAACTTCTACTCTCCTGTAAATTAGTTTGAACTTGTGTGGCAACATTATAAGACGTAGTCATGTTTTTACATTTTCCATGCTTAAGCATTTTCTCTCTGATGACATGTTGATGTATAAGCATTATTACATCGACGGTAAGCGGCTTTTTCAGGACAAGAAAAGCTCCACTCTTCAAAGCTTCAACTAGGAAGTCATCATCATCTTCCTCGGACATCACTTGAATATAGATCAATTTAGACATTACATGAATATGTTTTTTTTTAAACGACAATTGCATCAAAAGTTGAAGTATAAATTTGAAAGCAGTGCTACTAAAAACTCACCCATTGATAGTAATTCCTTGATATCTGCTGATCTTAGAAATGTATGAATATCCACGCTAGTAATCTCCCTATCTACGAGCAAGAGGTCATATTCATTCTTCTTCTCCGACAACAATTTTAAAGCCGCACAAGCATCGTGAATGCAAGTAACTAACAAGAGCAACATAAGAAATGATATGATATATCTATGAATTGAAGATGGTAAGTGTCAAGACGAATATATATAGGTTAAAAATACCAAACCTTCGGCATTCGTAAGAGCTTTTCAAGCCATATGCATGTGTTTGAATAATATATTATTTTCATTTATTTATTTATTTATTTTTTTTTTTTCATTTTTTCTCTAACTTGTGCCCACAAGGCACTAGTTAAATGTTATTAACTATTTAATTAAACACGGACTTTTCTTTTAAGTTAAAAATTCATTTAATGCACATTAATTAAACATATAACTTACCTTATCTACATGTGATTTTTAATTTAATAAACTCGACGTTTCTTTTTTCCGCGCATCCAAACGAATGCCCTTTAGGCACTTATCAGACAAACTATTTTTTTGTGTGTAAACAAATCAGTTATGAGTTGCAACATGAAAACAATAGATATACGCATTGTCCTTTATTTCTTTCTACCATCAACCCTGAAAATCGAGGACACGTGTATATTGAGCCTCTTGGGCAATAAAAATCAAAATTTTGTTTTCAATTTAGTCAAAATTGATAATTTTAATTTTTGTCTAGGAATCATAAGTATAACTTTTTTGTTACTGTAACATTACATTCCAACGTTATCTTCATATTAATCAATGAGATCTACAATTAAGACCATACATTTGAAAAAGAATCAATCTTTTATAGAGTTATGTGTAAAACTATTATGTTTCATAATCTTTGATAAGTTTCAAAATTGAACAGATTCCCTTTACCAAAAAGTTTTCTAAAAAAATTTGTTATTTATATTAACATAATTTTTAATACCAACAACCTCGTATACATAAGGGTTATAAATATTGAAAAAGACGCATGATTTTAAACTACTTTTAATAGCAAAACCCGTGCCACCCTGTGATTTTCATGGGTTCATACGAGCAACCTCTAGTATTACTTTTTAAGTAATACAAAAAAGAGTTGTACGCATGAATTTTTAATGCAACGACTTGTGATATGTATTCATTAATTGTCTTCCTATTTGAAGATTATGTGAGGATAACTCAATTTACAACTCACACCAAAAAACAACATATACACACATTTTATAAATATCAAAATAGAAGCACAAACATTAAATTAAATTAATTTTGATACCAAACCCCTTGTATGCATGGGTTATAACTAGTAAATATGTCGATCTTAACTTTGGATTAAAGTATACAATTATTAATTACAATCTAAAAATAGTATATCACCGTGTATGACTTTTTAAGGTGAAACTAAATTCAAAATTATTTGGAGTTTCACATGAAGGAAATCTTGTTAAATTAGACCATCCTTGAAGAGTTTATGGCACACATCTAATCAACTTTAGCATTTAATTTTGAACGAAGCAAATGCCTTTAACTATCAATAATATCACACTGCATATAGTAAACCAAAATGAAAATGATGCTTCAATATGAAATGCTTTCAACAAAGCTTAAATTTTCACAAAATAAACGTTTATGACGATTCTTACCTTGAAATGAATGAGACTGTAGTAAGCTAGCAATGGCATACACGTCGTCCTTCTTTTCGCCAACAACCAAAACTTTAAAAGAACGTTCTTGTAATTTTTTATAGGAACGTTCATTTAAAACTCCATAGCTATCTGTGCTTTGAGAGTTTTGGGAATAGCTATGGCTATCAGACATTTTTTTAACACAGAGGTACAGAAGACACAGAGAGAAAAATAAAAGGAAGTGAGGAAAATAGGATATTCCAAATATAGGGAGGGAGTTGAGGTGGGATGAGATGTAATATATGATCACATCACAAATACAATGATGCACAAATCTTTTATATATCAGCCAGATTAGTTTAAAAAATTAAATGCTTTGGTCAAATGTAAGACCAATATGTTAATAAAGTTAATAGAAATATGCTAAGAAATCCTTAGTCAAATGATTATTTTTACTCTGACCAATATATGATTATAGTTGTAATATCTGAGATATTATCGTAATTTACAGTATCTTCTTATGTGAATGAGAAAATTGAATCATATTCTGATAATTCAGGAACTCGTATCTTTAAGATAATAAAAGAAAACCTCACCAACGGGCTGTGATCCGGTGGTACTCGTGTGATGATTATGTCTCCACCTAAAATATTGTGGGTAAGTTTCATAAATGACAATAGTGAGATTGTGTAAAAATGATTAATAGTGAGTGCAAAGTAGCCAAGTGCTTGGATACGGTTTCAGAAAGAACAAAAAATACGTAAGTATTTTAGAGTTTCTTTCTGTTAGACTTAAGTACAAAATAACATTATATTTTATATAGGGCTAATAATAATAAAAAGTATTATACTTGTCACCCTTTCTTCTTCAGGGTAGCGAACAAAATTTTTCTTTCTGCGGGTATTATGCTTTCAAATTCATCCTCTTTAGGGTATTTTGCAAAAAAGTCGGACATTTTGCCCTTCTACCCATGAAGCAAATAATGGCAAGTATAATACTTTTTTTTTTATCATTTGCCCTATTTTTTATTATGTTAAATTTTGGATATGTATTAAGATAATTTATTTAATGATTTATAATTGTGTTAAATCTATGATAAAAATGTTTTGTTTTATCATTTGCCCTAATTCACTTCAAGTTGTTTAACGTTCAAGCATTAAACCGAATTAGGTTTAACGCTTCCGCTAAATTAGGAGGAATTATATCACAACCTGAAGTACTTGCATATAAATTTCTGTTCGTCACTTTTTGAAGCATAGATTATAGAGTATACTATGATTAGATTAAGGGTGTGTTTGTTTGATTAAAATGTTACACATCTGAATCTTACTACTACATCTGAATCTGACTACCACATCTTACTATTAAGAGGTAGCTATAATGTCCGAATCTGAATGAAAAAGTGTTGTTTGTTTTTATAATTGTCCGAATGATTTTAATTTTCCCTTTTTAAGTATATATTAAATTATTACAAATACGATTAATAAGTAAATAGTGTAAACTTAAAACAACACATTTTTATCATAGATTTAACACAATTATAAATCATTAAATAAATTATATTAATACATATCCAAAATTTAACATAGTAAAAACTAGGGCAAATGATAAAAAAGTATTATCTTTGTCATCATTTGCTCTTGTGGGTAAGAGAGGCAAAAATGTCTGACTTTTTTGCAAAATACCCTAAAGAGGATGAATTTGAAAGTATAATACCCGCAAAAGCAAAAAAATTTGTTCGCTACCTTGAAAAAAAAAAAGTGACAAGTATAGTACTTTTTTTTTATTATTAACCTTTTTATATAATACACTTACAATTAATTTTACATATTTCAAAAGAAGAAACATCAAAACGATAATACTTCCGAAATGTCTAGACTCTAGAGTCTAGAGCATTCACCAACTCAATTTAAAGTCATTACAGTCCATATGGATGTATCTTTTTAGTTAAGATTGGTTCTAACAAATGTCCTTCATATGCTTGTCTCGAATTGGTATAATGAAACCATTATATGCTTGAACCTTGTGCGATCAACCACACTCATTTCATAGAAAATCGATGAAACCATTATATGCTTCTCGATGGTTTGATGAATTGGTATCATGAACTGAACCTTTTCCAGCAATGTTTTGGGGACTAGACCCATTCATCATTGGGGAACCTCTCGCAGCTTGATTGGTCATGAGATTCGCTTCTGTGTGGCATCCATTGAGTGACAAAGTAAGATCAGTAATCTTACTACTCCTTTCTTCATATGTTGATGGCATTCATCCATGCTTTATTGCATTTTCTCTTTCACGACTCTTTGACGGAGCTAACACTTGTCTATTTTCTTTAACTTCCCATCTTCCACCACGACATCTCTGGCACATGAGAAAATGATTTCGTTAACAATTAGCGAAGATAAAACTAATAATATACTTGAAGAAAATGATATGTAACTGATTTTTTCTATACTGGGCAGTTGACAGTAAGTGTGTGACTTCAAGTAAGATAGCTAATTTATAAAATGGCAATTATATAAATTCAAAGGAAGGTTATAAATTGTGCCAAGACCATTCAAATAACTTCAAAAATGTGTATGAAATTATCTTAATTTAGACTTAGTTACTTGATTATTGGCCCGCCTGGATTTTTCTATATTAAAGCTTATTTCTAACAGATTAACATTGTTGATACAAAATTATCATATTTTGAAGTATCCGAAGAGACTTTGGAAACTAAGTCTTAAGATAATGATGACGTATAGTCTGGAGTCGAGTCATAAACCCAACTAGAGCCCCATACTCGCAAGCCTGGCACGAACCGGGCCAATATCAATAAGAGTTAGGGCTCACGAAAGCCCAAGCCCAAATCTATTCTGGAATAGATATCTCAGATATCTTCTAAAATAAGAAGATAATCATTCCCAACCGACCTAAGCGGGATACGCCGAAGGTTGGGGAACACGGAACCAACAAGGATTCCGTGTGTATATAAAGGGAATCATATCCCTCGTTTAAGGTCGATCTCGAACCCTAAAACTCCTTAAACCCTAAACCGATTACTCACTCTCACGTCGGAGGATAATCGTGGGAGACAATCCACGATAAGCCTAGCGGTGTTTCTTGTCTCTTAGTGCAGCAGGTCTCAAGCGGCAATTCTCAATTGAAGTGCGAGCGGAGTCCCAAATCGAGGCGTAACTTTTGTATCAACAAGTGGCGCCATCCGTGGGAACCTACACTAAGAACCAACACTAGAATGACAAAGCACGGTGTCGGCGGTCGCGATCGGACCTTATGGGAAGAAGTCGCAAAGTGGACTAACCCCTAAGCGAGACCCACAGGACAACCGCTAAAAATAAGGGATCGACCAAGACTTGATCTTCCCTCGTGTGGAACCGCTTCAGGGAACAACCCAAGCCACTACAACCACCCGTGTGGAGTAGACCCTGCGCACCCGTCTTTACCACTCCCCTTCCAATCGGTGCTAGAAAGCGGCGACAAAGGTACCGGAAGCACCGGACGGGATAAGGGTATAGTGGCGGATATAAATGCACTCACTCTTGAGGGGTGGCGGATTGCACCGAAGTTTTCGTATCCCAAAACTACGAAACATTAACGCCCTCATGCAGAAGAAGAGAAGAAGAGATCGGTCGAACTTGAAAGCCCGACTAAATTTGGATTCCCGAATCTGAAGCTTCCCCTATATCTCCGAAGAAGCGGAAGGGACAGCCATACGACTCCAAGTATTCAACCGTATCGGGAGGAGAATTGAGGATGATGAAACATCCCACTCGTACCATCAGGTGAGAATGATGAAGATGAAAAGCGTACCAATGTCCACACTAGACTTGGTAGCCGTAGAATCAAGCGATTGGGACGACACTATTCCCCAGTGAAAGCCCTCTAAGTACAAACTCGAGGACGGTCAGCGAAACGAAAAGAGGAAAAATTAGTCCTCTGAAAATTCCTCGGACAACGAGGATAGTGAAACTGGACACCGGAAGTCGAAATAGATATGACGACGAGGAGGATGAAGATATATCCCTCCCTGGCGCCGCCCGGGTGGATCGTTTACTGGCGCATCGGTGACTTCTCGAAGCAAAAGAAGGCATGCCCGCCAGCGTAAAGACCTATGATGGAACAGGTGATCCCGATGATCACCTCAAAATTTTGAGTCGGCGCGATAATTGAAAATTGGCGCACCGTGTGGTGCCACATGTTCAATTCCACACTAGTGGGAAATGCGCGGAATTGGTTTAGCAAACTTCCACGCAGAAGCATCAACGGATTTGAGGAATTGAGAAAGGCGTTTAGCCTAAACTTTACTCAAAGGAAGAAGTGCGCTAAAAATCTGTTGAACTTCGCCAGGTAAAGCGGCTAAGGAGAGTCTACAAGTGCATTCATGGAGCGCTTCAAAAGGCGAATGCATGCAAGTTAAAGCATGCCCGAAGTATTGAAGATCTCTCGGTTTCATGAGCGGGATCAACAATCCGTAACTCATCAAGAGGTTGAGCGACAAGATTCCCGACACCTTTGATGAACTTATGAAACGCTCTGGTCCTTCGTCCCGGGAGAAGCTTCTGGCCGGATAGCAAAAGAACTACTCGAACTACGGTCACGGGAACAACACGGGAGACAATCCAATGACCAGGGAGTAACCGAATAGAGCTATCGCGACCCCGGGGAGCGGAGGAGGGATAATGACAAATACACCCGCTAACAAGTCCCGAAGGAAATACTGCAAGCGAAGGTGCGAATTTTCCAAGACCAGACACAAATGCGCACTCCGAGGAGGACCGGCGCCTTTGGGAATGGATCTTGTGATTACCACGCGCTTGGAAAGGGCCATACCACAAGCGAATCGTCCCAACTACGCCAACTCATCGACAAGATGGTTAAAGAAGGAAGATTGGACCACTTGGTCAAAAACATCAAAGAGGAAAGGATAGGCAAAAGGTGGAAACAAGAAGGAAATACCAAAGACAAGGTCGACACAATCTACATGACACAATCATGGCGGCGAATCACTAGGCGGAAGGTCACCAAGATTTTTCTCGTGGAAAAGAAATCTCCTTCCTACCCTAACTGCGGACAGCAGATGGAACCACTCACCCTAGAGATAAGCGCGGGGGGTCACGACATCCACCGCATGTATATCGACGGTGGAGCCTCTGCAAACATAATGTATGAGCATTGCTAAGCTGCGCATACGAAATACGCGTCAATTAAGCGGCCGGCCGGCGTTGGTGTTTTACTGGTGAAAAATATGGCCGATGGGGCAAATAAGACTACTAGTCGACATCGGAAGCGAACAACATTCATGCGGCGGCACTGGATGGAATTCATGGTGATCAAATCTCCATCGCCATATAATGGCATTATCGGGAGACGGGATATCGACTATGCGCGCGATGTATCAGGCAAATGGGATGCTTAAATTCCCGATGGAAGGAGGCATTGTTACTCTCTCTGGCGCCACTATTCCACATAGAGAATGTAACACGGTTACATGCGAAGCGGCGAAATCCGAACAACGCGCGGCGAATTCCAAATCGAAGGTTGCAATTCACCACGAATACCCGAACCGGGAAATATCCATCGGAGGGTCATTATCGGACAACGGCAAAGCGGCGTATGCCGCGCTCCTACAAAAGAACTTGGACATCTTCGCATGGGAACCAAAACACATGACCGAATTACCCGCGTTCCATAACAGAGCATAGGCGAGAATCCGACAAGGTACTGCCGAAGAAGCGTGGCGGAGCCCGAGCGGCGCAAGCAATCTGGCGGAGGTACACAAACTTTGTGGGCCGAGGAATCATGCGGGAAGTCTATTATCATGGCCGGCTTTCCAATCAGTCATGGTAAAGCGACAACAAATTTGGCGCATGTGTATGACTACGGACCTAACGAGCATGTCCACAAGATGCTATCCATTACGAAGATAGGCGGAAAGTAGAGTCTTTGTGCGGATATCCATTAAAGTGTTTCCTCGATGCATACAAAGGATATCATCAAATACGAGATGGCCAAAGGCGAGGAAAAAGCCTTCCACGAGCCAAGGCATTTATTGTTACACAAAAATGCCCTTTGGCTGTTGAAAAACGGCGCCACCTACGGGTGACTAGTAGATAATGCTTCAGCGGTGGGCGCTTAACAGAAGTCTATGTTGATGACCTAGTCATAAAAGCCATCTTGAAGCGAGTTAGTCTCTTGCGACATTGAAAGCGTTCAAAACTCGAAGGATCAACATGAAGTTTGAACCGAAAAAGTGTACCTTCGAGACTCACGGGCATGTTTCTTGGATACCTTATCGAACACGATGGTATAAAACCATGCCTAGAGAAAACAAAGCGGTCATCGATCTTCCCTCACGCACCCGCGTTGAAGGAGGTCCAATCTCTCAATGGAAAGTTGGCGGCCTAAGCAGAGTTCTATATCCAAGTCGTGAGAAAAATCGCTACCCCTTTTCAAGACACTCAAGAAGTGCATAAAGAAGGGTGACGGATGGACCACAGGCAAAGTCGCCTTCACTCAGCTCAAACAACATCTAGCGACACTCCCAACACTTGTCGCACCCGACCGGGAAGAGCGATCATGTACTTATTCGCCCTTGATGGAGCAGTCGGTGAGTTCTACTAACTGAATAGGGATTGAGTACAAACCCCATCTACTTTGTAAGCAAAACGCTCAAGAAGACGGAGATGAATTATAGTGCAATGGAAAAGTTAGTCCTTGCATTGGTGTTTCTTTGCGCAAAAGCGGCTGGCACGCGGTACTTTGGCGCGATAGCGATGATAATCACGGACCAACCGATCAAACAGATCATCTCCAAACTGATGCATCAGGCGGACTCCAAAAGTGGAGCGTATTGCTAGGCGAACACAACATCTCTACGGAACCATACGCACAATCAAAGGACAAATTACGCGGACTTCATCATCGAGAAACCGGATACCGAGGTCCCCACACCGGCAAGAAGATACTACTAGATCCATGGATCTTGTTTACGATGGATCCTCGTGCGTGGGCGAGATTGAGAGCGGCCTCATTCTCACAAATCCAAAGGAATGGAATTCACTTACATTGCGTTTTGAATTTCTGACAACAAATAATGAGGCGAATATGAAGCTCTAATTGCCGGACTACGCGTGCAGCTAGAATGGGTGTATGCGTAACACGGAAGCAAATGTGGATTCCCTGGTAGCCAACCACGTATTGGGCAAATACGTGGCTAAAGAAGAAAATATGATTCAGTACCTCGACAAGACCAAGACATTGATCAAAGGCTTTGATAGATTCACCATCAAACAAGTCCCTAGAGGAGAAAGCGAAGGCGGGCGCACTAAACAGATCGCCTCGACAAGCTTCGCATCTGTCAAAAGCAAGTCTTGGTGGAAACACGAAAAAGCAAATCCATATCGAGATGGAGATTTCCTGATCCTTAGAGGAAGAAGGTCCTACATGGATGACCGCAGATTCGGACTTCTAAACAAAGGAATGTTACCCCAAGCGAAGGAAGCTTCAGGATCTGGCGCTGTATAAGATTCGAACCGAGACAACATCTTTGTACCGACGCTCTTTCCTTCAACCATGGCTCCGTTGTAGGCCCACTACAAGCAAATTACGTCTTCGCGAAATCCATGAAGGTTCATGCGGCATGCACTCAGTCAACGGTCCGTTGTAGCGAACCATCTTGATCGAGGTACTCTTGGCCAACCATGCACCGTGATGCTGGGACTTAATAAGGAAGTGCTGTGGCGCCAAGTTACATCGACTGTCCGCGCAAACCACAACACGTGACACCAATCCGTCCCCATGGCCTTCTATAAGTGGGGTATTGACATTGCAGGGACCTTTTCGGTCGGTGCGGAGGATTAAAATTCCTCATAGTCGCCATAGACTACTTCACTAAGTGGATCGAGCGCAGTGGTAACAATCGCGGCAACCAAGTAAAACGCTTCGTTTGGGAAAATATCGTATGTCGCGGTTTGGCGAAATCATCTCGGATAACGGGAAGCAGTTCGCGACAACCCTTTCAAAGATTGGTGCGAGAAGTTGAACATCACACAACACCGCGCTCAGTTAAACACCCACAAACCAATGGCTTAGTCGGCAGCGCAAATCGTGCTGGCGAGGGAATTAAAGCGGCCTGGGCAAACCGAGAGGAAAATGGGTGGAAGAGCTCTCGCATGTTTTGTGGGCACACCGCACCTCAATCAAAACTAGCACGGGAGACACCCCCTTCTCCCTAGTCTATGGGGCGAAGCCGTCATACCTGCGAAATTGGAATGCCAACTATTCGCCTGCTTGGAAGTTAACATGGCAATAACTGACGGCGAGCGCGTCTTGATTTGGACCTCTGGAAGAAAGCGAGGGCGCGCATCTATCGGGGAGGAAAAATCAAAATCAAGGATGAAAGGATACTACGGCGCCAAAGTGCAGCGGTGTCTCCTTGAACCGGTGATTTCGTCTATCGCGCTAATGATGCGAGCCACGCAGAAGACATGGGCAAGCTCGGACCAAAATGGGAAGGACCCTACGAGGTTCTTGAAGCATCGAGACGGGCTCGCATAAAGTTACGAAGGCTTGGATGGTGCGTGAAGCGCCACGACATGGAACATCTCGCAACCTCAAGAGGTGCTACCTATAGAAAGGGCTACGACCCCGGCGCCTGAGCAGCTCTCGCACTTCCGTGCTCAATAAACATTCATGTATTTATTTTTATTTTTACATATCTGTTTTCTTTGTTATTTCCTAAAACCTTGCAAGTATCAATAAAAGCGCGGTTTCTAGCTAACTCCGACATATTTCAAGTTGTTATCTCCATATCTGTATATCTTAACAATTTTTTTTCTTTTAAGCCTGGCGTGCATGCACTCTGAATAAACCGAAGGTAAAAGGATAAGTTCACCTACTAAATAACTTGTTGAGTAAGAGGGTTGCAAACCCATCAACATTGGATCACGAATCCTTGTTAAACACCTTGTTCTCGAGGCGTTGGAATAAGATATATGGCATCCAGATGGTTCGCAAACGGCTTGCGTGCATGCGTTTAACAACTTAGGAATCAAGACACTTGCTTCCTTAATGTGATATTTGATGCAGCTGAATATCATAACATACACGATTATGATAAAGTACTTAGAATTATTTCTCAAGTATACTATGATTTTCATACATGATTATGGATTTCCTATATTACGCTTGGCGTACCGCGTTTGTTTCTTCGACCGAATACATCTTTTACTACAGGACAAACGGATATGTATACATTACAAATACCGCAAAAGAGACTTTTATTCCTAACTACGAGTTATTACAAGAGATAGTTATTTTGCAACATATCAACTACCATTTGCTACAGCTTAAGTGAAGAGGTGCCAATGTGACTCGTTGCATCTTTAGCTTCGCTAACACCCTTCAACACGTGCGCATCCGAATGTGACACGTGGCCACACCGGCCGGCACCCATCGGACAACTTGGCAAGTGAGCGCCCAACCCACACAAAATAGCTTTACCGCAATACCTTCTTTTTAGCAAATTCGGTGCATGCGCCTCAAGACTTCCTTTAAAGGTACCTCTTTCTCCAAAGCAAAAAGGATTGACTATCCCTAGGGCGCGAGCAAAAAAGGTACTTGAAGTGAGACTCATGGGGCTTCAAATAATAGTCGGCGTGTTTGGCACCCTCAGTACGATGATGCGCCAAGGTCAACCCGACCATAATAACATTGATAGGATAATCTTGATGGCTCAAGCTCGAAATTATTGGGAGCTCTAAGTCCTTCATTCTCTGCATGGCGGCTGACAAGTGATCATATGACTCGACATCATAATTTGGTACCTTATCAATAGGCGCCTTCAACGGTTTAGTCTCATGAAGCTTTTCAATTGCCGACTTACCACGCTCGGTAGCGCGCGAACAACCTCCCCAAAGGCATTAACCACCTCTGGCGATTCTAGGGTACTTAGTGCTGCCAGACGAAGACCATGGCCTATGAGCCACCTACGCTCAGCTATTGTCACAATTCTCAAATTCCGGTCATTCCTTATACTCCATATTCATCATTTCATAACGGTTCATTCATGATTTTTGCATTTCACATTAAACGCGTAAATTTTATATTAAATAAACGTTATCGCGTGAGTTATTATTTTGAATATTTAATCCGATACTTCCAAAAATGATCCCAATATATTTTTATACTTACATTTAGATTATAAAAATAATATTTTTAGTTTACCTAGTGTTTTAAATTTATTTTGTATATAAATTGTTAAATGTATATTATTACGACGGTTTTCTTAAAAACTACACGACTATTATTATTTCACTCAAATTTTACAAGAAATGTATTTTTATAATTTTTATGACCTAAATATATTTTATCTTGACCCGTGAAATTTATTTTCATCTAACGCTACCTTAAATATTCAAATGTGTATACAACTTACTAATCTTATTTAACAATACTACAAGTTACTACTATCCTCAAACAACTTTACTTCTACTTACATTTATACACTTGCATAATATTAATAATAATAATAATAAATATATGTACATGTATCATTAATTACATGATTTCTCAAGACTTTTCAAGATTTGCTAGATATTTTTCTTACATATATATTTGTTACACTCAACCTTTCACTCATTCAACCAATAATTCAAGCAAAGTCAAGATCAAAATTCCTCTCTTCTTCTTCACCCAAAAATCCGGCCACCCTATGGAGATCATGAAGTGATCATCAAAATTTTCCAATCAAGTTCTACACAATCTAGTAACACTCTTTGTTTAGGTTTTGAAATAAAAACCTAGGGTGTTTAGGATAAATCCTTGGTTCACTAAACCTCATCAAGCAATTTGTAAGCATAAAACTTCATCTCTTACTTTTTCATATATATTTTTCATACATTTCATGAAGTCCATATGATCATGTTTGCTCAAGTTGTAGTTTTTATTCATGTTTATCAAATGTTATCACCCATATGTGTCCTATTAATTTTTATAACAAGTATGTACTAGTTAGAAGTTTATAAAAATGAGAAGTTTGAAAAATGGATCATCAAAGTCTAGTTGTGGTTTTTGGAGGAAATGATTACATAAATTTTATACATGTCTATTTAAGTTTGTACATATATTTTTAGCCTCATAATGAATATTGTTTTGGTTATGATCAAATGAAGTTGTTTTACTAGTAGGATTGGTGATGAGTAGATTAAGGGATTTTGTGGTGAAGTTGTGGTTAATCAAGTAGATAGAAAAAAAATGGTAAAGTTTAAAATAAGCTGAAGCTGTCGAAATTATAATTTTCCGAAAAGTTAGTCATTTTTATAAGTTTTATTAAAGTTTTAGAAAATAGATTTTTAGTTATGAACGTGGCATTTTGAACGGACTAAAACGGAGTTATAACGAAAAAGATACGTGGTTTTCAAGTTACGATTTAAAAACTACCATTTTCTGGAAAATGTTCATGCAGTCCGAATTTTAACTGACCCAAACAGTGGCCTTAAAATTTCTGTGAAGTCTCCGAAGTTTAAAATATATTAGTACTCTTGATTACCTTCGAGTGGATATAAAGAACTTGAAAAACGGACTTAAAACGAGTGAGTTATGGTTAACCGAACTTTGAGTCAAAACGTGCTGAAAACACTATTCACGCTTAGGTAAGCTGTCGATTTTAATCAAGGTTTTTGAGGGCCTAAACGGGCGTTTAGGAAACGGACCTTAAAAGCGAGTTAATTATCCTATGTATATATTACGTCAAGTCCGATGTAAACTAAATTTTCAATTACTAAAACCGTTACGTAGTTCTAACTATATTTTTACCATTAGCTCAAAAGTATTTATTTTCGACATGAAACCGTCACACATTCAAGTAACAATATTTTTATATAACTAGTTTTCAAGTAGCATATTGGGTGATACGTTTTCAAATCATGCATTCACGCCAACATATCATAACTCAAGTCATAACATTCATTTTAGGTCGCGGATAGTTTCGGGCCTCACTTTCGTGCATTTCATTTTGTTAGCATATCAATCGCACTGGTGAGTTTCATAGCCCCTACTTTTATACGTTTTGAATTACTTTTAGGGGAGATACATGCTCAACTGCTTTCATTTAATTTCACAATTACTCTAAACTTTTACTGATTACCGTGAGTTCATACCCCGCTTTTTACTCGTTTAAATTCTTACAAACTATTTGGGGGAGATACATGCTTAAATACTTGTTTCACTCTTGCGAATACTCAAACCATTTATACAATTGTGTTACAATATACTTCTTATACACTTTGGACATTATGTGTGGTTTATTGCGATATGTGCCTTAATGTGCTAAACTAGTTTTCAATTATGCATCAACATACAAACTTTAGGCAATGGTTAACTCCTCGGGGAACCGGCGAGAGAGGTATTGATAGTACTATCGGTGGCGCCCACCCTTGTGTCCTTGATAACGCGACCTTGGGTGAATATAATCTGTTATTCAAGTTATTCAATGCAACACAACAAACAAGTTAGACTTCGTCGTGAGGTTCGGTTGGTTTGTGATTCTTTGCATTACGTTTATGTATATATCGTATGCACCTATGTCCTACTTACAAACAAGATTGACAATTCCATATTTTGGCAATGGATTGTAAACACACAGGTTGCAAGTTTTGTATGGGTGAACTTGGAACGAGTGGATTTACAAGGCCTTTCTTTGCATCAACATTTCTTATAGACTTTTTTTTTCAAATCATTTTCAACAAACTTATGAACTCACCAACCATTGTGTTGACACTTTTTAGCATGTTTATCTCAGGGCTTAAGGTGATAGCATTTCATGGAGCTTTTGGGTGCATGGCATACATTGGAGTCTTGTGCTTTTAACAATTACCATTCGACATGTTTTGTAAACTCTTTGTGTATTATCAAACTTTGGGATTTCTTGCTTGTAAACATTAACTTATTTATCGAATGGTCAACCTTTCAAAACGTCTCATTATAGAGGTCGTTTTCCGTATCCATACTTTGTGCTATGACGTTATACCCCAATGACACTATCGTTCCGCTGCGATATTTTGGGGTGTAATGATTAGTATCGAGCCTTGGTTATAGAGAACTAGGTTGCATTTTAGTTCCTAGACTATAACCGCTTTCCGTCGATCCTTTCGTTTCCTATCACCTACACACTTTTCGATGCGATATGTTTTCTTAAGTATTTCTTCTAGAACCACCTCATTAGATAGCGTAGTTTCCTTGTACCAATAGGGGAGTCCCAAAATCTAGTTGGGTCATCAAAGATATGGAGCTTCGATGTGAGCACTTATCTAACTTGATCTCGTGGCAGTTCTTGTTTGATGAGATGCGAGATCGAGCTAAATAAGTGTTAGTATAAAGCTGGATAGATTTGATGATTTTGCCCGAGGATGGGAGTTCTCTTGAGGATACTTTGGGAGCTGCTGGCGACTAAACCTCATCGTGACTTTAGCACCTAACGGAATTTCCTATACACCAAGTGCGACTCTTCCTAGATACCTACCCCAATTTCCTCCTCCACCGTTTAGAATTGGATGATAGGTCTACCACTTAAGTAACACCAATCGCCGAGACATGTATGCTTGGTGGTATGTACACGATGAAATGAGGCAATTATAATTATGGTGGCCAACATAATTATAAATGCGTCACAACTCACGTGGACATATCGACCACGCATCACGTAGATCGGTGTGGGAATACCTTAGGAACCAATTTGTGGCGTGGTATTATGTTTGAGGACGTTAAGTATAGACACTGGGAATTCAACGGTTCTTTCCTTGCAGAGATAATGGCACCAAAGAGAGTAACACGCATCTGGCCGAGGTGGTGCGGTACCAAGGGGTGGAATGCGGTGGGCGTGGTGGTAGAGAAGCGGTAGCGACATGGGTAACAATGACAACAACGCCGGCGGAAACCACGATTTTGCCGCCATCATCGCTCAACAACTTCAAATCTTGCTTCCCACTATTGTCACACAAGTTGAAAATCATATGAATAACTTCGGAAACCAGGGAGCGGAATGGTACTTTGAAGAGCAAGAAGAGAGGAAGGAAGCGAGTGGGTGAATAAGCGAGATGGGCGTGGTAGCGGACAACAAAAGGGCAAGAGTTTTTGTGGCAAGCTGTGCGAACAAAGAGAGTATGCGGTACATCCCAAATGTGCTAAATGTACTTATCATCACCCGAAGTCCAAGCCACGCGCTTATGTACAATATGCAATAAGTCGAATCATTTTTCAAGCCGATGTAGAGAGCGTACAAGACCAATAACAACGGTTAACACGGGCAACATGAGGAATAACCAAAGGACTTGCTTTGAATGTAACAGCGAATCACTTCAGGAATAATTGTCCTCAGTTGAATAAGCCACCGATGCAAGCTCCTTTAGCTGTGGCAATTGAAGGAAATAACCCGAACCACATACTCAATATCAGTCCACCTCGAGGTCGAGCATTCTATATAGGGACCGAGGAAGCCCGAAATCCGTGGCGAATGCGTTTTCCTAGACCATTAAGTGATCCACCGTATTATTGATTGATTGAGTCTCCTTAGATAAGAAACCTAGACGCGTAAGTTTTGACATAAACACTTTGACCATACACTTGATTTCACGAAACCTAGGGGTAGAACTTTATGTATCAGCGATTGAATCGCGAGGACGCGATTCTTCTATCAGGGGAAGAATGTCACAATTCTCAAATTCCGGTCATTCCTTATACTCCATATTCATCATTTCATAACGGTTCATTCATGATTTTTGCATTTCACATTAAATGCGTAAATTTTATATTAAATAAACGTTATCGCGTGAGTTATTATTTTGAATATTTAATCCGATACTTCCAAAAATGATCCCAATATATTTTTATACTTACATTTAGATTATAAAAATAATATTTTTAGTTTACCTAGTGTTTTAAATTTATTTTGTATATAAATTGTTAAATGTATATTATTACGACGGTTTTCTTAAAAATTACACGACTATTATTATTTCACTCAAATTTTACAAGAAATGTATTTTTATAATTTTTATGACCTAAATATATTTTATCTTGACCCGTGAAATTTATTTTCATCTAACGCTACCTTAAATATTCAAATGTGTATACAACTTACTAATCTTATTTAACAATACTACAAGTTACTACTATCCTCAAACAACTTTACTTCTACTTACATTTATACACTTGCATAATATTAATAATAATAATAATAAATATATGTACATGTATCATTAATTACATGATTTCTCAAGACTTTTCAAGATTTGCTAGATATTTTTCTTACATATATATTTGTTACACTCAACCTTTCACTCATTCAACCAATAATTCAAGCAAAGTCAAGATCAAAATTCCTCTCTTCTTCTTCACCCAAAAATCCGGCCACCCTATGGAGATCATGAAGTGATCATCAAAATTTTTCTTGTCAAGTTCTACACAATCTAGTAACACTCTTTGTTTAGGTTTTGAAATAAAAACCTAGGGTGTTTAGGATAAATCCTTGGTTCACTAAACCTCATCAAGCAATTTGTAAGCATAAAACTTCATCTCTTACTTTTTCATATATATTTTTCATACATTTCATGAAGTCCATATGATCATGTTTGCTCAAGTTGTAGTATTTATTCATGTTTATCAAATGTTATCACCCATATGTGTCCTATTAATTTTTATAACAAGTATGTACTAGTTAGAAGTTTATAAAAATGAGAAGTTTGAAAAATGGATCATCAAAGTCTAGTTGTGGTTTTTGGAGGAAATGATTACATAAATTTTATACATGTCTATTTAAGTTTGTACATATATTTTTAGCCTCATAATGAATATTTGTTTTGGTTATGATCAAATGAAGTTGTTTTACTAGTAGGATTGGTGATGAGTAGATTAAGGGATTTTGTGGTGAAGTTGTGGTTAATCAAGTAGATAGAAAAAAAATGGTAAAGTTTAAAATAAGCGCGGAAGCGCTGTCGAAATTTATAATTTTTCCGAAAAGTTAGTCATTTTTATAAGTTTTATTAAAGTTTTAGAAAATAGATTTTTAGTTATGAACGTGGCATTTTGAACGGACTAAAACGGAGTTATAACGAAAAAGATACGTGGTTTTCAAGTTACGATTTAAAACTACCATTTTCCGGAAAATGTTCATGCAGTCCGAATTTTAACTGACCCAAACAGTGGCCTTAAAATTTCTGTGAAGTCTCTGAAGTTTAAAAATATATTAGTACTCTTGATTACCTTCGAGTGGATATAAAGAACTTGAAAAACGGACTTAAAACGAGTGAGTTATGGTTAACCGAACTTTGAGTCAAAAACGCGTCTGAAAACACTATTCACAACTTAGGTAAGCTGTCAGGATTTTAATCAAGGTTTTTGAGGGCCTAAACGGACGTTTCGGGGGAAACGGACCTTAAAAACGAGTTAATTATCCTATGTATATATTACGTCAAGTCCGATGTAAACTAATTTTTCAATTACTAAAACCGTTACGTAGTTCTAACTATATTTTTACCATTAGCTCAAAAGTATTTATTTTCGACATGAAACCGTCACACATTCAAGTAACAATATTTTTATATAACTAGTTTTCAAGTAGCATATTGGGTGATACGTTTTCAAATCATGCATTCACGACAACATATCATAACTCAAGTCATAACATTCATTTTAGGTCGCGGATAGTTTCGGGCCTCACTTTCGTGCACTTCATTTTGTTAGCATATCAATCATACCAGGTGAGTTTCATAGCCCCTACTTTTATACGTTTTGAATTACTTTTGGGGGAGATACATGCTTAACTATTTTCATTTAATTTCACAATTACTCTAAACTTTTACTGAATTACCGTGAGTTCATACCCCGCTTTTTACTCGTTTAAATTCTTACAAACTATTTGGGGGAGATACATGCTTAAATACTTGTTTCACTCTTGCGAATACTCAAACCATTTATACAATTGTGTTACAATATACTTCTTATACACTTTGGACATTATGTGTGGTTTATTACGATATGTGCCTTAATGTGCTAAACTAGTTTTCAATTATGCATCAACATACAAACTTTAGCTTAGGTTAACTCCTGCGGAGGCAGAGGTATTGATAGTACTATCGGTGGCCCCTTACCCTTGTGTCCTTGATGACGCGACCTTGGGTGAATATAATCTGTTATTCAAGTTATTCAATGCAACACAACAAACAAGTTAGACTCGTCGTGAGGTTCAGGTTAGTGATTCTTTGCATTAAGGTTATGTATATATCGTATGCACCTATGTCCTACTTACAAACAAGATTGACAATTCCATATTTTGGCAATGGATTGTAAACACACAGGTTGCAAGTTTTGTATGGGCGGAACTTGAACTGAGTAGATTTACAAGGCCTTTCTTTGCATCAACATTTCTTATAGACTTTTTTTTCAAATCATTTTCAACAAACTTATGAACTCACCAACCATTGTGTTGACACTTTTAGCATGTTTATCTCAGGTCTTAAGGTGATAGCATTTCATGGAACTTTTGGGTCGCATGGCATACATTGGAGTCTTGTGCTTTTAACAATTACCATTCGACATGTTTTGTAAACTCTTTGTGTATTATCAAACTTTGGGATTTCTTGCTTGTAAACATTAACTTATTTATCGAATGGTCAACCTTTCAAAGCGCTCATTATAGAGGTCGTTTTCGATCCATACTTTGTGCTATGACGTTATACCCCAATGACACCATCGTTCATTGCGATATTTTGGGGGTGTGGCACTATAGTGGACAAGAGTCGAGGATACAACTCCTGCGTCATACTCAAGGCTGAGCTTGCGCGGTTTTGCTTCTGCACCTCAATGACCATTTCACAAGCTCACGGTGGCATGAAGCTCTCCCAATCTGTGTAAAGAAATCCTCCTTACCACCTGCTTCTAGATGTCTAAGGGCCCGTTACAAGGCGGCTTATATTTGATCCGCCGACGCTCCCAGGTTTATTTGAGAGAGCGGTGGCGTCTTTTCTCCTACAAGCCTCTCGAATACGCATTGGCCTCTTTATCTCGGCTTAGGCCTTTGGCGATTAGCTGCAATAACATGATCTGCCGATCCTTTTCACTATCGTTCTTTGCTTTCCCCAACAAACTTTGCCTTCAAGCTAAACCAAAGAAACAAGATCCTCAACCAGTGACCCATTGGCGCATCCCCTAGCACGCGCCCTACGGATCTCGGTTCGGAAGATTCGTGACCGAACAGACTCTCTTTGGGAGGTGACTCAAGCACTGTTCGAACCTATTGGCATGCAGACCGAGACTTATCAATATCTCACACGCAAACTTGATGAAAACAAAAACTAATCATACTATCAAGACTACTTACAGGGGCTAGAAACATTTCCGAGTGCGATGATCTTGCCTCACTCTCAGAAGATTCAACATGAACATCCGCGGCTTCTTCTTTGCCGAACTCGCACCATCTCCGATCGCGACCTTTACGCAATAGCCCATGCTCTTGTTCCTCCATTTCCTCATCAATGGGATCCGCCACTACGGGTGGTGGCTGCGCAATAGCGGAGGGCGCCGAGGGCTCTAAGACGCCTTGCACCGGCGTTGCCTCTATCGCAGCGGAAGAGCTGGTCCCTCATGCCCCTAAGTTCAACTCTATTGTATGCCCCGCGGTACTCGCTAGTATTGGTTCTTCGCCTTCTTTCAAAGGCCGTGCCCAACCTCACATCCAATGGTTTAGCTAATTGCACCACAACGAATAGATCCATTTCTGCGCAAAGGAAGCAACAAATAACATAAGTTATATAACGCAAATACGAATGAAGACTCACATTATTTACAGTATAGCGGAATGAGTACCCACCTGCCATTGCCGAGAAGATTGGGATCTCATCTTCTGGGACCAAAATAGTTACTGGTGATGCCCATATGTACCTGAAAATCCTCCGGATAGGCACTAATGGGGATGCGGTTGTCATTTATCGAGTTCCGCATCCTCAAAGATTATCATGACCTAGGTAGGGCACTCATCCTCTCTAATGTACCCGGGTATAAAACTCATAGTTCCATGGAAAGCATATATCATCTACCGGAAGAAATACTCCCTCCAATTCCGGCGAGTCTAGCTTATCCGTATAGCATTGGAGCCTACCGTGCAGCCGCAAAAGATACCCACCCATGTGCCCATATTGTGTGATAAAATGCGCTGAATAAATGGATGGTTGGGTTCATTTGCCGATAACGGCAATTCACCTCAAAATTGGTAACTTTGGCGCTACCGACATCTGATTAAAGCTGGGATATATCACATATAGTTTAACACATCGCATAGAAAGCGGGAGGGGGCAGCGTTGGTTCAAAAAGAACAACCGCGTATAAACCCCCACTTTCCCTCCGGGAAGTCCTTGATAGTTGCCAGCGATCCGGCACAACCGGATGGCGTCCAAGAGGTATAAAATAATCTGAGGAGAACTCTAAAGAGATGGCTCTCGGATAAAAAGGAGGTAAAGTCCGATAATTGTTTCACCATGGTGTTGGATGTATAGAAGCGCACGCGGGTACCTTGAAGTGGGTCAATTTCGGATTGCAATTGCAGTCTATTACAACAATGGCGGATTCTTATTACTTTTTTTTTACGGTGAGTAACATTGTGAAAATGAAGAGTGGTTTTATACCTTTTCTCATCCACCGATATGTGCCACGTGGACCCCACTACCTTCACTTGTGTGGTGAGATTCCTTTGATGGGGCCAGGCGAACTTTCCCCGAATAACTATATGCGTTTACTATTCACTTCCATGTCTAGATACAACGTGCCCGGCGGATATATGTTTATGGCTTCTTTGATACGCTTTGTATGCGTTTTATTATTGACTACGGTTATTAGTCTAGCATCCTTGATTCGCCCTGCATACTAGGCTGGGGACATGATGACGTATAGTGCAGTGAGTCATAAACCCAACTAGAGCCCCATACCTGCAAGCCCGGCATGAACCGGGCCAATATCAATAAGAGTTAGGGCTCACGAAAGCCCAAATCTATTTACAGAATAGATATCCGATATCTTCTAAAATAAGAAGATAATCATTCCCAACCGACCTAAGCGGGATACGCCGAAGGTTGGGGAACACGAACCAACAAGGATTCGTGTGTATATAAAGGAATCATATCCCTCGTTTAAGGTACGATCTCGAGAACCCTAAAACTCCTTAAACCTAAACCGATTACTCACTCACGCCAGGAGGATAATCGTGGGAGACAATCCCATGATAAGCCTAACGGTGTTTCTTGTCTCTTAGTGCGCAGGTCTCAAGCAGCAATTCTCAATTGGTACGAGAGCCGGAGCCCCAAATCAGGAACGCCCAACTTTTGTATCAACAGATAACTAGTCCGTAAACGTGAGCCTTGTTTCACAAGTAGTAAAGTTTATAAAGCTTGTGTGTTGCATCAAAATCTTTGTTGAGTAGTCTTGAGTCAACCTTGAGCAAGTTAAACAAAAATATAAAATTAAAAAGGTACGAACACTAACTCCTGTATAATTTTAAATAGGGTAAAAGCCAAAAATACTCTATGTACTTCTCGTGAAAACTCATTATGCTTTATCAACTTTTTTTATTGTCATTATACTTAACGTTGTTTCCATTTTCGACTCATTATGCTTAATTACTTCTTTATGTATAATGACAATAAAAAAAGTTGAGAAAGCATAATGAGTTTTCAATGAAAATATAGATATAATGGACTGACATTTTATTGATTATAACTAAAGTTTGATCAGTTTATGTGTGGTATTGCGAGTAATCCACATTTTGTCTTATACATGTTTTACAATGACATCGTCATGTTTCATTTTGGCTTCTAGGATTCCCACTCACATTGCATACCTAGTAAGCAAAAGTACAAAGTTTGCCGGTCGTGCACGCTTTTGGTTACAAAGTTTGCCGGGTGGTCAGCAAAAGTTGCCTTTTTATACTGCTTTTTATTCTATCTGAACAAGAGGATTGAGGTTGTATGCGTTACTGATGGGTCAACTTTTAACCCGTTCAACAAGTGCCTATACAACAGTAGACATAACCAATTAAAATGAAAATGGTTATGTATAATGACAATATTTGAAGTACATAGAGCATAATGAGTTTTTGGGGAAAGTACGTTAAGCATTTATAGCTTTTTTCCTTTTAAATATGAAATTCTAACCTGAAGATGACTAGCAACCTGCATTCTTGTAAGACCAGGGACATTCATAAGCTTAAGAATCCCAATGGGATAGCATCCTGATACAAAAACACAATGATTTTAGTGACAGACAAATCTTTAGAGTAACTATTGGAAATACAACTGTTAAAAGATGATATTTATACTTCGTTCCCCAAGCTGCCAGCTTGTCGTGCTAATGGATTTGGTATGAAGTTCCATGGTCCACTCGATATGATTCTTCTTCATAATTATGTCATAAACATCGTTATCCTCGGAGGATTGATAACTTGTTATATCATCCTTCCTTGGGGAGCCTCTTTCCTTCCTTTTACTCCCACAACTTCCACTCTCCTGTAAATTAGTTTGAACTCGTGTGGCAAATTTATGAGACATAGTCTTGTTTACATTTTTCATGCTTAAGCGTTTCTCTCTGATGACATGTTGATGTATAAGCATTATTACATCGACGGTAAGTGGCTTTTTCACACTACCACATTTACCAGTTTCCCCATCGTCGTTTTCCCCGGCGACAATTGTCGCTGAGGAATCCTCACTAAACGACAAAAATATATCCTACGTGGCACGAAGTCTCGTAGAAAAGTCAGCTAAATTATCGCTTACTTTTCCCCGGCGACATGTCGCCGGGATTCAACGGTTATATTTTGACCGAATATTTCATGGTAAAACGTGGCGGGAATTTTTCCTTTTCACTCCAGCGACATGTCCCAGGGATTCATTTGTTTATTTAAAATTCGTAATTAGTGTTAATCTCTCTTAACTTGACGTGGAAAATAGTTTCCCCAGCGACATGTCGCCGGGGATTCGCTTTGACTTCGTTGACTTTAACAAAAACATGGCGCCAAGAATTCCCACAAAAAACATGGCGCCAAAACTTCCCACCAAAAAGCTAACATATATGTTTTATATATCACAAAAATCTACCAGATCTTATCCTCAAAACCACTCAACCTTGAGATCTTATACCACCAAAATCTAATAGATCTTATCCTCAAAAACCACTCAACCTCACAACCTCTTATCTTCACACAAATTTCAAAACCTGAGATGGATCAATTTAATCCTTTTATGTGTTCTTGTGGAGCAGGAAATATAAAATTAAAAACATCACATAGAGAATATTCATCTGGACGACAATATTATTCATGTCCTCTGTCAAAGGTGAACAATCATACATTTCTTATTTATGTAAATATACAAATAATTGGGTTGTAAGCTCTTATAATTTTCTTATTATGTAACAGCCCAGAAAAGATAATGGATGCGGATATTTTATGTGGAAGGATGTATTTGACGAGTACTTAAGAACAATCTCTGCACCAACAGAGTGCACCAACAGAGTGCTCGACTAATATATTTACTATCTTGTGTTTTTGTCACTACATAGGACGAGATGAAAATGCTTGAGGCTACGGGTCAGTACACGGAGGATCAAATCAATGCGTTGGCAAGAGGGGGTAAGCTTCGTGGGCATATTCCCGGTGTGGGTCGGTATTGCCATCACGCCACATCCAAGCCAAGTATGCGCCGACAAGTCGCTCACCAAAGATGTAGGCTTTATCATGAGTCTCCTCGAAGCGGCAGCGCTGCGGATATGTTTAGGGAGTATGAGTCGGGTGGTGCTAGCAGGAGTGGTGGGTGTGGTGATGACGAGGAGAATGGCGGTGATGAGGATAACGACGGCGAGAGGTAGTTGTGTTATATATTATTAGTATGTTACATTGGTACTAGCTTTAGGTAGTTGTGTTATATATTATTAGTATGCTACATTGGTACTTTAGGTAGTTGTGTTATATATTATTAGGTTCATCTTGGCGCCATTTAAACACTTGTTTCCCTATCTATCAATGCACATATTGACTTTTAAGTCGTGTTTATGTAAAAGTTGTGATCTATTTGTATTGCGTTGATCCGTTATATTGTATTTGTGTTTTGGTACAAGTTGTGGTGAGTCTATACAGTTTTGGTACAAGTTTATTTGGTAGATTTTTTCCGAAAAATTCCGAAAAAATCTGGAAATCGCCGTGCGGGTTGTATTAAAAATCACGAGACCTTTCCCGGTCGCGGAATAACTACATTAAACGTTGACAAGGCAACGAGAAACGCGATTTCCCCAATGACATGTCGCCGGGATAGTATGCTCACTCGTTGACTTGTCAACAAATAACCATAGTATCCCCTGACATGTCACCGGGATAGTTAAATATTATCGTTATCGTTAATTAGGCGTGTTAATCATTTAGCTTAATTCGATGATTCCCCAGCGACATGTCGCTGGGGATAATATGCCACCGTGGCACTGCTTCTTTGACTGAAAATTGAGTGGGACCCACGTTGTCGCCGGGGATTGTCGCTGGGGATACAATCCCTTACGAGACTTCCCCAGCGACGATTCCGCAGCGACATGTCGCTTGGGAAAGTCCCCATATGTCGATGGGGTAGCAGGTCAATGTTGTAGTGTGATCAGGACAAGAAAAGCTCCACTCTTCAAAGCTTCAGCTAGGAAGTCATCATCATCTTCCTCGGACATCAATTGAATATAGATCAAGTTAGACATTACATGAATATGTTTTTTCAAATGACAATTGCATCAAAAGTTGAAGTATAAATTTGAGAGCAGTGCTACTAAAACTCACCCATCGATAGTAATTCCTTGATATCTGCTGATCTTAGAAATGTATGAATAACCATGTTAGTAATCTCTGTTGGGATTTTAGAAGCGTTAGCCAAGTAACGCATACGAGTACGCAGTGGAATTGGATCTAGTTATCGCAATTAGGTTAACACGTATTTAATAAACAATTAACGAATAAAAGGTAAATTAAGAAATTAACCTTTGGCGATTAATGAACGCAAGTGAACGAAGGAAAACCAATAGAAACCCTAGTATCAAAATTAGATACCTCTATGAGTATCACACACAAACACGAAAACCGAATACGTTCGATAAACAGCTAGTCGAGAACGTATAAAACCTAATCAGCACTTGAATCACTTGAATACCAAACAAAAAAAAAACCCCAAGAACCACGGCTTGCTTCTTATCCGAGAACAATTACTGTTCGATGAACAGTACCAACCTTTACCCGATACCGGACAAAAGGGTCCGATATCTTTCTGCTTGTTGTCCGAGAAAAACCCCACGACCAAAAACATAAACCACCTCTTGCTGCTATTCGAGAACTAAGAACCAACAAGAAACCAACAATGATAACTTCTAAACACTTGGATTGAGGTACAATGAAAGGTTAGGACACAAAGAAACCAAAAAAACCTAATCGACTTTGAACAAGTCGAATTGGAATCTAAGCAGGATGCAAGATTCGGTTTAGGTATTTAGGGATATAAGATTATACGTACAAATTGAGGTTGGGTGTGTTTGATTTTATAGCCAAGCAAACCGTCTCTTGTTTGGATCATTGCTTGGTCGATAAGCCAAGAACCCAAACAAACCTCCCTTTCCCTATCAGTGATAGACATCAAGGCCCAAGGCTAGTCCATCCAATCCGACCCAAGTTCACTTAAACAAGATGTCCATGGGTCATGCAAATCGGGTCAAGTTGCATGCATGTATATCGAGTATATATTCAAGTTATATTACGTTCGACACGTACTCTCGTGTTTATCGTGTGTGCCCCCATAGGCTCTCACACTCTTAGTCGTTTACGTGTGTTTTAAACTCTCACAAACCAACAGCTCCCACTTGGGAGTTGGTGTGTCGAATGGCACACAAAACTAACGACGGAAACGCCTAGCAACGCTCTCACTCGCTTTTTAACTAAAAGTGTCTGAGAGAATAGTTTCATAAAAGTTTCTCAGTAGCATGGTCATTCAATATATTGCTTTAATCATCCTTTGTTATAGATATCGTTAATCATGGATATGGATCTTAAATCATTCCATATAGTTTAACCATTTAGAATCTCGTTTTAGGTTTTAATTCAGATATACCGAATGTAATCAAGAATCATCTTGCATTACCCTTTGGGTCTGGCCAGACATTTATCTGATTAAATCTGGAGAGCGCATGGTATCTTTCACGCACATATCAAGTGGAGTAACAAATCCTTTATTGACTACAAGTGTTGTGGATGCTTCGCCATCACTCCGAAATATAGCATTTATAACTACCTTATTCAGATAGTGTTTTGCGTATACTTACAAAAAATGATATCCACACATAAAAGAACTTGCTTGTATCTCAAGTCTAAGGACGAAGATAACAAACCATTTTCAATATTTTACTTATGACAAGGATCCAAAAGTAAATGTTTGAAAGTTGGGGAATCCAATATGCATCTCTAGTGAATACATATGAGTTTGGTGGGAACAATCCAACTTCTCGTTAGAATTATAACCAACACTCACATTTGCCTTACATAACAATATTCCCATATTGTTAACCGACAATGGACATATTTAGAATGATAAATCATTTCATAGATTAAACATGCAAATATGGAATAACAAATTTATATGAATATAATAACAAATACCTCGTATCTTATTAATCAGAAAATAATAACTGTCTTACAATTCCAAATTATCCAAATACTAATTAACACACAGTTTACATGAGACTACTAGAAGTACCAAACCTATATCTCTAGTCAATTTAGAATGCTTAGGATACTTCAAAGCTTTCATAAATGGATTAGCTAGGTTGTCATCTGTGTGAACTTTTAATATCTTCACATTGCCCATTTCAATGGTCTCTTGAAGATAATGAACTTTAGCGCGATAATGTCTAGCACCTTTAGTGATTCCGCTTTCATTAGCTATAGTAATGACTCCAGTATTGTCACAATACATATTTATTGATTCTTAAATTGTGGGAACAATGTTCAACCCAGAAATGAATTTACGAATCCATACAGCCTCTTTTGATGCATCACAAGCAGCAATATACTCAAACCATTCGTAGATGAAGTAGCAAACATACTTTGCTTTGTGCTTTTTCAATCAACAACACCTCCATTTAGAACAAATACATATCCAGTCTGAGATTTTAAGTCATCAAGATCATGCCGATATCCATCATTAGCAAGAAACATGAGCTTTTGTTCCGTCTCTCCTCCATACACCAGAAACATATCCTTAGTATTGCGTAAATACTTAAGAATATTTTTCACAGCAGTCCAGTGAAGTTCACCTGGATTCTGTTGAAATCGGCTTGTCACATTCTGTGCGAACGCAACATCAGGACGAGTACATCTCACAGCATACATAATAGAACCTATAGCCGAAGCATAAGGAACTCTTTGCATGCGCTCTTTCTGAGCAGGTGTCTCAGCACCTTGTGACTTACTCAACTTAGGCTCTTCTTGCATTAGGATAGCTCCACGTTTGGAATTCTCCATAAAAAATCTCTTCAAGATTTTCTCAACGTAAGCACTTTGACATAAAACAATTAATCGTTTAGATCTGTCTTGATAGATCTTGATTTCAAGAATATATGCAGCTTCACCTAAATCTTTCATGGCGAAACATCTTCCAAGATAGGATTTTACATCTTGTAACATTGGAATGTTGTTTCGCATAAGCAATATGTCATCAACATATAGAATTAGGAAAGTGACATAACTCCCACTAGCTTTCTGATATACACATGGCTCATCTTGATTCTGAGAAAAACCAAATTTCTTGATCTCATCATCAAAATGTTTATACCATTGCCTCGATGCTTGCTTAAGTCCATAAATGGAACGCTTGAGCTTGCATACTGATACGCGTACAACGCGCGTTCGGGGTCAAAGGAACTTCCTTTTTGTCGAGCAAGTTTTTCAACACCCTAGGCAGTGAACCTAATCGTTGTAGTGTAGTATTAGGGTAAGCCTCGGGAATTGATATCATTCTATAGGGGAATAGGAATGCTAGTGAGAAATTACTACGCTAAGGTTGGGGTTGAGGAAGATTATTTTTTATTCTTTTTTATATTTTTTTAGAAAATTGAAAGGTACGAATCTCGGGGTATTGGATTTGGGGGGTTGGTATTTCTACCGATTACTCTATTTATCTAATTAACTAATCTAAGGTGAGTGTAGTCTATGTCTATTGTTGTGTGCTCTTATGATAATTAAAAAATGTGTTTACCTAGATGCTATTACTCCCTAGTTATCTCCTATTGATGGTTGAATTGTCACGTCCTTATTCTTAACGCGTTGTATCTTCTAAGGTCGTAGGGTATGCGTTTTTCCCTAACTCTTTGAGACTACCTTAAGGTTATTGCCTACGAAATCTCTAGGATTCATAAACTAACTCTAAGGTTATCTTTGAATGTTTAGACTACAATAACTCTAGGTGATTAAAAACTAATGTTCACAAAGATTACTCAAGCATTAAAAACACAACGAATGACCTATCGCAATACTAGGTCAATCACAATTAAGATAAGAGACAACCAATCAATATTCAATATCTAGGTTTCATATATCTAAGCAAACACACAAGTAAATTAGCCGGACATGGAAAACATGCAAGCATACACACAAATAATTGAAGACATAATTAAATTAATGAAGTAAATCACTTATCTTGTTATAAAATAGGGTATGGAACCCTAAGATACTGCCCAAGACAGCCAAAGTTTGGTTTAGGTTTTACTCCACAAAACTACCTCTCTAAAAGTCTAAAAATTAGAATTCTATATATAGAGTTACAATATGCACGGCGGTCACTCTTTATTTGTGGCGCTCGATCGCCGCCATTAGTTTTTCGTCTTGGCCACGTCAACTTTGTGACGGCGTCACCTTATGGTTGTGACGCCGTCGGCTTTCATCTTCGGCGCCGTCGGGATCCAAATCTAGGCCGTCGAGTTGTGACATCCTCTCTTTAAAACGATGCCATCAAGTGTAAAATAGCAATTTAGCTTCTGAGTCGCTCTCAAGCGTGTTGCGACGGCGCGCCATTTGGTCGTTTTGACACCGTCACTTTTCTTTGTGACTTTAGTGTCTTTATTCTTGACTTTGGCCATTTTCTTCATATATTCGCGCCATTTCGTCTGAATAAGTGTCATTCCAGCAATTTACCTTCAAGAGACCTAAAAAGTGAAAAGGAACGAAATTAAGCAGTAACGGATATAAAAGTGGTCGATTAAGGGCTTAAATGGCCCCTCAAAAGTGTACCTATTAAATCCTTATCACATACACGATTAGGATATTTAGGATCAACAAAACCCTCAGGTTGATTCATATAGACCTCTTTGTAAAGATGTCCATTGAGGAAGGCGGTTTTGACATCCATTTGCCATATCTCAAAGTCATAGAACGCCACTATAGCTATGAGAATCCTTATAGCTCTAATGTCTGCTACAGGAGAAAAGGTTTCTTCATAATCAATCCCGTAGGTTTGAGTGAAGCCCTTTGCTACAAGATGAGCTTTAAAGGTGTATACCTTACCATCCATGTCGGTTTTCTTCTTGAAGAGCCACTTGTTGCCAACTGTCTTGTAGTTAGGATGAAGCTCAACTAAAACCCAGAAGTCATTGTCTTTCATGGATTGCATTTCCACATTTATTGCATCAAGCCATTTCTTGGATTCATGATCCAGCAATACAGCTTTATGTTTATTTGGTTCACCAAGATCCCCTAACTCATGTTCCTCAGCGTCAATGTATAAACACATATGGTTAGGAGCACAGCGTGTCCTTGTGGACTTTCGAATGCACAATATCACTTTGAGGTTCTTCAGTTTCTTGATCCTCCTCATCATGATGAATGCTAGTGTCTAAAGAAGGATTTGTATCTTCATCTTGAATTATTTCAAGATCTTATAAACTCCCACTTGCTTCAAGATCCATAAGATCATTCTCAAAGAACTCAACATTTCGAGCAACAATAACTTTGTTCTCAGATGGAAGATAGAAAGAATATCCCATAGTTTCCTTAGGGTATCCTACAAAGATACACTTAACAACTCTAGGTTCAAGTTTTTCAGGTTTGGTAAGTGTATCATGCTTAAAAAGAGCCTCACAACCCCAGAGTTTTAAGTAAGACAAGTTAGGGGATTGCCCATGCCATAATTCGTATTGTGTCTTTTCAACCTTCTTAGTTGGAACCATATTGAGAATGCATGCAGGAAACTCAAGGGCATAATCCCAAAAGGACTTTGGAAGAGTAGTTTGTTTCATCATAGAACGTACCATGTCAAGCAGGGTTCGATTTCTCCTCTCAGATACACCATTGTGTTGTGGAGTATAAGGAGGAGTTCGATGGGCAATAATCCCATGCTCCTTCAGATGATCCGAAAACTCTTGACTCATATATTCACCTTCACGATCAGAACGTAGTGATTTTATGGTCTTCCCGAGTTGGTTTTCTACTTCCTTTTGAAACACCTTAAATGTTTCAAACACTTCATGTTTATGTTTCAGAAAGTAAACATAACCATACCGACTATAGTCGTCAGTGAAAGTCAAGAAGTAATTTGCTCCTTGTCTTGATGTGATTCTAAATGGGCCACATACATCTGAGTGTATAAGTCCAAGTAGATCTTTAGCCCTTTTCACTTGATGTGTATAAGGTTTTCTTGCCATCTTACCAGACATGCAAGCAACACACTTTTCAACTGACTTAATGTCAGATGAGTTGAGAAGTCCATCGTGTTGCAACTTCTCCATGCGTTTCTTGCTAATGTGTCTAAGACGACCATGCCACAAGAGAGCATAGTCCAAGTTTGACTTGGCTCTTTTATTGCTTACATCAAACATAGAACATTCATTTGTATTCAAACAAGACATATCAATTTCATAAATACCATTACAAGGAATAGTAGTAAAATAAACAACGTTATTTTTAGAAACTGAAATAGCATTATTCGATTCAAAACGGTTAATAAAACCATCGTCATACAAACGAGAAACTAAAATAATCCCACTAGATAGAGGGAGTATAGTGACAATCATTTAAGACGATAACTAATCCGCTAGGGAGACATAAATGAAAAACTCCAATTGCTTCAACTCCTGCCGTTGACCATTGCCCACGTACAGACTTAAAGCTCCTGGTTTTAGCTTCCTATTTCCCCTAAGACCCTGAGTAGTATTACAGATGTGAGTACCACAACCAGTGTCATATACTAAGGATGTATTAGAAAAAGAGTAGAGTTCTATTGTGAAAATACCTAAAGAACTAGCTGCAAGAGATTTCTTCTTTTTCATCAACTCGGTGAGATACCGGGGAAAATTCCTTCTCCAATGTCCTATCTCACCACACTGGTGACAAGTAGCATCCTTCACTGGATTATCCTTCTTGGGTGGTGGAAGAATCTTGGGTTTGGAAGTAGAAGCATTGTATGGCTTATACTTAGTAGCATAACCAAACTTGCTATTTCCATTTTCACGATTCCCCTTAGCAGCCTTAAATGATTTATTCTTCTTTTGGTTTTTCTAGACCTTACCACCCCTACGTACATAATGTAGTGCAGGTGCAGCATATTTCTTTGGCAACGTCTGCTCATGTTGCTTAAGCATAGCATGTAATTCATTCACAGTCTTCCCCATGCTGTGCATATTAAATTTCTGCACAAACGAAATGTACTCTTTAGAAAGACCGATTAGGATCAAACTAACTCTATAGTTCAGAGTAACTGGGTGACCAAGACGTTCCAAGTTTTCAATGTAGCTCTTCATATTTAGAACATACGAGTTAACCGATTGACCCTCTTCCTGCTTGCAAGCGTGAAATTCACGTGCAGTTTGTAGAAGCTCTTGCTCACTGTTGTTGGAACATAGACTTTAACTCCTGAAGCATGTCATAAGCACCAAGATGAGTTATATTTCGTTGGATCTATAACTCCATGGTCATGAGCATGAAGGCAGCTATATCCTTTGAGCCTTTGACCCAAGCAGTGTGAGCTGCAAGGGCCTTGAGGATAGGGTGGCCAGGAGTAGCAACAGGTGTTGCAGGTATAGGATGCTCTAAATAAGTTTCCTTATCTTCAGCTGATAGTATAATGCGAAGCTGGCGATACCAATCAATGAAGTTAGGTCCAGTGAGTTTTTGTTTCTTAAAGAAACTCCTAAGTACCGAACTGTTTCCGACTGAAGTAGTCATCTACAATTTTGAAAAGTTCAAATAATTAGTATTTTCGATAATTACATTCTTAAAATAATTAACTACCCAATTAATTACTAATAATACTAAGATCCATCTTGCACTCCCATTTAATTACTAGAGGTCTGACCAGTGCGTAAAAAAATAGGACAAGAGGTAAGCGACGAGCGTTAATTGCATAATGCAACTCTTAGACTTTATGAGACTGTTTAAGGCATTAGTATCAAGTAATAATGTCAAAAGCATGTTTAGTCCTCATCTTATGCCTCGGGTTCAAGGTTTGACCAAGCCAACTCGAAATAAGTCGACCAAGTATGAACGTGTAAAAATAACCAAAGATCTAACCTAAGCGAAATAATCACCATGGGTTGGAAATTCCCTTAGGTCTGACCAGAGAAGTCAATCCAAATGCACATGTTCATAGTTGGATGACATAGACTTAAAATTAACAAATATGTATGCACATAAATGTGGTAAAAGTCGTGTACAAAGAAGCATGCAAAACAACTTTGTAACACTATTTTTAAAAACTTTTGGTAATGACACTATAAAGATCATCATGGTTCACGGTAGCTCCAATCGAACGCACATGGAGGCAGAGGACCAGGTAAGCGTTGAAGCAATAACCTAGACATCCTTTCGGTGTGACTTTGCGCACCTCTTTAAACCCCCTTTATAGTTTGTTCTAGTCGGTGAGCCGTACATCCCAAGTGTCCATAGCGTCTAGTTTTTAAATTCTTGAAAACGTGTTTCATTATATTAGGTCACTTTATTTTAGAAAAACAATTTTTCACGAATCAAATAGCAGGTCACAATGAGCATGATATTTAGGCATGTAAACAAAGACCAATATTAATGTTATAGTTACGATATGTATTATTCCATATTGCATACGATTAGGTGTCAAAGCAAGTAACAATTATGCACATAATGGAATCACAAATATATAATCATAACCATCAATATCTAACCACATATTGTTCCGAGTTCTCTTGCGAGTCTTCCCCAAACGGAGAACCATAAGACCGTTACTAGGTGCAATACCTAGATCGCCCCATACATCGCAAAAAGCAATTGAGTGCGTCTTGTGGCCGGAAAACACATAAAAAGCATGGCAATCTCAATTAACAAGTAATTACGCTACTTTACGTATTTAATAAACAATATGTAATTCTAATTATCAACATAATTCTATATAACAATTAATTAATTCTAATTAACCGTTAATTCTGATTAACAAGTAATTCTAATTAACAAATTAATTTTAATTAACAATTTAATTTAATTTGTGTGTGACTAGTTATTTTTTTTATTAATGATTAACAAGTATTGCATATAGTTGTCAAAACAGAAATAAAACGAATAACTAAATTAGTTTCATGCAACCTTTTAAACATGTTTATTAAAAGAAACGTCTAACCCATAATCGCAAAAACGAGTTGAATCGTGATGCCACTGTTGGGATTTTAGAACTACGTTAGCCAAGTAACGCATATGAGTACGCAGCGGAATTGGATCTAGTTATCGCAATTAGGTTAACACGTATTTAATAAACAATTAACGAATAAAAGGTAAATTAGGAAACTAACCTTTGACGATTAATGAACGCAAGTGAACGAACAAGAAAACCAATAGAAACCCTAGTATCGAAATTAGATACCTCTACGAGTATCACACACAAACAAGAAAACCGAATACGTTCGATAAAGAGCTAGTCGAGAACGTATAAAACCCAATCAACACTTGAACCACTTGAATACCACACGAACAAGAAAACCCAAGAACCACGGCTTGCTTCTTATCTGAGAACAATTACTGTTCGATGAACAGTACCAACCTTTACCCGATATCTGACAAAAGGGTCCGATATCTTTCTGCTTGTTGTCCGAGAAAAACCCCACGACCAGAAACAGAAACCACCTCTTGCTGCTGTTCGAGAACTAGGAACCAACAAGAAACCAACAATGATAACTTCTAAACATTTGGATTGAGGTACGATGCAAGTTTAGAACACAAACAAACCAAACAAACCTAATCGATTTTGAACAAGTCGAATTGGAATATAAGCAGGATGCAAGAATCGGTTTAGGTATTTAGGTATATAAGATTATGCGTAAAAATTGAGGTTGGGTGTGTTTGCTTTTAAAGCCAAGCAAACCACCTCTTGTTTGGATCATTGCTTGGTCGACAAGCCAAGAACCCAAATAAACCTCCTTTGTCCGATCAGTGATAGACATCAAGGCCCAAGGCTAGTGCATCCAATCCGGCCCAAGTTCACTTAAACAAGCTGTCCATGGGTCATGCAAATTGGGTCAAGTTGCATGCATGTATATTGAGTAGATATTCAAGTTATATTACGTTCGACACGTACACTCGTGTTTATCGTATGTTCCCCCATTGGCTCACACACTCTTAACCATGTACGTGTATTTTAAACTCCCACAAACCAACAATCTCCCTATCTGCGAGCAAGAGGTCATATTCATTCTTCTTCTTCTACATCAATTTTAGAGCCACACAAGCGTCGTGAATGCAAGTAACTAACAAGAGCAACAAAAGAAAGGATATGATATATCTATGGATTGAAGATGGTAAGTGTAAGACGAATATTGTAAAAACTATTAATCTCAACACAAAACACAACAATACTACTTATAAATCACCCAACCAACCTCCCCTTGGTAATATTCTTCTATTACTCAAAGAATCAATAAGATAAGTCCACAACTCTGTGCTTACCAAACAAATATATAAGAAATCAGATAGCCCCCTTCTCAAGGATTCTATCTATCTCACTACAAAGATTGATACAAAAGACCTCACTACAAAACACTCAGAAACTACCTAACAATGATCAAGATGATCAAACTAACATCAGACTTGAGAATACGAGAGAATAACAGATTTTATGTGTGAAAGAATGTATCTGAATGAGCAAACCCTAGATCTGACTTTGCTTATATAGACCACAGTTTCACTTCTAACCCTAAAAAACCACATACTTGACATATGGAGACAAAACATAGTTATAACAAGTATGAGTTTGACCAAATAACAAAGACAAAACTAGTTGTTTCAACACCCCTCCTCAAACTCATACAGTGAACATATTCACCAGATTCAACTTAGAACAAAACTTCTTATGTTGAGCTATGCTCAACCCTTTAGTAAACACATCTACTATTTGACTAGCAGAATCAACCTTCACGGTTTTAATAGCACCAGATGCTACCTTTTCCCTTATGAGACGTACATCAATTTCAAAATGCTTAGTATTTTCATGGAAGACAGATTAGCAACAATTTGAATTACAGATGTACTATCACAACACAAAGGCACATGCAACAAGCCTTCAACTTTCAAAAATTTCAAAATATTGACAAGCCAAACAATATCACAAGTGGTAGAAGCCCATACAATGACCTGTAAATAGTTGCTTGTTTCTTACTTTTCCAGGAAACCATGTTACCACCAAGAAACACACAAAAACCAAAAACAAATTTCCTGGTAACTAAACACATAGCCCAATCAGCATCTGAATAAGCATGCAGACTAAGTAAACCACTTTTACTATACTGAATACCACACCCAGGAGCAGCCTTAAGATATCTTAAGACTCTTAATGAAGCAACAAAATGTGACTATAAGGGAGAATGCATAGGCTGACTCAAGCAATGCAAAGCATATGAAATATCAGGTCTAGTCACAGATAAGTATATAAGTTTACCAACAAGTTTTTGATACTCTGTTAAACTAGCTAATTTTTTTATCCTTATCAGTTTCAACATGATTAAGCACGGTATTCTGTTGCATTGGTGTTGCAGCAGGCTTGCAAGCTAAAAGACCATACTCACATAGTAATTCAAGATAGTATTTCCTTTGTATGAAACAAAGACCCTTTTTGTTTTCTAAAATCTCTATACCCAAGAAATATTTTAGAGTACCCAAGTCTTTAATTTGCAACTTAGATGACAAAAATAATTTGAACTTTGAAACTTCTTCATCACTATTACCAGTGATGACAATGTCATCAACATATACTAACAATGCTAGAAAAATCCCATCCTTATCTTCTGTGAACAAAGAATAATCAAACGTACTTTGTGTAAAACCATTTTCTTATAAAGAATTGGTCAATTTTTCATTCCATTGTCTTGGAGCTTGTTTTAGTCCATACAAAGACTTGACAAGCTTGTAGACTAGGTGGTAATTCCATATACACACCCTCATTCAGATCAACATAAAGAAATGCATTATTAACATCTAATTGATATAAAGACCAACCATTATGCACAACAATGCTAATAATACACCTCATAGTAACCATTTTAACAACACGACTAAAAGTTTCCTCATAATCTATACCTTCCCTTTCATTCTACCCCTTAGCAACAAGTCTAGCCTTATAGCTATCAACCTCACCAGAAGACTTATACTTAATTTTAAATACCCATTTACTTCCAATAGTTTTTCTACCACATAGGTGTTGTTTTTTATGTAAAGCTTCCATCTCATTATTCATAGCTTCAATCCAATTCTTATCTTGAGTTCAGCAGACCTGTTATGGGTAGTATAAAAACACAAATTTCTAGCTGACAACTTAGCATAGCACACAATTTTTTCAATACCATACCTCAAAAAACTGTTAACAACAAAATCATTAAGTCTAGAAGGCAGATTACTAACTCTACTAGACCTTCTTAGCATAGATTGAGGAGTACTCCCCATGTTAGTAGTATGATCAGCAGCAGACTTAGAAGGTCTTGAACCTGACCCATGAGCTGGACTAGGATACTGTGTGCCCTTAGATGGGAAAATGTTTTCATCTAACTTGGTTACCATGGTTGCATCCTCATCAGCAGTATGTGATCTGCTGACATCATTGGATATCATACCACTACCTTCCACAAATGATGAGTCTCCTTTTTCATCATTGGGACTTGCCTCATTATTGGTGTGGTCATCAATGTCATCTAAAAAATTTAAGAAACTTGACTCAGACTCTAAAGAACTTAAAACAAACTCATTTTAACTCAAAAAACCATTTGACTCAGAATTCATTTTAAAAGGAAAAATAGTTTAATAAAAGTTCACATCCTTAGCAAAAAACACAGTTTTGCTTTCAAGACTATATAACTTGTAAGCCTTTTTGACACTAGAAAAACCAATCAAAACACACTTTTCAGACCTTGAAGAAAAGTTATCATTATTATTTAAGACAGTAGAATAGCATAGACAACCAAAACACCTGAGGTGAGAGAGACTAGGTTCTTTACCATATACTAACAGATAAAGAGAAGCTCCAGACAATACAAAGGAAGGCAACCTATTAATTAAGTGAACCGCAGTTAAAATACACTCAATGCACATATTGAGAGGAATCCCCTTGAAACATAAGACTTCTAGCAACATTTAAGAGATGTCTATGTTTCCTCTAAGTTATGCCATTCTGCTGAGGTGTATGGGCACAAGAGGTTTGATGCACAATTTCTTTAGAGTTAAAAAATGTTGCCATTTTGTTATTTACAAACTCTGTTCCATTGTCAGATCTAAAAACCTTAACTCTTCTGTTAAATTGTGTAAAAATAAGTTCCACAAAACTTTGAATATAAAAACCAACTTCATCTTTAGTTTTGATGAAATATGCCCATACAGCTCTGCTATAGTCATCTACTACAGTTAAAAAATACTTGTATCCTTCTCTACTCATAACTCTATAAGGTCCCCACAAATCAAGATGAACCAGTTCACCAACAGAGTTAGCCTTATGTTTAGACAAAGGGAAAGGTTCCCTAGTCTGCTTAGACTTATGACACACATCACATGGAGTCACATGATTATCAGCTTTAAGACCAATGGTTTTACTAATTTTAGATAAAACAATATCAGATGGATAACCTAGCCTGCTATGCCATAGCTGCTTAGAATCATGACAAACAAACACATTGTTAGATACACCACTTATCTTACCACATTGTTCCACATAAAACAAATAAAGGCCACCACATTCATTACCAGTCCACACAGTTTTGACTAGATTCAAATTCTGAAAGTAGCATTTGTGTTCATCAAATCCAACAAACAATTTACTATCTTTAATCAATTTATGAACAGCCAACAGACTAACACAATATTCTGGAACCACAAGCACATCAAACAACAAAACATTATTGGTTAATCTTAAATTTCCAACATATGTTATTTTAGCTAAAGTTCCATTAGGATGTCCAATAGTAAGATTTAAACCATATATATCAATTACATTAAACATATTACTTGTTGAAACTGTTAAATTCTTATTTGCTCCATAATCTATAATCCACCCCAAACACACATTATACTTATAGGAACCGGTTTGGGCATAGAAAAACTTCTCAAAATGCAGATTAAAACAAACATTAGCATTAAAAAAACCATTTTCATACCCTCCTTGAAAACAATAGATATACGCATTGTCCTTTATTTCTTTTTACCATGACCAACCCTGAAAATCGAGGGCACGCGTATATTGAGCCTATTGGTCAATAAAAATAAATTTTTTTGTTTCCAATTTAGACAAACTAATAATTTTAATTTTTGTCTAGGAATCATATGTGGAATTTTTTTGTTACTGTAACATTACATTCTAACATTACGTTCCTATTGATGAATGAGATCTACAATAAAGTCCAAACTTTTGAAAAAGAATCGATATTTTTTAGAGTTATGTGAAACTATTATGTCTCATAATCTTTGATAAGTTTCAAAATTGAACGTATTCCCCTTAACCAAAAAGTTTTCTAAAAAAACGTTATTTTTATTAACATAATTTTTAATACCAAGAACATCGTATACATGGGGTTATAAGTGTTGAAAATGAAGCATGATTTTAAACCACTTTTAAAACCAAACCCGTGACACCCTGTGATTTTCATGGTTTTATACGAGCAACCTCTAGTATTACTTTTCAAGGAATACAAAAAAAAGTTGTACACATGAATTTATAATGCAACGACTTATGACATGTATTAATTGACTTCCTATTTGAAGATTATCTCAGGATAACTCAATTTACAACCCACACCTAAAAACAGCATATAGACACATGTTTATAAATATCAAAATAGAAGCACAAACTGTAAATTAAATTAATTTTGATACCAAACCCCGTGTATGCATGGGGTTATAACTAGTAAACATGCCGGTCTTAACTTTTGTATTAAAGTATACAATTATTACAATCTAAAAATAGTATATCACCGTGTATGACTTTTTAAGGTGATACTAAATTCAAAATTATTTAGAGTTTCACATGAAGGAAATCTTGTTGAATTAGACCATCCTAGAAGAGTTTATGACACACATCTAAACAACTTTAGCATTTTATTTTGAACAAAGAAAATGTTGTTAACTATCAATAATATAACACTGCATATAATAAACCAAAATGAAAATGATACTTCAATATGAAATGCTTTCAACAAACCCCAAGTTTTCAAAAAAAATGTTTATGGTGATTCTTACCTTGATATGAATGAGACTATAGTAAGCTAGCAATGGCATACATGTCATCCTTCTTTAATCCAACAACTAAAACATCAAAAGAATGTTTTTGTAATGTTGTAAAGAAACGTTCATTTTAAACTCAATAGCTATCTGTGCTTTGAGAGTTTTGGGATTAGCTATGGCTATAAGACATTTTTTTAACATAGAGGTACAAATGACATAGAGAGAAAAATAAAAGGAGGTAAAGAAAATAGGATATTCCAAATATAGAAGGGAGTTGAGGTGGGATTAGATGTAATATTATGATCACATAACTAATACAATGATGCAAAAATCATTTATATATCAGCCAAATTAGTTTAAAAAATTAAATTTGTTGATACAAATAAACCGTTAAAACGTTTATTTATATTTTTCGATCTTCTTATGTTTTGTCGATAATAATCGTAAAATTATTTTAACGAAATAAAGAAAATACGTAAAGCTTTGAGAAAATAGTTTACTAACACATTTCACTAAAGAAATAAACCATTAAACATGTTTAGTTAAATAGTTTATATAAAACCAAAACCATTTTTATAAAACACATATAGGTAACTTTGGTAACTTATATTTTATAAAAATACATACTAGTTCAATGTATTTTGAATTCTATATGTGTTGGGTAAACCATGATGTATAACCCATGCACATGACCCGTGCCCATGACCCATGTGCATTTACATCATGCATGACATCATGTTGGGTTAAACCCATGACTCATGACCCATAACCCATTGTCTATATACATTATATCTAGTTGGGTACCAGTGATAAAAAGTCCATGACCTATGGTGCATTACCCATAACCCATAACCCAGTTTGTAACGCAAGAACTGGACTGATCTCACCAAACAGCCGAACCCCTTTGTTTATACTTGTCGGATCCCTTTGGGAAGGGATTCGACGGATTCAGGTGAACAATAGGCATAAATGTATATAAATAGTGAGCCATTACTTTCTTATTTGTCACCCCTCTTAGACATATTTTCTCTCTATGTTCTAACCTCTCTAACCTCAGATCTAAGGATCTTCTATGTAGCTTCTCTCTTTGTGATTCTCTAGGATCCTATTAAAGGCAAGATCATGACCTTTTAAAGACTACTGAAGTGAATATTCTTGATTTTTCTTCTCTTTCTCCATTAGTGTGTTGTGTTAGTTAAAGGTGTTGGTATGTTATGTTAATAGGTGTGTTCGATATGGGGTGTCGATGTGTGTTGTGATACTTACTGTGTAGGGTGTTGGTTCCTCAATTATAGTAGAACTCGGTATCTAGCCTAGTACTGGATAAAGTGTACGCGACGTAGGTTTGGTTCTACCTTGTGGAAGAACTCGGTATTTAGCTTTGTACCAGATAAAGTGTAAGCAACGTTGTGAAGGCTTGTCCACCGGTTAAAGGAGCTTGTGGTGTGTAGTGATTACAAACTCTCAAGTTAGGTACTCGGGGAGTGGAGTAGGGAAAGGAATGTGACCATTTAGCCGAACCACTATAAATACTTGTGTTGTGGTTGTGTATATCTTTCTCTATCTCATAGTATAGCTTATATATTCATCTAACTATCAATATCCAACACACACTTTAAATAGATTGATATAAGTCAATTTAAATACCTTAAAACAAAGTTTTAATTGGTAAAACTATTCAACCCCCCTTCTAGTTTTCTACAAGTGGTATCAGAGCTTCATTACCAAATTTCTTAGAGTATATTGTACTTTAAAAACTTGAAACGATCTGTGTATGTTTGAAAACTATAAAGAAGGAAAATCTTTGTGAAAACTGACATCAAACTCATTTTTATGAATTGGATCAAAACTTCTGAGTGTTGGATAATGATAGTTTCTATTCGCTATAATTTTAAAAAATTTATTTCAAAGTCTACTTCATAATAGGTCTCTTCGAATACTTCATCCCATTAAAGGGTAAATGAAGTTCACACCCAAGAAGAACCGAAATAGCTATCAACCTGCCTTACCAATAAGCTTGCAGGATCTTTTAAAAGCTCATGAAAGTACATTGCATCTATGGTTACAAAAACCATATGAGTTAATGTGTCAAAGTTATGTTTCCTTACGTATAATGAATGTTATAAAATGTGGTAAGTGCATATGGTTAAAATGCTTGTCTATATACTTCTTCATTATGATCAAGCATCTACGTGAACTTCTTTGTTGGTCATAGTGTTAACATGCTTTATTCTATATCTACATGAATTATGTGTTTCATCAAATCACAATTTTCAAGAGTCTCTCTTCACTAATTCCCACACGCGTCATATCATCAGGAAGAGTATTCCACCTCATCTTTCTTATACTTCATCACTCAAAATTTATTTTCTCTACAATCTTTCATCGTCGCTCATCGTCAAAAGAAGAAATAGAGACAACACTAAATTGACTTACTACGTCTTTCTTTCTCCATCATCACTTTCTCTATTCAAGAAAAACTTATCTCTTCTCGTGTATCTCTTCTTTCTACACAACTTCGATGGTGCTGCTTATTAAAGCAAATGGAACATAATTACCTTCTCGTCTTAATCTATCTTTTGCCCATTCTGTATCTAATACTCTCGCCTTAAACTTCTCTCATAATTTCTGCCTTAGAATCATTAGTCACAATCTAACTTAAAATAAGTAAAAGAACAAGTGACAAAAACGATACACCAAAAACCAAACACTCAACAATGTCACGTCTTCCTGGATCCTTTCATCCCCAACGGGCCGAATCCATTATATAAAGGATCAAGTGGAACCGGCACATCAGACACCAGTTTAACGATTTTAAATATCACTGACAACCTCCTTTTCCCTCTCTTCATTCCGAAAATGACCAAAATATTATATTCTCTCATCCTAGGGTTTCATCTTCCTCAATCTCAGCATCCTAAACATCTTCGTAAGTAATTACACTCATCCGTCTAATTTCTTCTTATTTGATTCTAGGGTTTATGTTTATTAAAAAAAAAAGAGTCAAATGGGTTTTTGTTAAATGAATCATTTCATTAACCTGGTCATATAAATTAAGCATCAATTGGTGATTTCCCTTAAGGAATACACCTTCCTCAAAATACCCAAACTAGTATTTTACGAAAACCTCATATGAATAAAATTTTGAATTGATGATAGGCATTGTAAATAAAAATAAAATCGTAATTATATGAGTCCATTTGGTCAATTCGTCCTAGTAATTTTCCAACTCAAAAATCTTCTTTAAAACATATATCTTACTATGTAATATTGTTTTTCTAGGATCAAACATGCCTAAGTCTACCCAGCAAGACCATCATGATATCATTCATTATATTCCTAGGTATTATCGCAAAGACGACCTATCATCTAATGACCGAATTGTTTTCAAAATGCTTCAAAAACGTCTTATCCATGAAGGGCGTGTTATTGAGGAATCTTTCCTTGATGTCACCAACATACCTTGAGTCTTTTCCACAATCAGCTTTGATTGTTTTCTCAGTATCAATGAACAAATATGCCAAGTGTTCATTCTTGAGTTCTACAAAAGTGTTCGGATTATCCGAAATAATGATGGAACCATCTCCATTGCTTTCATCATAAACAACCAAAGCATTATCTTACCCTTTACCACATTTGAAAAAATTCTTCGCATACCCAGTGATGGAATCTGTATGTACTCAAAAGATTGGTCCATTCCTAGTCAACACCTCACCTTAGATCCTAATCCCACCTATCACACCTCTCTTGATGATCCCGTCGTAGTTCGTAACACCATCTTCATTAAAAGAACCGGTCCATCTCGAATAACCCGTAGCAAGGAAGTCATTCATCGTGATCTTTTTCTAATTGAAAATTTTGAAATTCTTCCAATTTACAAAAAGTGGGAAGAAACTCTTCGAGAGAATGTCATTTGTCTAGTCGAGAACAAAGACCATCCTAATGCTTGTCTTGTCCAAATGATCTTTTGCCTCATCCACCAAAAGAATGGTTGATGTTTTCAAAACTGAAAAAATGGTTCTTCCTTATAGTATGCTCCTCACTCGTCTCTTTAGGCATGTTAGTGCAATACAACCTATTCCAATCACCGATGCCCACTTTTTTTCAAACCATGTCATGGTGCCCTTCACTGAAGGACATACCAAAAGACTTATGATCAAAGGTAAAAGACCTCATCCTCTCTCAGATTCTTCAGACGAAGTTGGAGTTGATTGTTAATACAAATAAGCCATAAAAACGTTTATTTATATTTTACGATCTTCTAATGTTTTGTCAATAAGAAATGTAAATCATTTTAACGAAAAAAAAATGCGTAAATGGTTTGAGCCAATAGTTTTCTAACACACTTACGTTTTCAGATAAAACACTAAAACAAGTATAAGTGATTTTATGATTTAGTAATACATATGTACAACAACTAGTGTTTACATATTGGGTAAATATATACATAACTAGTATGAATTATAATGGGTAATATAAATGGGTAGAAACTTAAGTATTTGACCCATTGACCAAATACATTAAATGTAGTTGGGAATAACCCAAAGTCCATGACCCATACCCATGGAGCATGACCCATAACCCATTTCATGACATCATGCTTAAGTCATATATGGATATTATCCATGACTCATGGTTTTAACCCATGACCCATGGGCTATATGCATTGCATCTTATAAATATATTGTATCTACTTGGATACTGATAACATCAAATTAGCCTGATCTTTTATATATCAAATTCCAATGTTTATGGCCTCATTTGTATTAATATGATACTTAATTCGTTCATATTCGTTCATAATTGCATTTCAGGATAAATGAGGCGTTGGAGTGGAAAAGATGTGATATAAGGCCAAATATATGTTCTGAAGATTGATTTACAAAGGCCTGTGAATTATTTTTGAAGGTTACGCCGTAACTGCTTAATAATGTTGCGGCGTAAATATGATGCTTTGAAGGATACGGCGTAACCATTTCTTATGGTTACGACGTAATTATTTTTAAAAGGTTACGGCGTAACATGGAATTAGTTACGCCGTAGAGATAATGTCGGAGTGGATAATCATGAGCATACAAAGGATTACGACATAACTAGGATATTAGTTACGCCGTAATTAATTACTTGGGCACAAAGTTTCGAGGTCCAAGGACTAAAGGCGGCAAGTTAATATTTATTTTATCTGCTACAAGGGCTGAATTCGACAGTTTCATAAAGATTTATAACACATTTTATGTGTTATAATTGAAGTAAAGTACCACAAGGACCTAGGTGCAATTTATCAATAGTCGAAGGAGCAATATGGAAATTAGTCATAAACTTTCATTATAAATGGGATATGTACGTGCACATGTAGAGTATCAATTCGGTTTTCATAAAATTATTGATGCTGTGTTCCGTACGAGTGAAAAGAGAGGCGCAGCAATTGGTTCTTTTAGGGGCAAACTCTCCGGGGTTTGCCTCGGTACTCAACTAGGGGATCGATAGCTTTATCCTTGGCACGATATGTAATTATTTTCTGACTTATAATATTATTTTGGTTTCATTATTGTTTATTATGATTTTGATTCTAATTTAATTGTTGCAGAATTAATTCTTATTGTATTTCTAATTAATTGTCTTTTAATTTATTACTGGCCAATTAATTATTTGATGTTATGTCTTTGTTTATTTATTGTTTTATATTTTAATTATATTTGTGATTCCACTAGGGTATTTTGGAGATGTGGAAATTAGGTCCTGGCCTAGTTTTGATTCTTTTTATTATTAATGCTTTTGCGTTATTAATTGTTTCTAAGTGTATGCATGCATAGTTTGTTGGTAGCTACCTTTGTTTAGGTAGTTTTGAATGGCGGTAGAGGCTAGTTGCTTAGAAGATATGACCATATGACCCTAAGTGAGTAGACTGAGACGGGAAGGGTAAGATATGACCAACTGACGACCCTTTCTACTTGTGCGATTTGACCAACTGATAACCTACCGTTTGGATGAACTTAAGAAGTAGGGGGTGAGTGTCTAAAATGCTAGCGCCCGGGCACTCACTATTATGAATCTAGCATGTAGCGGTACTTAATGACTAGGCTTAGGGGACCAGGAAAAACTCTACTTATGAGAGGACACCTGACTGCTCCAGTGGTGGCTCTTTGCTGATAGTTTAGGATGAACTGACCAAATTCTGTCCTAGCGACTTTGACCCCACCTGAAACAAGAATCTAGTGACTTTTAGAACACATGTATTGCGATAGTAAATGCCGGCTCTTAATGACTGCTATTAGATTACCGAATGATCCCGGGTGACCTGTTCATCTTGGTGAGGATTCTAAGAACCATAGGGTAGGCGAATTGACCAAAGGAGTCTATCGACTGTTGCCACTTGTGGAAGAACTCGATTTAAGAATTGCATCACTATTGTTCCCATTAGCTTGTTTACCAGAGAACCAGCCCAATTGATCATGTGACACCTTAAATATTATCAATCCTTTCACTAAATTTTTTTTATTTGACTAATTTAATTAATTAGACAATTAGGAATCAACCGTTCTTGAGACGACCTCGGTCTTACCATTCCCTCACTATATGCGACCGGATACACTGCCCGTTAGTGAATTAGGTAGGCCATAGGTAGACGAGTTACTATAAATGTAAAACCTGGTCAGAAATCCGGCATCAAGTTTTTGGTGCCGCTGCCGGGGAACGGTCTTCGTATTTTTGGCTCTTTGATTAATATTATTCTAAAATTATGTATTCTGTCTTGAGATTACGGCGTAACCCATTCCATGGTTACTGCGTAATCTATTCTTATATTATATCAGGTTGCTTGCAGACTAAAGTTACGGCGTAGTTAGTAATTGGACTTACGCCGGAACCAAGTGTGAGACATCTTAAAAATTATGAATGATGTGTTATATCTCACTTGTTGCTCATGTTTATTGTTTTTACACATTTAATGCACGAGGTTGTGATTGTGTGCAGGTTGAGCAATGGACATGATTGGAGACTTCCAATTGATGACTGTTGCAAGAGTCTAACTTAAAGAATCAAGGGAGTTAAAGAAAAGTGCTCGTCAGGAGACTACCCGTCCCTATACTAGATTTAGTTTTCTTTGTTTTTATTCTCAGACCTTTTTGAATATTTTTGGTTGTTTTTAGATTTTGTTTTGGGTTTGGTATGTTTTGTTATCTTGTTTGCAGGTATGAAGACCAAGGATAGATAATAGGAGTTCCAATAACTCCTCTTGATCACTTAGGAAGAAGTTGACATTTTGGGCACTACAACATAAGAAAGTAATTACGGCGTGATGGGCCGATCCATTTAAGCCATAACTGGCAATAAGTAAGGCCATCTGCCCACTTCTACATAACTACGGCGTAACTAGGCCGATCTAGTTACGCCGTAACTCCCTTGTTTCATGTATTTTCTTTCTCGGGCTTTCTTATTACGCCAATGGCGGGATCCGATTCACGCCGTACCCCTTTCCTGGTAAACATTTTATTAAGTCAACTCACCTACGACTTAACTGGGCCGATCCAGTTACGCCGTAACTATCCTATGATATGAATTTTTTTAATAAAAACAGTTTCAAAGCATTCCATAACCTTGTATTAGTAATTAAATTTTGTGGGTGTGTTCCCTGTAAACCCTCACGAGACTTCACTCATCCAATCGGGACACCGATTGGTTTAAAAGGCTTGTTGCATGCGCTTAATGCAGCCGTGATTCCTACGAAAGTGAGTTAGGTTTTGTTTTTATTTTTATATATTGTGCTATTTTTGCTTTTTATCCGGAATTATGCTTTTTGGTATAGTTTTTCTTGCAGCAATACAAGTTGATGAATTATGGAGTTATGATTGGCTGCAAGAGAACACTTTTTATCCGTCCTAGTTGAGTAACATGGTGTTTGCAAGGAGAGTTGATGAGAAGATGGATGCTGCTCGTGGAGGCACAATTGAACATACATTATTAATCATACCGAGCAAATCCAGGGGAGTTTTTTGTTCCATCTCTAACCCTTCCTATTTTTCAATTATATGCTTAGTATGACCCAAGTGGGGGGAAGGGATTAGACATAGACACCCACTTGATTTTACAAGCCAATATTTTTCTAGTTTTTGATGAAAAGTATTTCATTAGTAAAATTTTGACATGTTTTTCATTACTTAACTGGATTAATCTAGACTAAGCACACATACCCTATATTTCCATTGTGTGAGGATAAGCCTTTCCATTTTCCCCTTATACATAATACCATAAAAATAAGTGTGCCGGTGGCTGTAGTAGACTTTAGAACTTGGCCTTGCATATCTTTTCGAGACCATTATCATGAGCATTACACTGAGGTAACTTGGTGTAATCGATGCAACTAGGATATAAGGCAATTTTAGGATTAAACCCAAATAGCCCATATATGTATTGTATTTAGTGACTTTTCACATCGATCAGTCAACCCCAGTGTTTAACCCTTTTTGTTGCACTCACCATTAGTGCAAGATACCCCTAGATACACCTTTTAGAGCCTTTCCTTTCATTTTTTTCACCCAATATATTGTTTCAATACACCTATCGCCTAGCCTGCCCTATAGTGTCCTTATGTCTATAGTCCGGGCGCTGTTGGTTAATTTTGGTTCCACTAGTGAAAGTCGCGGGTTTTGAATTAAGGGTTTTGGAAGAAAATCGAGTTTAGATGATTGTTGATCTCAAGTGGGGGGATACTTTATATGTTCGTATTGTTTTTATTTTTATCCATGTATACCTTGTCTTGCAAAAAAAAAAAAGTGAAAAAAAGAAAAGAAACGAAAAAATATATATATGAGAATGCAAGCAAGAGTTTGTTAGTTTGTTTATTGGTGATCGAAATATAAATCAGCTTATGTGTCGTATTGTGTTAAGTGTTCTCGCCTTGTTTCAGTTAGGCGCAGTTTTTACAAATCCTTTTTGTCTTACGGATAAAATTAGAAACCCGAACATTTCTATCTCGCCTTTCAAATTTTAATCAATATTCGTACAATGGGGGCATTGTACATTTCAAGTGGGGGGATGGGAGATAGAAATGATTGATTTTGGTCGAATTATGTGCTAAAAGTACCCAAATTTTAAATTTTTTTATAGCACATACTTTTTTCATTGATGATGAAGGCCGAATTAATGCATTTTATTTGCCTAGTTTATGGAGAGTATGAGGCACTACACTACATTTCTTATGCATTGACTCGTGTATTGATGACCCCTTGACTCTTGACCCTCGATTTTTGCTACGGGATTGAATGCGACTAGTGGTGGGGCGATTGTGGACGTACGAATCTATTTTTTTTGTGTCTTTTTATTTACACCCATTAAAAGTGTTCCCATGTCCTATCCTACCCTTAGTCATGAATCGAGTTTAGATAAGAAAGCGAGCAATCATTGGTGTCTTGGCCATGGATTTGGTCATGTATCATTGATTTTGTCCCCTACGCCGTAGCCTATTAGTAATGACAAAATAACCCAATAAGCCTTTATGTTGTGTCAACCCATTGCCTTTTAGAATAGTTGCATCTATAGACTCTAGTGGTGGAGATTAGTATCTTTGCCAAGCTTATGATAGAATACTCGCCATGACTGAGAAGTTGAGTGATCACCCCTAAAATAAACACGTGAATTATGAGAGAGAGTGTGATTTCAATTCCCTTTTCGTGAGGTGCTCGGTTTGGAATTTTCTAAGCTTAGGTGATTTTTAAACTCATAACTTCCAATTAATCCAGGGAGATATCTTTTAAGAATTATTTAAAGGGTCTACTTGAAGACAAGTAAAATTCAAGTGGGGGGATAATTGATAACATCAAATTAGCCTGATCTTTTATATATCAAATTCCCGTGTTTATGGCCTCATTTGTATTAATATAGTACTTTTTTGGGTAAAGGGGTTTACCCCGGTAAATATATAACCAAAAATACTGTTAAGTACAAATGGAATGTGGCTGAAGTACCACATTAACCTCAAGCGAAAGCTTGATAAAACTAGTAATTATGACATGCCATAAACACAAATAACCTAGCTATATTACATCAACAAACTAGGCATAAACAAGTAAGAAAACTTGTAACAAGCAAGCATCCCGCATCCAGCCACTCCACGAAGGGAGCAAGTTAACCGGGAAGTTTGCCTCCTTAAAACCCTTTCCAAGAAAAACCCAAAGGAAAAACCTTGGGTAGGAAAAAGAGTACAACCCTTACGCCTCCCTTCGTGTATACATATACTTGGAATCTTCCATTTATCAATCAATCGCGACCTCGAAGTTAGCTTCTTGAACTTGAAAGTAACCAGACTTCAACCAATAGTAGAAACAATGGTGCTAACCACTTCAGAACCTTGAGATGACTTCTTGCGGCAGGCGATAGAAGTTTGCGTTCCATCCAAACGAAGTAAGTAGTAGCAGCTAGCGGTAATCTGAAATGATACTACTAACGACCGCCCTTAGATATAGGAATGAGAAATGTGACAAGACTCTCCAATGAAGGTGGGACCGTATCCATACGATAAACATATTTTTGCACGAAACCAAACACGCATAGAAAATTGGCACTCAAAATAAATGAGAATGAGAATCTGAACCAAATCATAAGCGGGCATCTAAGCAAGGCCCAATCAACGTCGGACCAACCTCCCATTGTCTCATCCTATCACGAGTCTTGAGCTTCGTTTAATAGCGAGCCACAAATGTATAGCATGCCTTGGAATACAATGAGAGAACCAAGGAACTTTAGACCATTCAACCATATCAGCCCTAAGACTTGAGAGATTCCCATGCCCCGAGAGAGAAAAACAACTAAATATGCCATCAAGGTTACGCCATAATAATCCATCATCAATCTCATCTAAATTAGGAACCGGGAGAGCAGCTAGCAATGGAAATCGAGATAACCAATCCAACGGCCATCGCCAAACACCGGATGCAATCAAATCATAAACCGAGTGGATAAATTAAACCCTCTCGAGAGCAATATCTCTAGCGATAAATAAATTACATAGCGGGCTTAGCCGACACCACATATCAAACCAAACCGAAGTGTCCTTCCCATTATTAATCTTACGCCAAATAAAAGGACGAACCTTGGGTCTAATAGCAAGAAGCTTGCGCCAACCCAAACTAACATCCCCAAACATGGGACATCCCAAAAAATTCTCCCACGAAGTTTATACGAATGGATCCATTGCACCCATAGCGACTCTTTATGTGTCAAAATACTCCAAATGTGAGTAGTCATGAGGCAATGTTGAAATCCTCCAAGCGACGAATACCAAGGCCACCTTCGTTTTGGCTAACAAACGTCCCAAGCAACCTTAGCCTTTCCCCTTTTCATTTCACCTTGACACCAAAGGAAACCCCTCATAAGCTGCTCTAACTCATGAATATCGAAGCCTGGAAGGATAAAACGAAGCCCAATATAAATGCATCGAAGATAAAACAGATCTCACCAAATGGCCAAGCCTACCCTAAGAATAAGGACTTATTACGATCATTCACACGACCTTCCAATTTTTCAACAAGCACCTTGCAATCCTATAAAGTCTTGAAGATATAAGGGGACACCAAGGTACCTAACGGGGAGAACCTTCGCAAACGGCATAGATCGGAGAATAGCGGCTTTAATAGCATTTGGAACATTACAAAAGAAAGCGTACTTTTAGGGATACTTGGGACAAGACCGAAAATTGCTTGAAATCCTCAAGGCCTGCATAATGACATTAAGAATCTGATGGCCTCTAGAACAAGAAGAGGTCATCTCGCAAAACAAAGGTTAATAATTATTTGCTCACACAAATGATGAAACGAAAATCAACCGCATTGAAACCTTTTTACGCAATATAAGAGTTAGCACTTCCATAACCAGTAAACAAGTATGGAATAACGGGTCACCTTGTCTAAGGCCCATACCTTTAAACCACCATGAAGATCACCGTTAACACATATGGAATAAGACGTAGATGAGACACAAACCATGATCCAATCAACCATTTTGGAGTGAAAACCAAAACCAATCAGAATAGCCCTAAGAAAATTCCAATCAACCGTATCATATGCCTTCTGAATATCAACCTTAAATGCACATCTAGGAGGACCTCTTCCTCATGATAATTCAATATAAGCTCTTGGGTAAGTAAAATATTATCGGATATCGTGACAGGAACAAAAGCGGATTGATTAATACTAACCAACTGATCAAGGCCTTCTTTCATACGATTAGCAAGAATTTTGCTAATGCACTTATACATGACATTACAGCAAGAAATAGGCCGATAATCGTTAATCTTAGACAGGGTAGACACTTTAGGGATCAAAGATATAATGGTATGATTAATCTCCTTAATGCACTTACCATTAATGAAAAATCCACTTATCATCATTATCTCGCACCCACAATATCCCATGCTTTCTTAAAGCGGCCGTGTACCAGTCCATCTGGGACCGGGAGCTTTATCATCCCCATAGAAAATATTGCTTCCTTAATCTCCGCATCCGTAACATGACGAACCATCGAACCAGCCAATTGATGAGGAAGAACATTAGAGAATATACCATAATCATCAAAGATAATACAATTTCCTTCCATACCAAGAAGCATTCATAGTGAGCAACAAAAGCACACTCGCAGCTTGATTACCCTCATACAAGACATTGTTTGCATCTCTAACCAATTCAATACGATTACGGGCACATTTGCTTTTAACAATATTGTGAAAATAGGCAGTATGAATCACACATGAAGCCATTGAACCTTAGATTTCTGCTTTAAAAACCGTTCTTCATCTAACATAGCCTCCTTATAAGCAAGAAGATAGTGAGCATGATCCTCCCGTAACTCTGAATTAGACGGATCAGTATCAATAGCCTTTTGGACATCATCAAGCTCACAGAATCTTAACCACCCGCTCATGAAGATTACCACGGTATGTGCAAAAGCTACGAAAAAGGAGATTTCAGTCCCTTTAAGCGTTGAACCACACGATACATAGCACAACCATGAACATTAAGATTCCATCCCAGTGATATTGTATCTCTAAACCAATCCTTATGTACCAAGAAGTTAGAGAATTTGAACGGTTGAGGCTTAGGCTTAGTAACACGGGAATCACGCAGAACACGGTGTGATCAAATACGATAAGGTTGGAATATGGCAAACGAAATTGGAAACAAGTCAGCAAACTTCAGATTGCCCATCACCCGATCAATTTTCTTCAAAGTACCAAATGAGCCTCTTGGTTTCACAAGAATGTTACGCCGTATCCTTCAAAGCATCATATTTATGTAGTAACATTATTAAGCGATTCACGGTAACCTTCTAAATAATTCACAGGGCCTTTGTAAATCAATCTTCAGAACATATATTTGGTCTTATATCACATCTTTTCCGCTCCAACGCCTCATTTATCCTGAAATGCAATTATGAACGAATATGAACGAATTAAGTACTATATTCGACAGTTTCATAAAGATTTATAACACATTTTATGTGTTATAATTGAAGTAAAGTACCACAAGGACCTAGGTGCAATTTATCAATAGTCGAAGGACCAATATGGAAATTAGTCATAAACTTTCATTATAAATGGGATATGTACGTGCACATGTAGAGTATCAATTCGGTTTTCATAAAATTATTGATGCTGTGTTCCGTACGAGTGTAAAGAGAGGCGCAGCAATTGGTTCTTTTAGGGGCAAACCCCGACCCTCCAGGGTTTGCCCCGGTACTCAACTAAGGGATCGATAGCTTTATCTTTGGCACGATATGTAATTATTTTCTGACTTATAATATTATTTTGGTTTCATTATTGTTTATTATGATTTTGATTCTAATTTAATTGTTGCAAAATTAATTCTTATTGTGTTTCTAATTAATTGTCTTTTAATTTATTACTGGCCAATTAATTATTTGATGTTATGTCTTTGTTTATTTATTGTTTTATATGTTAATTATATTTGTCATTCCACTAGGATATTTTGGAGATGTGGAAATTAGGTCCTGACCTAGTTTTGATTCTTTTTATTATTAATGCTTTTGCATTATTAATTGTTTCTAAGTGTATGCATGCATAGTTTGTTGGTAGCTACCTTTGTTTCGGTAGTTTTGAATGGCGGTAGAGGCTAGTTGCTTAGGAGATATGACCAACTGACCTAAGTGAGTAGTTGAGGCGGAAGGGTAAGATATGACCAACTGATGACCCTTTCACTTGTCGATTTGACATTGATCACCTACCGTTTGGATGAACTTAAGAAGTAGGGTGAGTGTCTAAGATGCTAGCGTCAGGCACTCACTATTATTAATCTAGCATGTAGCGGTACTAATGACTTGCAGGGGACCGGAAAAACTGACTTCTCGATGGTGGCTCTTTCTGATAGGTTAGGAATGAATGTGAAATCTTGTCCTAGCGACTTTGACCCACACGAAACAAGAATCTAGTGACTTTTAGAACACATGTATTGCGATAGTAATGCGCTCTTAATGTACGCTATTAGATTTCGAATGATCTAGGGTGACCTGTTCATCTTGGTGAGGATTCTAAGAACCATAGGGTAGGCGAATTGACCAAAGGAGTCTATCAATTTGCCACTTATGGAACAACTTCGGTTTAAAATTGCATCACTATCGTTCCCATTAGCTTGTTTACGAGCCGGTAATTGATGTGACACCTTAAATATTATCAATCCTTTCACTAAAAATTATTTATTTGACTAATTTAATTAATTAGACAGTTAGGAATCAATCATTCTTGGGACGACCTCGGTCTTACCATTCCCTCACTATATGTGACCGGGTACACTTCCTGTTAGTGCATTAGGTAGGAAATAGGTAGACGAGTTACTATAAATGTAAAACCTAGTCAAAAATCCTGTATCAGATACCCATGATCCATAAACCATGACCCATGACCCAAAACCCATAGGCAAAAAGGAGCGTCCCACGGATCCAAGTAATACTGGGCCGGATCCCTCAAGTGGGATCTCGTGGAGTAAACATTTTTCCTCTATAAATAGTGAGCCATTTCTTCCTTTTGGGTGGCCACTCCCACACATACTTTCCCCAAGTATTGTAACCTTCTAACCACAGATCCTAAGGATCTTTCTATGTAGTTTGTCTTTATTTTTGTGTGATTCTTTAGGTTTCTCTTAAAGGCGAGATCACCACCTCTTGAAGTCAAGCAAGCTCAAGTCCATGAGTTGCCATGCTTCGTCATCATCAAGACTACTGAGGTTCTCTTGTTGATACTTCTTTCTTCCTCCATAGAAGTGTTGTGTCCAAGGCATTAGTGAAGAATGCCAAAAGAGTCAAAACAAAAGCATTAGTGAAAGGTGCTTAACGTCATTGTCAAAAGCATTAGTGAAGAATGCTAAAGGAGTCAAGACGAAGGCATTAGTGAAAGGTGCCAAGCGTACGTGTCAAAGGCATTAGTGAAAGATGCCTAGAAGTCAAGTCAAGTGACATTAGTGAAGAATGTCAAGGTTGTATACTCGATGAGGTGCATCGATATACAAATAGAGATAGGTTATATCCAAGGATATTGATATCCTTGATGGTGTCGTAATAAGGAGTTGGTCTCCTTTGGGCTTAGGTGTTGTGTACTGTTGGGTAGTAGTTCCTCCATCGTAATGGAACTTGGTACTTAGCCTAGTACCGGATAAAGGGTAGGCGACGTTGTGATAGGTGTGGTTCTTGTGGAAGAACCGGTGGTTACTACAATCTGGGAAAAGTAGGCGGCGTTGTGAAGGCTTCTCCGCCATAAGGAGTTGGTGTCATGTAGTGATTACGAACTCTAGAGTAGGTGACTCGGGGAGTGGAGTAGGGCAAGGAAGGTGTCCTTGTAGCGAAACCACTATAAATACTCGCGTCGTGGTTATGTGCTTCTTACTCTTTATCTTTCATTACACATTTATATATCTATCTATCAATGTCCAACATACACATCCAAATGGATTGACATAAGTTGATCTATATATTTTAAAACGAAGTTTTAATTGGTAAAACTATTCAACCCCCTTCTAGTTTTTCACAATTGGCATCAGAGCTTCGTTACCAAGTTTCTTAGAGTATGTTGTACTTTAAAAACTTGATACGATCTGTGTATATTTGAAAACTACAAAGAAGGATTTTTTTAAGTCATAATTTAAAAATCATCATATTGTTTAATGTTGGAAAATGATAGAAAGTTTTTTTAAGGCATACCAAGAAGACCATGAAGAAATTCTCTAAATATTTCTTTTCATAAAAAGAATATTTAGCAAAGTATTCCTCATACATGGATTTGGGGATCCTAAGAAGATCACAAAGAATTTCTCTAAATATTTCTTTCCTTAAAAAGAATATTTAGCAAAGGTATGATCTTTAATAAACTACAAGTTTTCTTTTATTTTATTAAAGTCTTAGTAGTATGTTTACACTTTATTAGTAATTACTAAAGTAGTTATCTATATTGAAATCATCATCAAGAATAGTATTCTTCGTTGATTTGTATAGACTACAGTACAAACATGTAATAATGATATCTCGGCTATTCGGGATCCTTGATCATTATTCCTCACAAAAGGACTATTGACATTTCATCTATGTCAATGAGTATCCATGTGAAATTTCTTATATTATGATAAAATGGGATTTTATCATAATTTTTGAAAAACCTCCCAAAGAATTATGACTTATTCATAAAAAGGGAACCTCGTCAAATAGGATTAGTATTAAAGCTGTCAAAACCCAAACCACAAGTTATAGAGCCTAAACATCAACTCTAGGCAATTTAGAACTCCCTAACCAAAGTTATCAAGGAATGCTTAAAATTTGAACTTTCTTGTCATCTTTGGATCCCGAGTTTGAACTAGCGGGATCCCCAATGTAAAGGATCCGTGGGATCCGTGCAACAGAAGACAACATAAGTTAGAAATGATCACTGTGGAAGTTCCACTATAACTTTCCCTATCAAAGACTCGAACAAAACCTAGTTCTGTTCACAGAGCAAATTGATCATCTCCTTCAAGCAAAACAATCTCTTGTGTAAGTATAATCTTCACTACATTGTTAATTTTATTCCTTGATTCCTAGGATTACAATTTTCATCTTTAGAAGTTGGGTTCAAATGGGTTTGTCATAATTTGTTACCACATTGTTTTCTAAGATAATCTAAATCAAAGAATTAACATTGTTAATACAAATTAAACTCATTTCTTGAATTCCATGAAGATTTTTTGAGCCAAATTGTGATCAAACCCTTTAGGCTACTATTCACAATTAACACCACATTGTGGTTTTGTTGTATAGGAACAATCATGTCTAGTAACCGCTAACAAGATTATCATGATACCGCCCACTACATCCCAATGTATCATCGAATGGATGGACTTAGCCCGGAGGATAGGAAAGCTTTCAAGTTGCTCGAAAAGAGGCTTTTTCATGAAGGTCGTGTGGTAGAACCATCGTTCCTTGCTAACACCAACATCCGAGAAGTTTCTGGAACAATTTTCTTTGATTGTCTTTTAGACATAAACGTGGCAAATTTTCCCGGTGTTCGTGCTTGAATTCTACAAAACAATGAGAATAGTTAGGAATGAGAACGGGACCATCTCAATTGTCTTCATCATAAATGAGCATGAGTATACTCTTTCACTTGTAGAATTTGGAAGAATACTACGTGTACCATATCAAGGAGTTTGCATGTATTCCAATGAATGGTCTTTGGCGAACTACCGACATGGTAGATCATCATGAAGTCTACCACATGAGAATCCCAGAAGCAACCAGGGTAAGGGATACCGTGTTCATGCAAAGGGCATCCCCATCGAGGGTCACTAGAAATTCCAAAGTGATCTATAGGGATCCTTTTCAAATGGATCTCTCCAAGATGTTCCCGTTGTATAAGAAATGAGAAGTCGTGGTAAGGGAGAATGTGCTTTGCTTGGGAGGGAATAAGGATCACCCCAATGCGTGCTTGAGCTTCATAATCTATTGCCTTATGACCGAGACTCGCTTCAACCTTGCATATTACATGATTAAGAGAATGGCGAGTGTTAAAAGCATAGACAAATGGTTCTCCCTTATGCAATGCTCCTATCCCGTCTTGCAAGCTTCATCTTTGCTTTAGATCCTTCTCCGTATTCCTTTGATCATAGCTTTTGCAACAAAGTCATGGTGCCATTATCCGAGGGTAAGACTACAAGGTTTATGGTGGATGGCAAAAGACCTCACCCACCAACGGATTCATCGGATGAATGGGAGAGTTAAAGAGAAGGAGAAGGAAGTGGCAACCCCTTTGGCAACACCGATCTCGACCCTTTGGATTACATCAATCAATTGCCGGACATTCATAGCCCATCACAAGAATGGCAACAAACTAAAGGGATCTTCAAGTGTTTCGCCAACTTCTTGAAGAAGTAGAGATGGTGGTATGAAGAGTGGAGGGAGGATGAAGAGTGATATGGAAGGAGATGGGGATGAAAGGTAAGGTCATAGGACCTTAATTTGTGAAAACAATTTGAAACAATGGCTTGTAACATCTTAACAATACTTATGTAGAGTAGGACGTAGTGTGTAGGAATTGCCATGATTTTGAATTGAATAATTTAACTTAGGAACGAGTAGGATGAGATTTTACGACATCTTGAATTCATTCAAGTAGTCGTCGTCACTCATCTTTAGCTACCTTTTAGCTCCCCCACACTTGCTATGCGTTATACTTGTTGTGTTCTTGCATTTAATCATTGTAGAAATGACTAGGAGATGCATTTGCTAAGAGTGCAAGAATTGCACAATTCTTGAAAACGATCTGCCAGTAGCGGATCGAGAACTATAACTAGCCGGATCCCTCCAATAAGGGAACCGTGGGATCTGAACAGATACAGATCTGAGATCATTATACATCAATGTTATCCCCTTGATCAGATCATGTTGGCTAAACATGATTCTTTAATACCACATAAGGCTTCCTCAAGCACAGTAGGTCTCACATTCACCCGTAGCTAACTTAGGATCAAATTCAAAGTGCTTTTGATTTATCAAACCCACCAATACCCACCATATTTCCGTTCCAATGCTCACACATTGTTCCTCACATCTCAAAACACTTAGTTTGATATTTCTATCAATTTTAGTAAATTGATTTTAGTCACTATTACCTCAAAATAGGCTTAAAACTAGTTTTTTATTTTTCTTTATTTTTTCGGATTCTCTTAAATTTCTCTTGAGTCATCAACTTATTTCTAGGACTAATTGCCATCATTTTTCCATTCCTAAATCAAATGGTATCTTCCTCAAGCACTTAGTTAGACTCTCAAAAGTCCACCTTCCTACCCAAAACCATCATTAAGTATCCTCACTCCTTATGGTTGAGCATTTAAGACATCCTCCACTTAAGACATCTAAGGAAAGTCAAATCCTCAAGATTCATAGGTACTAGACCTTACAAAAAGCATGATCATTTCATCACATCTCTGTCTGACAGACGGATCCCTGGTTTATAACCAGACGGATCCCTAGTGAGAGGATCCGTGGGATCGTGTCTCTGAAAACCTTTAATCAGCTTTTCCTTCAAATTTAAGACATCTTTGGTAAACTAAACACTTTTAGTTTCCATTTAATGATTTCCTAGAGCTGAACAACACCTTAGTTGACCTTGGTGCATGCCTAATTCCTTTAGTGGTCATGAATTTAATTCCTTAATTCAAATTCACCCTTTATAAATCAAACACTTTTGAGAGGTTAAGTCATCACTATTATCACATTCTTAAAAATCAGTAGTTAGAGACTTCTATTACATCCTCATTATGACCAAAGCACTTAGCAACAACTCTTCGACCAAAGGTTCTTCCAAAAGGAATGGTTATATGGTACATGAGATTTCATCCACCGAATCATCACCCGTAAGAGATAATAGTGCTAGAATCCCACCTCAACAAACCCAATCAACAATTGCCAAGAGAACCGTAAGAATTAGCATTAGACCTCTTGGGTTAGAAAAGGGTTCATCAAGCTCTAAACCAAACGCACCTAGTTCTAGTAAAACGCCTAAGTTTTCATTCCTAGAACATAGACAACATTCCTTTACCGAACCTATCTCTCATCCAAATCTATATTCATTAGAGCACTCACCACCGAGAACTTCCCACTCACCAACATTCTCATTAAATAGGGAACCACCTACAACACCAACTAGTCCACCGTTGGAAACAGGGAACCACCAAGGACTTGATCATATGGAGGAATTTCCATTACCACCACCTTCGTTCTTAGTAGAACCTCATCCTACATTGCACAATGTAACCCCACCATCATTTATAGAGCCTCATCAAAACATCCAATCTCCTCCGGTTCCTAATCAAGACAATAATTGCTCTAATTGTCTAATCACCCAAGGACTTTTTCAAGAAGTAAGAAATGAGTTGCATTTCATGTTTAATCATCTTCTTGAAAGATTGGACCAAATCAACAAGCTACTCATCCTTAGACTCAAGCACATTGTTGCTTTTTAAGTTTTGGTTAGTTATTAGTATTAGTAGAAAATGTATTACATGCCTAAATCATTCTCTTAGTTTTTAGAGATTTGTAGATCATCTCTTATGTTTTTTTGAATGATAGCTTATATGCCATATTGCCTTGAGTATATGATTGTTGCTTGAATACATATCTCACTTTGATGTTAACATTATTTGGTACATCACCATTCTTGAATACGTTATCGAGATAGAGCGGATCCTGAGTTTTGCCTAGGCGATCCCTCCAAGGAGGGATCGTGGGATCGATGCAACTTGATGTTTTCTACTAACTTGAGTCTTATTTGCAGGAAATTATGCTTTATATACTTGTTTTCTAACCTTTGTTTTGTAGATTTTCAAAATACACATGAAGACCTTGACACCCTAAGCTAGGGGGAGCTTTGTGTCAAACAATACATTGCAAAACCATTTGAAATATAATCCTCATATGGATTACATTTAGTTCGTCCTTGCAAAGTTGCAATCATCAAGCGGGAGCATTATCGTCACTAAGACGAAACCATTTGCAAACATCATTGCAAAGCATTAGCTTAGTAGGTTTTTCTTACGCCCTCACAAAGGGATGGACTCATCAAGGGAGTTAAGGCGAGAACTCTTCCGTCACTTGCTCTCAATATTTTTTTCCTTTACATGTTTTTTTCTTAAAACATTGTGTTAGTTTCTTTTCGACGCTCTTTTTGCTTCGACAAAAGGGAGAGAGTAAAAAACTCAATTGGAACTTTTACGAATTTTAGTTTTTCCTTAAAATAATTTTATGTTTTGTCATCAACAAAAAGGGGGAGATTGTTAATACAAATAAGCCATAAAAACGTTTATTTATATTTCTGATCTTCTAATGTTTTGTCAATAAGAAACGTAAAATCATTTTAACGAAACAAATAAAATGCGTAAATGGTTTGAGCCAATAGTTTTCTAACATACTTACATTTTCACATAAAAAACTAAAACAAGTATAAGTGATTTTATGATTTAGTAATACATATGTACAACACATAGTGTTTACATATTGGGTAAATATATACATAACTAGTATGTATTATAATGGGTAATATAAATTGGTAGAAACTTAAGTATTTGACCAATTGACCAAATACATTGAATGTAGTTGGGAATAACCCAAAGTCCATGACCCATACCCATGGAGCATGACCCATAACCCATTACATGACATCATGCTTAAGTCATATATGGATATTATCCATGACCTATGGTTTTAACCCATGACCCATGGACTAGATGCATTGCATCTTATATATACATTGTGTCTACTTGGATACCCATGATCCATGACCCATGACCCATGACCCAAAACCCATGGGCAAAAGGGAGCGTCCCACGGATCCCCAGTGATACAGCTGACGGATCCCTCAAGTGAGGGATCCGTGGGATCCATGGAACAATAGCTGTTTTTCCTCTATAAATAGTGAGCCATTTTTTCCTTTTGGGTGGCCACTCCCACACATACTTTCCCTAAGTATTGTAATCGTCTAACCACAGATCCTAAGGATCTTTCTATGTAGTTTGTCTTTTGTTTTTCTGTGAATCTCTAGGTTCCTCTTAAAGGCGAGATCACCACCTCTTGAAGTCGAGCAAGCTCAAGTCCATGAGTTGCCATGCTTCATCATCATCAAGACTACCGAGGTTCTCTTGTTGATACTTCTTTCTTCCTCCATAGAAGTGTTGTGTCTAAGGCATTAGTGAAGAATGCCAAAAGAGTCAAGACGAAAGCATTAGTGAAAGGTGCTTAACGTCCGTGTCAAAAGCATTAGTGAAGAATGCTGGAATTAGTGAAAGATGCCTAGAAGTCAAGTCAAGTGACATTAGTGAAGAATATCAAGGTTGTATACTCGATGAGGTGCATCGATATACAAATAGATATAGGTTATATCCAAGGATATTGATATCCTTGATGGTGTTGTAATAAGGAGTTGGTCTCCTTTGGGGTTAGGTATTGTGTAGTGTTGGGTAGTAGTTCCTCCATCGTAATGGAACTCGGTTCTTAGCCTAGTACGGATAAAGGGTAGGCGACGTTGTGATAGGTGTGGTTCTACCTTGTGGAAGAAACCCGGTGGTTAGCCTAGTACCGGAAAAAGAGTAGGCGAAGTTGTGAAGGCTTCTCCGCCGTAAGGAGTTGGTATCATGTAGTGATTCTGAACTCGTGTAGGTGACTCGGGGTGGAGAGGCAGGAAGGTGTCCTTGTAGTGAACCACTATAAATACTCGTGTCGTGGTTATGTGCTTCTTACTCTTTATCTTTCATTACACATTTATATATCTATCTATCAATGTCCAACATACACATCCAAATGGATTGACATAAGTCGATCTAAATATTTTAAAATAAAGTTTTAATTGGTAAAACTATTCAACCCCCCCGCCCCTTCTAGTTTCCCACATTGATGATGAAAATGAACCCATTTTAAACTATCATCTTGATCTCATCTCATACGTAGAACAAATTCCTAAACTTCCAAAAGAAATCGAAGAATTCAAGCAAACAAAGGGAATGTTCAAGTGTCTAGCTCCCTTCCTCATAAACATGGGAAAGAAGAAAAAGTGAAGAGATTGACTAATGTTGTAATTTGGTCACTTATGGTTATCTATCTTTTAAACTAATATGTTATGGTACTTTGAATGCTTAATGATTGTAATATTTTTATTTCTATGAATTACTATAATAGTTGATCATATATCAAATATCGAGCTTGATCCCATTTGAATGCCTATATGTGATACTTACATGCACTCATTACTATGCTAGTCTTGTATCCATGTATGCTTGCTCTAGGAAACATAAGTTTTGAAACTCAATAAGTGTGCAAGATTCTACAAGCTTACTCTGACGATTTTTGTTTAGACGTCGAATCCCTTCAAAATAACTAGCTGGATCCTTTTTGAAAAGGATCCGGTGGACAGGGCAGTCTGAGTTGTGTTTAGAACCTTTTCAATCTCTCTCACTCTGCAGACCTTATTAGATTAGTTACTTATGTCCTATAAGTGTCATTTGACCTATCCTTAGCAGATCTCATATTCTCTCATGGATGATTTAGGATCATGTTAAAGACGGTTTTGATTTATCATTTGTCTAATACTTACCGTTTGTCTAATACTTACCATTTTTCTGCTCCAATGCTTACATCCTCTTTCTTTCATCTTAATCCATTTATCCTCATTAATTCCATTTTTCACAAATTTATTTTTACCCATTTTATCCTTAAAATGTTCTAAAATCAAGTTTTCATTTCTTATAATTTTTAAGAAATTTTCTAATTTTATTTATGACCACTCCCTGATTTCTATCTCCATTAACCACCTTCTACACCAACTAGTTTCATCCATGATCATTTATTAGCCTCCGTTGGCCTCTTTTCCCTAGAAAGGCCATTATTGGCAAACCCTCATCATTAGTCTTAACCTCTCAAGTCTTCTATCATTTAAGAAACCTTCTTACAATAAATACCTCAGGATATGTATGGCTGTATTAGCTAGTTCCTAATCATTTTTCCCTTTCTTCATCTCTGTTAGCCGGACCCCTTGGCTAGAGCTAGCAAGATCCCTTTTAAAAGGGATCCGGTGGATCCGAGCATACATAGACAGTTCTAAACTACTTTCAATCATTCAATACTCCTATTTATCCAATCTAACACTCCACATTATCTTTAATAAACTCTTCTAGAAGAGTGTATCTCAGTAGTTGACCTTTGTGGATGCTAATGATTGCAATTTGAAGGATTTTAGTAGTTTAAGCCTTCATAAGAAATTGATCTTTCTCTTTATAAGTCACTTGTGTTTGTGCTTCAATTCCACACCTCAACATCATTTTATCAGCTGAAAACTTTAAGTTTCAAAACACTTCTCACTAAGACTAAGGTACCAAGAGCTCGCTCATCAACTAAAAGCCCTCCTAGAAAAACCGCTCGCATTATGTATGAAATTTCATCAACTGAGACTTCACCTATCAAGACACCCTTTACCAACTACATCTAAACTCCTCCTTCTATTGAACTAACACCACCACAACTTGCTCCAACACCATCACTTGCATTATATCTAGTTAGGTACCCATGACCCATGCTGCATTACCCATAACCCATAACCTGGTTTGTAACCCAAGACCCGGACTGATCTTCCCAAACAGCCGAACCTCTTGGTCTACACTGGTTGGATCCCTTTGGGAAGGGATCTGGCGGATTTGGGTGAACAGTATGTGGAAAACTAGAAGGGGGGGTTAAATAGTTTTACCAATTAAAACTTCCTTTTAAATATTTAGATCGACTTATGTCAATCTATTTGGATCGTGTTGCATGTTGATAAACAAGCATGTAAAGATAAGTAATGAAAAGATTAGAGTAAGAAGCACAAAACCACAACATAAGTATTTATAGTGGTTCGGCTACAAGGTCACCTTCCTTGCCCTACTCCTCCCGTCACCTACTCGAGATTTAAATCCTTACCAATCTCCTTATGGCGGAGAAGCCTTCACAACGCGCTTAATCTTTTTCGGTACAAAGCTAAATACCGAGTTCTTTCACACCAAGGGCAGAACCACACCCTAACACAACGTCGTGTACCCTTTATACGGTGCTAGGCTAACCACCGAGTTCTTTCACACCTTAGGTGAACTACACCTTCACAACGTCGCCTACCCTTTATTCGGTACTAGGCTAAGTACCTAGTTCTTTCACACCTTAGGTGAACTACACCTTCACAACGTCGCCTACCCTTTATTAGGTACTAGGCTAAGTACCTAGTTCCATTGCAATGGAGGAACTACTACCACACTACACCAACGACTAATCCCAAAGGAGATCTACTCCTTTACAACATCATCAAGGATATCAATATCCTTGGATCTAAAACTAGTCTATCTTGTACATCGAAACACACCATATCGAATGTACATCTAAGGCACCTTTCACTAATGCCTTTGACTAGATCTACAAGACACCTTTCACTAATGTCTTGTGTCTTCACTTCTAAGCACCTTTCACTAATGCTTCTTTGTCTTGACTTCTAAGCACCTTTCACTAATGCTTCTTAGTCTTGACTTCCAAGCACCTTTCACTAATGCTTCTTAGTCTTGACTTCCAAGCACCTACGACAAGTGCTTTATACTATAGACGATAGATACCCTTCACTAATATCTTCGTCTTGACTCTTAAGACATCTTTCACTAATGTCTTCAACACTACACTTCTTTGAAGAAAGAAGGAATCATCAACAAGAAGACTTCAGTAGCTTTGATGATGAGGAAGCATGGCAACTCATGGACTTGAGCTTGCTCGACTTCAAAGGTGGTGATCTTGTCTTTAAGAGGAACCTAAAAGATCACAAACACAAAACTACAAACATAGATTTCTTGGATCTAAGGTTAGTGAGATTTAACTCAGGGGAGAAAGTATATTGAAAGGGGTGAGAAACAATGAAGAAATGGCTCACTATTTATAGAGGAAAAATCCTTATGTTGCGGATCCCACGGATCCTACCACAAGGGATCGGCTAGCTACAAGCTAGGGATCCATGGTCCGATCCTCTTTGCCCATGGGTATTTTTGGTTATGGGTCATGGGTCATGGGTTATGGGTTGATCCATGGTTTTCTTTCTAGATACAATGAACTTGGTTAAGTGGTATATATAAAACCATGGGTTGTGGGTCAAAACCATTTGCTAGTATTTTACCCATTTAGTATACACTTAGTTTTTACCCATTTTAGTATACTTAGTTTAAGTATATGTTTAACCCAATATGTAAACACTAGTTTGTTGTACATATGTATCTAAATCATAAAATCACTTATACTTGTTTTAGTGTTTTATGTAAAAGCGTAAGTGTGTTAGAAAACTATTAACTCAAACTATTTACGTACTCTATTTGTTTCGTTAAAATGATTTTACTTTTGTTATCGACAAAACATTAGAAGATCGTAAAATATAAATAAACGTTTTTACGGCTTATTTGTATTAACAATCTCTCCCTTTTTGTTGATGACAAAACATAAAATTATTTTAAGGAAAAAGCTAAAATTCATAAAATTTGAATTTGTAGTTTTCACTTTCTTCTCCCCTTTTGTCGAAACAAAAAGTGTTTGAAGGAAGGCAACACGTTGTTTTTAAGAAAAACATGTGAAAGAATTAAAAAGTAAAAAGAGATAGAGAGCAAATAACGGGAAAGGATCTCGTCTTTTACTCCCCTTGACGAGTCCATCCCTATGTAAAGGCGTCAAGTAAATGATACTAATCTAGTTTGTTTGCAAATAAGTTTGCAAAAGATATAGATCTCTGAGACAAATGTGCTCCCCCTTGATGATTGCAATTGTTGCAAAGGGATGTCACGAAATGTAAACCTAGTATTGCAAGTAATTTGCAATGTATTGCTTTGACATAAAGCTCCCCCTAGCTTTATGATGTCAAAGTCTTCATATGTAAATTGAATAACTACAAAACAAAGGTTAAATTGAATAAATCATAAAATCACTTATACTTGTTTTAGTGTTTTATGTGAAAGCGTAAGTGTGTTAGAAAACTATTAACTCAAACTATTTACGTACTCTATTTGTTTCGTTAAAATGATTTTACTTTTGTTATCGACAAAACATTAGAAGATCGTAAAATATAAATAAACGTTTTTATGGCTTATTTGTATTAACACAGTAGGAAAAAATGTCTATAAATAGTGAGTCATTTCTTCCTTATTTCTTACCCCTCTTAGACATATCTTATCTCTATGTTCTAACCTCTCTAACCTCAGATCTAAGGATCTTCTATGTAGCTTCTCTCTTTGTGATTCTCTAGGTTCTTCTTATAGGCGAGATCACGACCTCTTGAAGGCTTGCAAGCTCAAGTTCATGAGTTTCTAGGATTCGTCTTCATCAATACCATTGAAGTGAATCTTCTTGATGTTTCTTCTCTTTCTCCGTTAGTGTGTTTTGTTAGTTGAAGGTGTTTGTATGTGGTGTTAATAGGTATATTTGATATGGGGTGTGGATGTATATTTTGAAACTTGGTGTGTAGGGTGTTGGTTCCTCCATTGTAATGGAACCCGGTATCTAGGCTTGTACCAGTTAAATGTAGGCGACGTAGTTCTACCTTGGGGAAGAACCCGGTAATTAGCTTTGTACCAGATAAAGTGTAAGCGGCGTTGTGAAGGCTTCTTGCCCGGTTAAAGGAGCTTGTGTTGTCTAGTGATTACAAACTCTCGAGTTGGGTACTCGGGGAGTGGAGTAGGGCAAGGAAGGTGACCTTTTAGTCGAACCACTATAAATACTTGTGTTTTGGTTGTGTATCTCTTTCTCTATCTTGCAGTATAGCTTATATATTAGTCTAACTATCAATATCCAACACACGCTCTAAATAGATTGATATAAGTCGATTTAAATACTTTAAAACGAAGTTTTAAACGGTAAAACTATTCAACCCCCACTTCTAGTTTTATGCAATTAGTACCAGAGCTTAGTTATCAAGTTTTTTAAAGTATATTGTACTTTAAAAACGGAAAATGATCCATGTATCTTTGAAAACTACAAAGAAGGAAACTCTTTGTGAAAACTGACATCAAACTCATTTTTACAAATTGGATCAAACTTCTAAGTGTTGGATAATGATAGTTCTATTTGCTATAATTTAAAAAAATTTCTTTCAAAGTCTACTTCATGATAGGTCTCTTCGATTACTTCATCCCATTAAATGATAATTAAAGTGCACACCCAAGAAGAACCTAAAGAGCTATCAACCTGCCCTACCAATAAGCTTGCAGGATCTTCTAAAAGCTCATGAAAGTACTTTGCATCTTTGGTTTCACAATCCATATCCGGAATATCCCCAGCTATTCAGTTACAGCAAAAAATTTTCCTATGACTCTTACAGGGACTGCGAAAAGATGGTACAATAAGCTCCCTGCCGAATGCAAGGAAACATGGGATAAATTAAGAAGAGAATTCATCCAACAATTTTGCCCTCCTTCGAAGATGGCTAAACTTCTCGGTAAGATCCATCAATTTGTTCAAGAGAGTGAAGAAACGTTGTATCAAGCGTGGGAAAGATTCAATGAGTTACTTTACCGATGCCCCACTCATGACTTGAACAAGCATCAAATCGTCTATGTCTTCTACAGGAGAATTAATGCACTGACACATGAATTACTCGATTCTCCTAGACTTATTCCAAGCATGACCCCTAACCAAGCTTTGGAGTGTATTCGACAGTTTTCAAAACACTTCTATAAATGGCATATGGAGACAGGGTATGGACCAAGGGATAATTTTGTTCATAAGGTGATGGAAACATTAATTAAGCAAGAATATAATTATGGAGAAATTTTCAAAAAGCGAAGGCTGGAAAGGGCCAATGAAATTGAAGCCTATAGGGTAGAAAAGGTTAAAAGTGTATTTGGGACCAAGACCGGAAACAACTTAGAAAAAAGGATCCTTGACCTTATCGAGGAATCTATGGAACGTGATGAGAGAATTGAAAAAATGATGAAAACATTCGTGGAAAACACAGTTTCTTCTCTCAAGACTCATGAAGATTGGATAAAGGGTTTGGAGAAGAGTGTGAACTCATGTTCGAAATCTATCACGGATTACCTCGCTACTCGGGAAGAAGAAGTTATCAACACAGTTGAAACAATCTTTGAAGAGCCCACTACCTTTTCACAGAAGGTTAAACGAAGAATCAGCGAGGAGAAACTCTTGCTTCTTGACGTTGGAGCTCTCCCGGTAAACGTTCCTCTTGTTAATTCCATTAAAACTGATCCTAACAATATTTTGCAGGAATTAAGTGACAATTCCGATGAGATGGTTCAACTTAACGAGAGATATTCAGTAGTTTTAAGGAATGAACTGCCGCAAAAGGAAAAAGATCCCGGTTGTTTCACTCTCCCTTGCTTGATCGGGAGTCTCAATATGTGTAACGCCCTAGTTGATCTTGGAGCGAGCATCAGCATAATGCCTCGTTCAATGTTCCTACGTATGGGTATCAGAGATCTTAAACAAGCCAAAATGAAAATTGAAATGGCCGATCAGTCCATGCCGTCACCCTATTATTTTAAGAAGACCAATACTTGCTACTGCCCATGCAAAAGTGGATGTCTTCGCCCGAAAATTAACTCTCGAAGCTAACGGGGAAGTTGACACATTTAGACCTAATGAACTTCTATCCACCCCTCAAAAAGTTTGTGCAACCGGGAAGAAATTTTTTTTATCTTTACCAATACATTTTCAACGATTCCCAAGGGTGACTGCATGGATCGATTGGCCATTTCAATCTTCATTTTGGCTGGCTTAAGGTCTTCAATACCCATACGTAGGAACATTGAATGAGGCATTATGCTTATGCTCGCTCCAAGATCAGCTAGGGCGTTACACATATTGAGACTCCCGATCAAGCAAGGGAGAGTGAAACAACCAGGATCTTTTTCCTTTTGCGGCAGCTCATTCCTTAAAACTGCTGAACATCTCTCGTTAAGTTAAACCGTCTCATTGGAATCGTCACTTAATTCCTGCAAAATATTTTTAGGATCAGTCTTAATGGAATTAACAAGAGGAACGTTTACCGGGAGAGTTCCAACGTAAGGAAGAAAGAGTTTCTCCTTGCTGATTCTTCGTTTAACCTTCTCCGAAAAGGTAGTGGGCTCATCAAAGATTGTTTCAACTGTGTTGGAAACTTCTTCTTCTAGTGCAGCGAGGTAATTCGTTATGGCTTTCGAACATGAATTCACACTCTTCTCCAAACCTTTTATGCGGTCTTCATGAGTCTTGAGAGAAGAAACTGTGTTTTCCACGAATGTTTTCATCATTTTTTCAATTCTCTCATCACGTTCCTTAAATTCCTTTATATGGTCAAGGATCCTTTTTTCTAAGTTGTTTCCGGTCTTGGTCACAAATACACTCTTAACCTTCTCTACCCTACAGGCTTCAATTTCATTGGCCCTTTCCAGTCTTCGCTTTTCGAAAATTTCACCATAACTATATTCTTGCTTCGTCAATGTTTTCATTACCTTATGATCAAAATTATCCCTTGGTCCATACCCTGTCTCCATATGCCATTTATAGCAATGTTCAGAAATTCGTTGAATACACTCCAGAGATTGGTCAGGGGTCATGCTTGGAATAGGTTTAGGAGAATCGAGTAATTCACGTGTTAGTGCATTAATTCCCCTGTAGAAGACATAGACGATTTGATGTTTGTTCAAGTCATGAGTGGGACATCGGTAAAGTAGCTCATTGAATCTTTCCCACACTTGATAAAGCGTTTCATCACCTTCTTGAACGAATTGATGGATCTTACTGAGAATTTTAGCCATCTTCTTGAACGAATTGATGGATCTCTTCTTAATTTATCCCAAGCTTCTTTGCATTCGTTGGGGAGTTTATTGTACCATATTTTCGCAGTCCCCGTAAGAGTCATAGGAAAAATTCTTGCTGTAACCGAATAGCTAGGGATACTCTGCCAATCGAAGAAGAGATGATAGGTAGAGTTAAGCTTCTCGCCACATTACGATGAACATATGAACATCCTCATTGTTTGTTCGAAATTTGTTTTTCCGGAGAGTAAACTTTTTTCGTCCGAAATTGTTTTTCCGGATCATTGAACGGGGTAAAAAATGGTCTTGAGCTTCTAGTCTTGAATCCTGACATTAAGAGAAGAAAGAAAGTTAAAAATAGACTTAATAAAAACCCTAAAATAACGCCCTGGCAGCGGCGCTAAAAACTTGATGCAGGTTTTACTGACTAGGTTTTAATATTTATAATTTCTCGTTATACCTATGGTCTACCCTAATGCACTAACAGGCAGTGTACCCGGTCATGTGTAGTGTAGTATTCGGTAAAACCGAGGTCGTCCCAAGAGCTATGTGTGCGGATTTAAACTAAGTCTAGGTGTCACAGATTTTAATATGATTTTGATATAATTAACTACTAAAGCAAATAAAGGCGAGGGTTATGATCAATAGAGGAGAGGGGTGCTAACTTAGTTAATCATTCTAATCAGTAGTGTTCACGTCTAATTACTTCCAATTACTTCAGGTGGGGTCAAAGTCGCTAGGACAACATTTGGTTAGTTCGTCCTAACCTATCAGCAAAGGGTCCCACTGGAGAAATCAGGTGACCCCGTCTTAAGTCCAGTTGTTCTTAGTTCCCTAAGCCAAGTCATTAAGTACCGCTACATGCTATATTCATAACAGTGAGTACCCGGGCGCTAGCATCTTAAACACTCACCCCCTACTTCTTAAGTTCATCCAAACGGTAGGTGATCAGTTGGTCAAATCGCACAAGCAGAAAGGGTCGTCAGTTGGTCATATCTTACCCTTCCCACGCAGTCTACTTACTTAGGGTTAGTTGGTCATATCTCCTAAGTAACTAGCCACTACCGCCATTCAAAACTACCGAAATAAGGGTAGCTACCAATAAACTATGCATACATACACTTAGAAATAATTATGCGGAAGCAATATAACCGTAAACAAAACAATTAAGGAATCATAACTAGGCCAGCACCAGAGGTGCTTGGCCGCTTATATTAACTATAACAATCAATTAAATGTTTAACATTACGAAATACATGAATTGAAAGTAAAGAAAAGATAAAATGCTATTGCTTATCGTAGGGGAGTGATTTCTCCCTTGGAGATAGCTCCGTATGCTCGTATAGATTTACCTTCGACTTCTACTCACGTTCACTTGGTGTTGTGTGTGAAATGAGATTATTTGAAATGCTGGAAATCATGGGGTATTTATAGGCCAGATCCAGTTACGGCGTAACTAATTATAAGAGTTACGCCGTAACATCCAATTCTTCGTATTTTGCACTAAAAATGCTGGTTACAGCCTAACTATGGAAGGAGTTACGCCGTATCTTCAATAAATCTTGGTTACGCCGTAATTGATACAATAGTTACGTTGTAGCTTGCAGCGGCGCGAAGCCTCATTTGACCTAGTTGGTTACACCGTAATCTTTGAGAGAGTTACGCTGTAATCTTCTGTTGAGTTAGTTTCCTGAGCCACGCCTTAGTTACGGCGTAATGTGAGAGAGGAGTTACGCCGTAACTGAATAAAAATGAGCATACTATGATATATCTTCAATAAATCTCCAAATCCGTGTCTCTTTAGCTCCGATGCTCGTATTTTACCTGAAAGTGAAATATAGTGAAAAACAAGCGTAAATCCATATAAATGATATAAAATACGGGAATTATCGGGGGAAATTGACACTTAATATTCAGGACTATTTGATGTTATCAGTGACTCCCCGAAAACTCCTACAAGTCTTGGCGAGATAGCTTCAGGGAAGAATTTTGATGTGTTCGTAAATTTGGAAAAAGAAGACTTAGGAGTCAGTGCCGATAATTCTCTAGCGACATAGAAATGGTCCATTGGAACAACAACTCTGAAAAGACTTTTTCACAATCTGACCTACCCAAGTTTTATGAGATGGGAGCTCGAATCCATCATAGGAACCCTTATTATCTAAAAATTTCATGCAAAATTGGGTTCATTGATTTCCATCCATTCATCGACACCAATTCCCCAGTTAACATCATTTCTAAGAAATGCTACAACAAAGTTATGGAAAAAGAACTTAAATATAAAGGAAAACATTTCCTAGGAATTTCAACAAACATCTGTGTCTTTGTTGGGACTCACTCATTTTTAGTCGATTTTGTGGTTTTGGATGACATTAGCGAGTTTGTGGAAGATGGGCTAACCGGGGTGATTTTCGGGAAACCCTTTCAAGAACTATCTGGGCTAGATAAAGATGAGAAGGAAGGGCTTGTATGGTTAAATATTGGCACAGATAAAACGGGTTTTAAAATGCCATGGACTGTTAAGAATTTAAAAAAAATGGATAAAGAAGCAGTTGAGCCATGCTCAGCCACTACTCGACATTAGTGACGAAGATAAAGCCAAAGGTATCGAACACCCTTACCAAAAGATCAATAATTTTTACTTGGGGTGTTTAGAGCTGGGGATAGGCTACAAACGGGATGAGAATCTGATCTAACTTAAAGACTCGTAAATAAAGACTCGTAAATAAAGACCCTTACCACAAAATGATAAACAAGCACTTCTAAGCCCCGAGGCTCTGAGTCTAACTTAAAGACTCGTAAATAAAGAAAAGTGCTCTTTCGGGAGACAACCCGAAGTATCCCTTTCATTTTTTTATTTCCTTTCTGTTAGGTTTTGTGTTTTTAACAATATTTTTAGGATTTTAGGAAAAGTTGCTGCAGCATGCTGAATGGGGACTTGATCTGTCCATAGTTACGGCGTAACTCATTCTTATGGTTACGCCGTAACATACTTTTTGCAGCAGTACATCAGAACATTACCAATTACGGCATAATCCCATTCAAGGTTACGCCATAGCTACACTCCTGTAGCGTCTGCCATATTTTGCTTAATGACGGCGTAACACCTTGTATTAGTTTTTTAAAATGAACTTTGTGGTTATGTTCCCTGTAAGCCCTCACGAGACTACACTCGTCCACTTGGGACACCAAGTGGTTTAAAAGGCTTGTTGCATACGCTAAATGAAACCGTGATTCCTACGAAAGTGAGTTAGGTTTTTGTTTTTTTTTTTGTTTTTTTTTCTTTTTCTTGTTTAGAATTATACTTGTCGGTAGTGTGATTTCAGGGATTGAAGTTTCCTCGTGGAAGCTTATGAGAAGACACGACTCTTTTCGTGAGCCTTCTTTCTTTTTGAAGAAAATTTCAGGGAAGTTCTCGCTCTAATTCAACTTTTCTCTTCACCTTTATTTAATGCTTAGTTCAAAAGGGACTTTGTACATTTCAAGTGGGGGGACGGGAGTAGAATTGTCTCTTGAACTTTATTTTGCCTTCGTTTTTCTAGTTTATTTTGAAAAATTATGCCATTTTTAAAACTTTGACATGTTTTTCTTAACCTAACTAGATTAGACCTTAGCCGAGCACATTATAACCCTTGATATTATATGGCGAGATTAGCCTTATCCGTTTCCAAATTTTTACCCCAAATCCACCAAATTATGAGTGTGCCGGTAGCTTGTAAACTTTAGAACTTGGCTTTTACATCATTTCGAGACCATAGACGAGGTATGTTGAGTTAGCTCAATGTATTTGGACTTTTCAGTGTAAGAAGGCAATATTATAGGATTATCCCCCAAATAGCCTATCATTGTGTGTCTATCGATTAGGCACCTCGACTTCTCGACCCACATGTTAAACCCTTTTGTTGCACTCACCTTTAGTGCAAGATACCCCTAAATACACCCTTCTGAGCCATTCCTTTCATTTTTTTCACCAAACATATTGTTTCGATACACCTTTACACCTTAGCCTACCCTGTAGTCGTTATTTGTAATTGGGAAGTTATTCTTTGCCTAAGTTCAAGGTTCAAGTGGAAAGGTTCGGGAATCACGCTCTCGTCGACGACATATCCTTAAAGATCATTGAAGAACCCCCAAAGTCGAATATTGTTCATCTCAAGTGGGGGAATGTTATGTTCAGTTATTATCTTATGTTGATTAAAAAAAAAGAAAAAAAGAAAGTGATTCGAATATATATATATATATATAGAGTCCGGTTCTAGAGAAAAGTGTAATTAGAGAGAAAAGTGAGAAAAAAAGTTTCAGGGTAGATTATGTAAACAGATGAAACTTGAAGGTCAAATGTACAAATTATATACAATCACGCCTTATGCGTGTGCATACCCTTTTTCACCACACAAAAAAACACACATAAACACACACTCACACCATCTACTCACACCGATCAAAATCCGTCAACATCACATAGACCAGCTCCACCGTCGCCACCAGCTTCTGATAAAAAAAATAACTCCGATCAAAATCAAAATGAAGAAAAAAACATTTAGGAATCATAAGTGCCCTAATTTTCAGTGTTTATTCTGATCAAAATCAGTATTTACAATTTTGTTTGATTTTTTCAATTTCAGCTACTCGTGAGAGTCCACGAACAATCGAGAAGGACATAATATGTAAGTGCCCTAATTTTTGGTAGTTACATTTTTATTATATAATTGTTGCATCTGTGGTAGTAATTTTTGATATGATTAAGCTATAGTTTCAGAGCATCTGTGATATTAATTTTAGTTAGTAATATGTAACAATAATTATAGATATGATTAAGGTATAATTTTAGTGCATCTGTGTTAATAATTATTGATTATTATACCTAGTGTACCTGAATATGTGAGTAGTACATCAAACTAGTTGATCACAGCATCATAATGTATGATTAGGGCA
>OU343218.1:820883-856680 GCA_910596185.1 Chrysanthemum makinoi | reverse complement strand
AGTTATCTCAACCCGATGGTCCAAATTTTAAACCTGAATGGTCATCGATTAAAGCACTATTTTGGAGAGGACATTCCACCCGTGGTTGTCCCGGATCTACAAACTTTCCCCATAAACCAATGAATATGGGATCGAGTCAAGCTAGTGACTCGGAATCAAAAAACAAGAGCACACCATATGGGTTTTCACCCGATTTCGACTCTTTCTACTTTCTACCACTCCTAGTGTGGGAGAGTCACTGCTGTAGTATATGTCTCTAAAAAAATGTGTATATATCACAAAATAAAATAATGGCCGTAATATTTTTTTATGTTCTATGTTTCGCATAATCACGATACTTTGAATATTGAGGCAATATTCATTTTCTTGGGAATTCTCACTAATTTTATCATGTAATTATTCCACCCATTCCCCCGCTTTTGGCCAAAATATTTTTTTTTGGAGTAAGTGTTTTTCACTTACTCAACAAATGGTAATCAGTCGGCCATGTCTAACACACATAAGGATTGGCTAATCCGTGAGCAAAACGGCTCTTGGTAAAGATATCTCAAACCGTTGACGGGCTTGCAATTTGCTCCAAAATTGTATGGTGTTCAACCACCATATCTTTAATTAGTGAAGAGTTGGTTAGCCCGCAAGTTTATGGTTGTTGGTAAAGGCAGCTTGGAAACCATAATTGGTAATCGCTCACCAAAGATAGTATATATTATTCTAAGAGTTAAGTCCGTAAGCAAACGGCTTCAAAGACAAATCAAAACCGCATGAAAGTCGGGTGATTTGCTCAAAATCATTTGGTTATCATTGTACAAGGTTCTTACTTGAACCTGAAACAATTGGCTACCTGAAGTAATGGCTTTTGTAAAGAGATGAAACATTAAGGTTTTCAAACATTGCTAGGGACTAGCAATATCTTAGTGCTGGGATTGATGATGTCTAAATACTCATCATTTTTTTTGAAAACATAAAAACATCGCAAAAAACACCAAAAAACAAATTAAATATATCACAAATGAAAGTTTATGTGTTTAAAAATCAAAATGATGGATAATTAGTTTATATTTGAAAACAAAAAATAGTCCTGGATATTTAAAAATGGAAAATAATCAAATATGGTCTGTATTTACACTGCAGGCATATATGGCTACCTTGGAATAACTTTGAATATTTGAGGTTTGGCCCCTCAAAATCGTGAAATTACATGAAGGTCTCCTGTTATAATCCAAAACCAAATGGACTTTTTTGTATTAATATAACCAACAGCAAAGAACCCCCGCAACAAAACCTCAGGACCCCCGCCCAAATGTGAACCACTTATTTATATCATATCGTCAAATAAAGTCAAACTCAGCCAATACAGAGCATCGCCTCATCTCCCTCATCTCAACTGAAATTAAAACCAGTGGTTTCACCCACCACCTCACCATCTTTCCACCTCACCCATACTATTTAGCTCATCTCCTCTCTCATCCCATGCCTCCAAAGCCAAGAATGAATGCTTCATCCAAACACTTCACCTCACCACATATCCTTGTTTTATTTGCAAATCACTCCTGCTCCATACTTCTTTCATTTTGTCCCCTCCATCTCTGCTATCTTCCAAGAATTTCTAATTGAAGAAAACCCTCGCCTAATCCACTAGTACCACTTTTTGCCAAAAGTGAATTTGAAGGTCGAGATTGCTTGACCATCCAATGGTCAAGATTGTTGATGGGAAATATTCAGAGGCATATGGGGAGTCTCAAAATGCTATAAATATAGAGGAGAAGCAGCAGGAGGAAATATCTAGAATAATTTTTCTTAATGTATGTCGCTTTAGTAAAATATCAACCCCCTGTAATTTTAATCTTTCAAGTCTTTGTTTAAGTATTAGCAGTATTGTACAACTTTTAAGCAATCAATTTCAAGTTTCAAGATCATTCTCTTTATGCAATTTTCATGTCAAAATCTAATATTAGCTAAATGTTGTTATTAGTTGTTGTCTTGACCGATAGCCCACATAATTCTAGATAGCTTTTAAAGCTATTAGATACTTTAAAACTCGGCTCAAAGATAGGAAAGTAAAAATACCAAAATACTAAAAAATTAGTGAAAAATAAAAAACTCCTGAAGATGGTGATCAAAGCTGGAGCAGGTTAATAAAGGATTGCCTCTGGGTTTAGTGCTTATTGGGAAGCTTTAGGTGGTGTTTGTGTGCCCTCATTTTTCACTTGGAATCATCTTGTAAGCCTTTTGCTTAATTTTAGCTTTTCACTGTTAAAGCTACCTATTAGCTTAAATTATTATGCTTCTATGTTTATGAGTTGTATTTAAGTAGAATTAAACAATAAAAAAATTTTCTTGTTCTTTTTAATGAGTTGCTAAAAACTTTATTTTAACTATATTAGCATAATTGTTAATCCTAAGTTTTATGTTGTTATTATTGTTGTTTAATGCTCATTTAGTCCCATTATATGATATTATAAAGTCCTAAATCAATTTCATGGTCTTAATCTGTGTATTGTCTTGAAAAGTTTCAAACAAATTAAGTGGGGTGTTTGGTTTCACTTGGTTAACTGTGTTAGAGTTTGTTAGAGCCTTTGTTCTTGGTTGTTCTGTGTCACACTAGTTCTTAATAACTCAGTACAAGCATAAAATCCAATCCTTAATTGTTAAATAGTCAAAATCACTCTTAATCTCACTTAATTTCATAACTCATAAGATTTAAAAGGTAAAACTCATCATAGTAGTTTAAAACTTGTTAACCTAGCTTAACTTGATCTTATTATAGCTTAATATAACATAATCAGTGAGTAGTATTGATTTAAAGTTCATATTAGTCAACTTTTAGTTCAAGATAAAAGTCAAAATTTCCATTTGGTCAATAAAATAGATTAATTTTTGTAGGACTTAACATTAGCTTTCAAGTTTTAAGCTTTTGGAATATTAAAATATAGTTGTTCAACTTTATCCTAGTATTTTTCATATTTTCTAGATAGCTTATTATCAAGCACTTTTTTAGCTTCTTTGAGTACTATTTCAAAATGTGCCCCGTGGTAACGCCTTTATATCCATTTTCACAAGCTCATAAAAAGCTAATCATTGAACCCCCAGCTTGTGAATTTTGGCTTTTTGTGTAGCTAACCTAGTTTGCCTAGCTATTCCAAAGTCTTATTTTCTATTTGCAAATTTTGTTTGATAAAATGCTATAGCTTATAGTTTGTCCCATTTCTGCTTGAACTAGTATTCAAGGCTCACAAGCCACTTTCACAAGCTTGTTTAGAGCTTAATAGTGGGCCCGTGCATTGAACTTTGACTTTTGGATAGTCACCAACCCAACTTGTTGACTCAGCCTTTGTTTTGAGCTTTTAGCTTATTTCATTATTAATCTTGCTTAGAAAATTCCACAGACTTGGTTTTCTAGCATAGTGCTTATTTGCTTAATATATCTTATCAGTGTGCTTATTTGTGTATTTTAGCCTAATATAAGTTCATTTAGCTTGTTTGTAGCTTATTATACTTTTGTTTCCAACTGTGCAGCTTATTTGAGCTTAAATAATCAAAATAAGCTCATAAGCAAAACTGTTGAGATTTTTAGCTTCAAACAGCCTTATTTTTTAAGTTGTAAAATTTTGTTTTCATTAAAGTTACTTAATTTAAGTAGTTAAATAGTTTTCAAAAGAAAACCACAAAAACATCATTTTAAAATAGTGATATGTTTATTTAAGCAAATTATGTTTTTATAATTTTCTGTCATTATAAGATATTTAAAAAAAGTTTCATAATTTTTTCCGTCTGCTTAGTATTTATTAGAATTTAAAATAGTTAAAAGTATTAAATAATTAATAATAAATAAATAAAAAACATAAAAATATCTTTTCAGTTTTAAAATTAGTTTTATAATATTCTAGATTTTTCTAATTTAAAATTTCATTTTTCCAAAGTTAATTTTATATTTTCTAGTATTTAAGTGAATTTTAAATAGTAATTAATTAATAATAAATATATAAAAAGTGTAAAAAAAATATATTTTTAGTTTTAAAATAAGTTTTATAGTATTTTAGATTTTCCTAAGTCATAATTTCATTTTTCTAGTTTTATTTCATATTTTATTATATTTTAGAGTATTAATAAATAGTTAAAAATAGTTTTTAATTAATAATAATTAAGTAAATAGTTATTAAAATAATTTTAATTTTCCAATAATTTTCTTTTATTTTTAGGATTCCAAAAATATCATTTTCATATTTGTAGGCCTTTTATTTCTTAGATTTCACGTTTTATTTTGAACGCTTATCGTAATTTAATAAACGTACGATTATTTTTTTTATCTAATTGTTGTGCTTTACAATTTCTGTATTCAAATATATTCTAATCAATCAAGAGTGTAATTATAAACAAAAATCCTTACTGATCACTATCCTTAGTGATTATTCGACATCCTAAAGTTAAACACCATTAATCCTCCGCGGACTTAACGACCGCGGGAAACACTATACTCTCCAGATCTTAATTGCATTGTTTCTAACCTGTTTGAAGTTTATTACGGTTGACCATTCACAAGTGGTTAGCTTGTGTGATAAACTTGACCGTTTGGGACCCAATCAATATGCAAGAAGTAACTTGTTACATTGAAACAAGTTGGTAAAATGAAATACTAAACACATGAAACAAGTAACAAAAATGTTGCTGCATGAAACAAGTCAAACACTTGTTACATTGAAAATTTGCCACATAAAGTGGACATTACCATTACATTTTTAGCATACTAATGTTCAAAGTAGGAAATACTAAATACATTAACATCTAAATTCAGATAAGTAGCAAATACTAAAGTACCAAATAACATTTTAGTAGCAAATACTAAGTAACAAACTTAGTTGGTGTGGATTTCCTATTTGTAGAGACCTTTGTCATTTTCTTTTGAGAAGGTTGAGAGCTTGGTCCAACACTTGTTCCACTAACATTTTGTGCAACCAACAATCAGAACCATAACCCGCAACAACACTACACTGAACCAACATTATTTGCGACCATCTCTGAACCAACATTATGTAAAGAACATCTGTGCACCAACATCTTGTGCAACACTACTTGAACCATCATTTGAGTTGATGACCAGCACCAACATTCTTACAACTCCTTTTGTTATGCCCATTTCCTTTGCAGATACAACATGTCACGCTTTACCCTTTTAGACAGCTTTTCCAGCTTTCACCATCTCTTCAATTTCAACAACACTTTTCTTTTCTTTTTTGAGGCTGCCTAATCTGTGGTGAATTTTTGTGGTAGCATGGTTGTTGGCCATTCATGTTGCTCCCATCTATTCCTACCATTGATTGGATTCACTTTGAAAGAATATTGTTGTTTCCAAGTTTCAAGCCTATAAGACCATGCACCCAAACCTCTGCAAACCAATGTCATCCCATTCTCACTCATGTTTTGAATGGCGCTATCGCATGTTTACAAGGTAGTCCTGAGATTCCCATTTTCTACATGAGCACTCCTTTGTTGCAAATTAACCACACACATTGGTCCCCCAAGGACCTTGACTTGCATCGATGCATTCATTCCAATCCACAATGTATTTTGAAGCTTCATCTTTGATTGTGTTAAAAACTTTTGAAACAGAAGGAGTAAGTGGCCAATGTTCAGCTGGAATTTTTTTCTACCACTCATATGCTTTAACATTTTGTCCTTTGAGAGCATCCATTGCCTTGTTGATTTCCACCATTGTGGTAGCAAGGAAGCCTTCCATAATAAATCCTTAAATATGCCTCCTCTCCAAGTCAAACTCATGTTTTCATGTATGTGTCTCACACAATACCTATGTTCAGCTGCTGGAAATAAGTGTTTTATTGCTGGTAACAAACCCTGTAATTGTAAGACATATGTTAGTAGAAATACATATACTAGTGATGAATGAGAAATTTAAGTTTCTATACATACCTCCGTCTGGCTGTGATGAATGTGAAATTTGAGTTTCTATACAACTCAAGATCATCTCCAAGACACCAGGAACCAACTCCAAGAATGTTTTGATTCTGATTCAACTATTCCATATGCCACAGGGTATATGCCATTATTTGCATCAACTGATACAGCCTGAGTAGTTGCCTCTGTAATCGGCTCTCAGCAAATGCCTCCCCAACAACATCTCACCAAACCTTCTTTGAGTGCCCTTAAACACATAAATCCTTCTAAAAATACTTGTTTTACTCTCTGGATCTTCTTCCCCATATACATCTATCTTAACTGTTGTGTTAGGATTACACCTCTTCAATTCAACAACATAATCTCTTAGGATCTTGTATTGTACCTCAGCATCACCTTTCAACACTTCCTCAGCCTTTGATTTAGCTCTAAATGATTTGTGTCTTGAAAGACCAACTTTAAATTGTTTTTGCATTTGATCTTGTACTGCCCTAATAGGAATATGAGGATTTAGGTTTACCAGATCTAAAATATGTTGTGAGAAAAATGAGGCGTTGCAGCTTTATTTGTCTTGAATGAAGACAGATGTGGTCATTAGAATATGTTCTCACTTGCCATTTATTATTCTCTGCCTTGGCAACATAAATAGACCAAGGGCATTTTTTTTATCTCTCTTCTCATTTACCATTTTCCCTTACCTTTAACACAAGAATCTTTTCTCACCTTATCCTTTCTCACTTTATCCTTTGAACTAGTATTTTGACCCATGTCAGCATCACCCAAACTTGGTATAGTTCCTAAACACTTGGCCCTTACTCTAACATTGTCATTTTTGACAATAGAAATCTGTCTTCTAGTTTCTACTGCATGTGCTTTTATTCTAGCCTTTGCTTCATCCCTATTTGGAAATTCTTGCCCAACAAATAAATAATTAACAATGTTAGTATCAGCAGCAGCTCTAGCCTTTTTCTTTAGTTCCCTTAGTGCTTTTCTTCTACCACTATCAACTGCATCATCTCCAACATCACTATCAAAGGAATCATAATCAATAACCTCTAAGTCATCCTCATTCAGGTTTACATTTGGTCTCAAAGGATCAACATCTCTTTCATCTCTCTCGATTCAACAGTGAACCTAAACCCTTCCATATTAACATCTAATTCATCTATAACATGTTCCTCATCAACAAGCTCTTCTGCACCATCATTATCTACTCCTAAACCATCTGCACCTTCGCACCATCACTATCTACTCCTAAACCATCTGCACCCTCTGCACCATCACTATCCACTCCTAATCTATCTGCAGCATCATTAAAATGCTCATAATCCATTCCTAAACCATCGCACCATCATCTAAATGCTCATTATCCACTCCTAATCCTTCTAAAACATTATTAACAACCTCGTTATCTTGTCCAAACCACTCTATAGCTAATCTCTTTCTACAATTAGGCAACCCAATGGACATCCTCTTTTATGTGTATCAACATGTCCCTCATCTAAATCAACTACTTCAACATTATCGTGCAACTACTATTTAAGTGCACTCTTTGAATTTAGGCATGTATAAGTCTCAATCAGAGTCTCACCATGTTCATAAAAACATCATTACCTTATTATCTTTAACATATTGGGTAAGGTTAGAACATCATCATCACTTGCCAATGCCCTTAATCCCCAGTCTAGTGTCTTATTAGGTATCCTAAAGTGATAGAACATGATATCCATTGGATTATACTTTAACATTGTAACTATGGAATGTATGACATCAACATTAAAGTACTCTATATCCAACAAGTTCATATATTGGACCTTACCACCAAAATACTTTCTTAGGTGACGCTAAAACATCCACCATGAAATACCTAATTGAGAACACTGATGATCACCGTTTACATAAAAAAAAATAATTGATTAGAATAACACCTTAACCACATTTACTAAATTTGGGCAGATTTCATGTTCTTACCATAAACAACACGTGGATTGAATGTTGACCCATCTGTTCTAAAATACCATTCTTGTAGTCCAGTTACCATAATTTGAATTTTGCATCAACACTTTGAAGTTAAAGGATTTGATTTGAGAAATGGAAATCAAAGGGATTGGTTATTTTTTACTTAGGGTTTTGATTTTTGAAAGACTGGAAGTCAATGGATAAAGCGTGGGTCAGTGGTTAAAAAGGGGGGGACCACACGTAAAAATACCATTTTACCCTTACGCTTTATATATTAAAATAAGAGAGTTAACGGAGTGACTTTCCAGGGACCAATATGTGCAAAAAAGTTTGATTTTAGGACGATCTTTGCACTTTTAAAATTATTAGGACGAAATCTGCAATTTCAACAAACCTTAGGGACGATTTTTGCATTTCAGTGCAAAATACGAAGAATTGGATGTTACGGCGTAACTCTTAACATTAGTTACGCCGTAACAAGATCTGGCCTATAAATACCCCTCGAATTCCAGCATTTCAAAGCATCCCATTTCCCACACAACATCAAGTGAACGTGAGTAGAAGTCGGAGGCAGATCTAGAGGAGCATACGGAAGTATCTCCAAGGGAGAAATCACTCCCAATATAAGCATTAGCATTTTAGCTTTTCTTTAATTTCAATTCATGTATTTCGTAATGTTAAACATTGAATCGATTGTTTAGTTAATATGAGCTAAGCACCTCCGATGTCTGGCCTAGTTATGATTCCTTAATTGTTTTGTTTGCGTTTACATTGCTTCAGTATAATTATTTCTAAGTGTATGCATGCATAGTTTGTTGGTAGCTACCCTTGTTTTGGTAGTTTTGAATGGCGCTAGTGGCTAGTTACTTAGGAGATATGACCAATTGACCCTATGTAGGTAGACTAAGTGGGAAGGGTAAGATATGACCAACTGACGACCCTTTTTGCTTGTGTGATTTGACCAACTGATCACCTATCGCTTGGATGAACTTAGGAAGTCGGGGATGTGTGTTTAAGATGCTAGCGCCCGGGCACTCATTATTATAAATCTTGCATGTAGTTGTACTTAATGACTTGGCTTAGGGGACTAAGAACAACTGGACTTATGACGGGTCACCTGATTTCCCCAGTGCGACCCTTTGCTGATATGTTAGGACGAACTGACCAAATGATGTCCTAGCGACTTTGACCCTACCTGAAGTAATTGGAAGTAATTAAACGTAAAAATAACTAGTTAGGATGAATAACTAGGTTAGCACACCTCTCATCTATTGATCACAACCTTTACCTTTATTTACTTTCAGATTTATTGTCTTAGTAGCAATTAATCATTTCCACTTTAAATCATATTAAAATCTGTGACACCTAGACTTAGTTTAAATCCGAACACATAGCTCTTGGGACGACCTCGGTTTTACCAAATACTACACTACACACGACCGGGAACACTGCCCGTTAGTGCATTAGGGTAGACCATAGGTATAACGAGAACTTATAAATATTAAAACCTGGTCAGTAAAACATGCATCAGTAGGGTCAACCAGTTTCCCATGTAAATCAGCATTCAGTTTGTTGGTATGTGCCATTGGTGTTGTTAAACGCGTATCCCGGATACAAATAGGCCCCACCTTAGATGAAATTGACCAAGGTTTAACGTGATTAGTTAGTCAACGAATGTTAAATTGACTAGTCAACCCGATAGTCAAACTAATAGTTAACACATGTTGTATTATAGTTATAGAAAGTAAGGGGACCTATGTTGTCAAGTGGTAAATTGTTATAAAAGTATTTAATGGCCAAAATAGAAAGAATGGAACTTGAAGGGCTAAAGTTGCCAAAAGGACAAAGATTTTACTAGCTTCAAAGTGAAGAAAGTCTTATACCTTCCAGGATATTGTTTTTATGTTCCAAGTTCTTATATGTATGTGTGTTTGTGTTGACTTGGACAAAAGGGAGGGAAAAAGCTATAAAGTCTTGAAAACCAAAGCCATGAAGGATTAAGGTGTTAATCTAAGACTAATTCCATACTATGATTCTCCTCAAGTAAGTATCTTAATTAGTGATTTAATTGAAGAATTATAAGTTAGGGTTTATGTACCCAGTTTGGGGGAATTGGGTAAATGGTGTTTTGAAGATAATTAAAGATTATAGAAATTATGAGATGATTATATTGGGTCTAAATTAATAATTTAATGGGGTTAATTATCATAGAATCATTGGATGGTTATGTGATAATTAGAGGTGTTTAAAGAAGAGCCACGGTTGTAGTAATAATAGTTTAGTAACTTGATTATGTATTTATGATAATAGTGATTTGGCCTAAATTGCAAGAGTGGGGATGATGATGATTCTAGTTGATATCATTAGCTTGGAATCAAGGTAAGTGAAAAGGTTATAATGAAATGTTATAGTGATTTTCATGCTTTATGTGTTATGTGATTCATATGCTAATGTAATTGTTTGGTTTGGCTATGTGTTTAATTGAAAGTTAGTTAAGGCTAGTAAGCGGTGTTAGACAAGATTTGATTAGGAAATGAGACTCTATGCTTAAGGGATTAAAGGTATGTGTTAAGCTTAATGTGTAATGTGTAATGATTATAAATGTGTAATGCATGAATAAGTTATAATGTTAATTTATATCCGTTTTACTTACTAAGCATTCATGCTTACGGTTCAAGTGTTCAATGTTTTGTAGGTAATGTACTAAGAAGAAAATGCTTGGATTATGGCTTTGTAATGGATGTGCAAGGTTAAGAAGGTTTGGAATGTAATAGGAGCTTAGGTAGATACCGCGCTCAATGTCAATGTTGTACCCCCGATGGTCATTTAATGATTTGTAAATGTTTATCAAGTGTCACAATATATGTCTTGGTTGTTAAAGTAAAGAGTGTCAAGTGGGTTGTTATAGTTATAACTATTATTATAGTAATGGGTTGAAGTGTGTATATTTTGGTAAAAGGAGTGTTTGAATATGTCTATTATGACCCATTTTAGTCATAATGGGTCAGGGTTATGAAAATGATGTATTATGTTATATTAAATATTTCTTGAAAGTTTCGTTAAGTTTTGAGTCCTTTAAGTTGATTTTCCGGAAATGGAGTAAATATGGTCTTTTGGAATATTTTCTGCAGTGGGCATATGGCCACATGGTAATTTCAGCATATTGTCATATGATTGCTTCAGAAATATAATAAAGGGTATATGGTCAGTATATGGCCATATGGTATTTTCAAAGATATGGCCATATGGTTGTCTCAGAAAATTAAATAAGGGTATGGCCATACGGCCATAAGGGTATGGTATTTTGAGCATATGGCCATGTGGTTCAACATATGGCCATATCGAATTTTAGCATATGGCCATATGCTTCCGTCAGTGTATAAATAGAGTATTTTTCAGATTTTTTCAATTTTAAAAAAATCATATCTTTTAAACCGTAAGTTGTTATAGGTCGCGCCACCCGTCATTTTGAAGGTATTAAAGCTTAGTTTCATTTAAAAATGGTTCCAAGATCTGGAATGTTATAGATTTTTGTCAATGGTAAAAAGAGTAACGAAAGGTCCGTTAAAGTAAAGTCTTTTCCGTGTTAAAGTTTTAATTTTTAAGTCTTGTCGTTCACGGGGTGTTACAACTTGGTATCAGAGCTTCAGTTTAAGTGAATTAGGTTTCCATTTAGGTTGCCTAGACTTAAACCACTATTAGAATGCGTTGAATGTAAGAATAAGTTATGTGTGGAAGTGAATGTTTAAGTTTGAAGCGAATTATGAGATAGGTTTTATGAACCTAAGTAGAGTATAATGCATGTGTTTTATAATGTTAATGTTTATGTGATATAAGTCCGTGTAGGGCTTGATATGTTTAAATGATTGAATCGTCATGCACTTTGGTTTGTGCCGGTAATTGTCTTTTGATTATAAGAACGTGTTTTAAAGAGTAGCGGTAATGAAATGTAATTAAAATGGTAAGTGGTATTAGAGACGGGCTACAAGTGAATTAAAATATCGAATGCTTAGAGTATAGAACGTAATAATGATAAGTGAGCTAAAGTATAATGTGTTAAAGCAAGATGAGAATTGACACATTAATTGTTAAGTGTCTATTAATACGAGATGTATAGGATGAGGCTAAGAAACGATAACGAGTGATGATGAAATGAAAATAGAATAACTAATGAGCTCATAACTAAGTAAAGAAGTGAGTTGAGAATGTAAGTAAGGACGTAATGACATGTCTTATAGTCAGAAAGTAATAAGTATGTATAAAGTTAAGACAATGACTTGAAATTATGATATCACAACTAATTTTTATCATTAGCAGTTATCATTTAAAAATGAAAATAATAATTGTTAAGCATGTTTGAAATGAGTAATAAGAAAGTAAGATTTGTAAACACATAAAATGTGTAAATATAATAAGCAAGTGTCATTTTCTAATGATGCTTTCTTAAAACTAAATAAAAAGAATGGAAATGTGAATGTGTGCTGAAATGATGATGACTTGGATCCAATGTTAAACGTGAAAGGTTAAAGGTAACTATCATGTAACCAATGAGTTAATGATAGTTAGTGATTGTATCCTTCGGGATGACCGAGGTAATGGTGGAATCTTTCGAGATTACCATGTGAATGAAGGTATCCTTCGTGATGACCAAGCTAATGATGTTAATAATGGTATCCTTCCGGATGACCAAGGTAATGATGGTATCCTCCGGGATGACCAAGCTAGTGATATTAATGATGGTATCCTTCGGGATAACCAAATTAATGATGTCTATGATGGTATCCTCCGAGATGACCAAGCTTGAAATGTTAAGGCGAGATGGATCCAAGCTAGAAAAGAGAAAAGTTAAAAGTGAAATATTTAATTTACAAACAATGAATGTGAAATAAGAAAGAGAAACAGAAGTTAAAATGTGTAACGAATAGGTGTGAAAGTTATGTCGAAAGTGTATAAGTAGGACGATTTATGATTTCCTTGATTAAATGGATTGGGACGCCTTTTCATTTAATTAAAGAAATTATGAATCTCCGAACCATGAGTTTATGTTTCTTGATTTACATAGACTGGGACGCCTTTCCATGTAAATGAGAAAATATAAAGGAGTGGGCTTATGTGTTCTCGACATGGCATGAGTAAGGTAGAAAGGGTAGAAAACAAAAGCCTAGAATTAGTTAGAAGTTTTAAGAGCTAGGATAAGTAGAGTAGAATTATAATGCGACTTTTAAATTGAGACATTGATTGAAACCAACCATTTGGAGTTTAAAGTATAACTCAAAAAGATTAAGAAATTGGTAATGATGTTATAACATGCCTTAAGGTGTGGTACAAACTAGGAGTAATGATAGTAACGGATGCTAATTATTATTATTACCTTATGTGTAAATGTGAAGGTGTAAGTTAAGTTTGACTTTTTGAAGTCAAAGTGTCGAAAGTTCTTATGAGACTCACAATATTTGACGATAATTTGTAGAAAGAAGTAAAGAAAACGAGACAATGTAACGAAAATGTTAACGAAATAATGAAATAATCATAGTAAGATTAGAAGATATTAGTTAATGTTGATCCGTGGAAGTAAAAATAACTTAAGATTTCCCAAGTGAACCTTAACACTTGGCGAAAATCCTTAAATGAAATAGAAAGGAAAAGGAGTTATAGCAAAATGATTTAGCGGATAATAGAATCGCTATGGTAGAATTGAAATGCCAAGTCGTATAGGTTAACGTTTGACTTATGTAAAGTCAAAACGACATAAATTTTCTCAAGTGACACATAGTCCTTGAATAAAAAAGTTAAGTATAGTAAGTAAAAATGTGATGTGATGGAAATGAGGTTGGCAAAATGATACAATGATTATACTAAATGTGTCTTGTTTGATATAATGACCTTAGTAAGAGTTGTACACGGATGCTAATTAATGACCTTAAGGTGTGGTACAAACTAGGAGTAATGATAGTAACGGATGCTAATTATTATTATTACCTTATGTGTAAATGTGAAGGTGTAAGTTAAGTTTGACTTTTTGAAGTCAAAGTGTCGAAAGTTCTTATGAGACTCACAATCTTTGACGATAATTTGTAGAAAGAAGTAAAGAAAACGAAACAATGTAACGAAAATGTTAATGAAATAATGAAATAATCTTAGTAATATTAGAAGATATTAGTTAATGTTGATCCGTGGAAGTAAAAATAACTTAAGATTTCCCAAGTGAACCTTAACACTTGGCGAAAATCCTTAAATGAAATAGAAAGGAAAAGGAGTTATAGCAAAATGATTTAGCGGATAATAGAATCGCTATGGTAGAATTGAAATGCCAAGTCGTATAGGTTAACGTTTGACTTATGTAAAGTCAAAACGACATAAATTTTCTCAAGTGACACATAGTCCTTGATTAAAAAAGTTAAGTATAGTAAGTAAAAATGTGATGTGATGGAAATGAGGTTGGCAAAATGATACAATGATTATACTAAATGTGTCTTGTTTGATATAATGACCTTACTAAGAGTTGTACACTCTTAGATAAATCAACAAGAAGAAGGGCGAATTTAGGATTTTTGGAATGTGTTACATTTTGTTACAAGATCACTTAGATCATTGCAATGTAATGTTTGAAGGAAAGTGTGCTTAGTACTAACAATGGGGTTAAGAAATGACCAAGTCATGGTTAGTAATAGACGATATATTTCGGGGAAGAAATCTAAATAAGGGGGTAGAATTGTTTAATGTGATTGGTTAGTCAACGAATGTTAAATTGACTAGTCAACCCGATAGTCAAACTAATAGTTAACACATGTTATATTATAGTTATAGAAATTAACGGGACCTATGTTGTCAAATGGTAACTTGTTATAAAAGTATTTAATGGCCAAAACAGAAAGAATGGAACTTGAAGGGCTAAAGTTGCCAAAAGGCCAAAGCTTTTACTAGCTTCAAAGTGAAGAAAGTCTTATACCTTCCAGGATATTGTTTTTAAGTTCCAGGTTCTTATATGTGTGTGTGTTTGTGTTGACTTGGACAAAAGGGAGGGAAAAAGCTATAAAGTCTTGAAAACCAAAGCCATGAAGGATTAAGGTGTTAATCTAAGACTACTTCCATACTATGATCCTCCTCAGGTAAGTATCTTAATTAGTGATTTAATTGAAGAATTATAAGTTAGGGTTTATGTACCCAATTTGGGGGACTTGGGTAAATGGTGTTTTGAAGCTAATTAAAGATTATAGAAATTATGAGATGATTATATTGGGTCTAAATTAATAATTTAATGGGGTTAATTATCATATAATCATTGGATGGTTATGTGATAATTAGAGGTGTTTAAAGAAGAGCCACGGTTGTAGTAATAATAGTTTAGTAACTTGATTATGTATTTATGATAATAGTAATTTAGCCTAGATTGCAAGAGTGGGGATGATGATGATTCTAGTTGATATCATTAGCTTGGAATCAAGGTAAGTGAACCGATTATAATGAAATGTTATAGTGATTTCTATGCTTTATGTGTTATGTGATTCATATGTTAATGTAATTGTTTGGTTTGGCTATGTGTTTAATTGAAAGTTAGTTAAGGCTGGTTAGCGGTGTTAGAAAAGATTTGATTAGGAAATGAGACTCCATGCTTAAGGGATTAAAGGTATGTGTTGAAAATTAGAAGGGGGGGTTGAATAGTTTTACCAATTAAAACTTCCTTTTAATCTATTTAGATTGACTTATGACAATCTATTTGGATGTGTGTGTTGGATGTTGATAAACAAGCATATAAAGGTAAGTAATGAAAAGATAAGAGTAAGGAGCACAAAACCACAACACGAGTATTTATAGTGGTTTGGCTACAAGGACACCTTCCTTGCCCTACTCCACTCCCCGAGTCACCTACTCGAGAGTTCGTAATCACTACACCAATCTCCTTATGCCGAAAAAGCCTTCACAACGCCACCACTTTTTTTTTCCGTGCTAGGCTAACCACCGGTTCTTTCACCTGTGTGACTACACCTACACAACGTCGCCTACCCTTTATAAGGTACTAGGCTAAGTACCTAGTTTTTTCACTCCAAGGTGAACTACACCTTCACAACGTCGCTTACCCTTTATTAGGTACTAGGCTAAGCACCTAGTTCCATTGCAATAGAGGAACTACTACCACACTACACCAACGACTAATCCCAAAGGAGATCTACTCCTTTACAACATCATCAAGGATATCAATATCCTTGGATCTAATACTAGTCTATCTTGTACATCGAAACACACCATATCAAATGTACATCTAAGGCACCTTTCACTAATTCCTTTGACTAGATCTACAAGACACCTTTCACTAATGTCTTGTATCTTCACTTCTAAGCACCTTTCACTAATGCTTCTTTGTCTTGACTTCTAAGAACCTTTCACTAATGCTTCTTTGTCTTGACTTCTAAGCACCTACCACAAGTGCTTTATCCTATAGACGATAGATACTCTTCACTAATATCTTCGTCTTGACACTTGAGACATCTTAATTGAACCTATAGAAATGGTAAGTTAATGAAGGAACATGTTTGTGATCAACCTATGATAATCTAATGTTTTTACTAGATTTTATTAACAATGGTATTTAACACTTTAACTTACTTAATGTTTTGACTTTCTAGTGGATTTTTAGTCTTGCATGAAAACTGTTTTCCAGTGATATGGATCCCACGGTTCCTTTACAAAAGGGATCCGCTAGTATTTTCCGGGATCCGGATCTCAGTAGCAGTAAATGGATTTGATAAAAACAAAGGTTTTATAGTTTTATACTACTCTAAATATGTTTTATCCTATATTTTCTTTTAGCATGCATACATGAGTTCTAATGTATCACGAAAGAATATAAAACATATAAATAAAAAGAAGTGACAAACACATTATGATAATAATAACCTAGATAAACTAGATCATTAATAATATTGCATTTCAATACTAAGGATGATACAAAGGATTGGGTATATAACCCCAATATAGATTAACAAGACAAAGTAAATGTCTCAGATGTGAACTTCATCATAGGGAACACAGTGCAATGAGTGTTAGAGCGATGAGCACGAAAAGTATGTAAACCATGTTGATGATGGATCTTCTTGGTTTCAATTGAGATGGAATGAGGAGGAAGATGAAGTTTTTGAATGAGAGGAAAATTTTGAAATTGGAAGATTTGAAAAAAAAATGAAGGTTTGATGAGATGGTCGATGGTGGGAATATTTATGGGGAAGGAGGAATTTTGAGATTTGTGTTTTGTTTTATTAGAAGATATGATTTTTGGATTAAGTGAGATAAAACACAATTTTTATAAACCATGATTTCTAGACGGAGGAGTGACACATATGTGAGAAAAAGCTTCCTAATGAAGCTACATGTAAAACATGTGTAAACACGAAATCTACTCAAATAAATTCCTAACAAATAACACTTATTTATTAAACTAATATCATTTAGATATAAGTGGAAAGTCATACCTCGAATGCACTTAGGAATGTCTTTACAAATGACAAATATCACTTAGACGATTCTCGCCTTATGATTAAGATACTTCTTAAGGAAGGTATTCTTGTTACCAAGCAACTCCTAAAGCTTGGTGGGTATGAGCTTTGACTAATCAACATTACAAAGAAGATTAGTGCAATAAAATGAAAAAGTAAATAAGAAAATGTTGTTATCAAATCAACATCCAAACATATAGTTTTAAAAGACATGGTGTTTGTTTTTATGAAAACCTTCTTTGTAGTTTTCAATTAACCATGGATCGTATCAAGTTTTTAAAGTACAATATACTCTAAGAAACTTGGTAACGCTCTCGATGCCAATTGTTGAAAACTAGAAGGGGGGTTGAATAGTTTTGCCAATTAAAACTTCCTTTTAATCTATTTAGATTGACTTATGTCAATCTATTGGATGTGTGTGTTGGATGTTGATAAACAAGCATATAAAGGTAAGTAATGAAAAGATAAGAGTAAGGATCACAAAACCACAACACGAGTATTTATAGTGGTTCGGCTACAAGGACACCTTCCTTGCCCTACTCCACTCCCCGAGTCACCTACTCGAGAGTTCGTAATCACTACACCAATCTCCTTATGGCGGGGAAGCCTTCACAACGTCGCCTACCCTTTTTCCGGTGCTAGGCTAACCACCGGGTTCTTTCACCCAAGGTGAACCACACCTACACAACGTCACCTACCTTTTATAAGGTACTAGGCTAAGTACCTAGTTCTTTCACTCCAAGGTGAACTACACCTTCACAACGTCCCCTACCCTTTATTAGGTACTAGGCTAAGCACCTAGTTCCATTGCAATGGAGGAACTACTACCACACTACACCAACGACTAATCCCAAAGGAGATCTACTCCTTTACAACATCATCAAGGATACCAATATCCTTGGATCTAATACTAGTCTATCTTGTACATCAAAACAAACCATATCAAATGTACATCTAAGGCACCTTTCACTAATGCCTTTGACTAGATCTACAAGACACCTTTCACTAATGTCTTGTGTCTTCACTTCTAAGCACCTTTCACTAATGCTTCTTTGTCTTGACTTCTAAGCACCTTTCACTAATGCTTCTTTGTCTTGACTTCTAAGCACCTACCACAAGTGCTTTATCCTATAGACGATAGATACTCTTCACTAATATCTTCGTCTTGACACTTGAGACATCTTTCACTAATGTCTCCAACACTACACTTCTTTGAAGAAAGAAAGGAATCATCAAAAAGAGAAACTTCAGGCCTTCGACTTGATGGTGATCTTCTGGACGAGGGCGGTATATAGTTTTGATCTCAGGGAGAAAGTATGTTAGAAAGGGGTGAGAAATAATGAAGAAATGGCTCACTATTTATAGTGGAAAAATCCTACTGTTCCTCGGATCCCATGGATCCCTTCCACTTGGGATCCGGCTAGCACAAAGCTAGGGATCCGTGGAACGCCCTCTTGCCCATGGGTATTTTGGTTATGGGTCATGGGTCATGGGTTGAACCATGGATCTTTGGCTAGATATAATGTATCTTTGAGTGCAATGCACTTAGTCACTTGGGTATGGGTTGATCCATGGGTTATGGGTATTATCCATATGTGGTATATGCATGATGTCATGCAATGGGTTATGGGTCAAGATCCATGGGTTATGGGCTTTGGGTTGTACCCAACTACATTTAATGTATTTGCCCAATGGGTTGTGATACTTAAGTTTCTACCCATTTATATTACCCAATATACTACATACTAGTTATGTGTATATTTTATGTAAATATGTAAACACTAGTTGTTGTACATATGTATTACTAAATCATAAAATCACTTATACTTGTTTTAGTGTTTTATGTGAAAATGTGAATATGTTAAAAACTATTAGTTCAAACCATTTACGTATTTTATTTGTTTCGCTAATATGATTTTACGTTTGTTATCGACAAAACAATAGAAGATCGTAAAATATAAATAAACGTTTTTACGGTTTATTTGTATTAACAGTATGTGTTAAGCTTAATGTGTAATGTGTACTGATTATAAATGTGTAATGCATGAATGAGTTATAATGTTAATTTATATCCGTTTTACTTACTAAGCAATCATGCTTACGGTTCAAGTGTTCAATGTTTTGTAGGTAATGTACTAAGAAGGAAATGCTTGGATTATGGCTTAGTAATGGATGTGCAAGTTAAGGTTTGAATGTAATAGGAGCTTAGGTAGATACCGCGCTCAATGTCAATGTTGTACCCCCTATGGTCATTTAATTATTTGTAAATGTTTATCAAGTGTCACAATATATGCCTTGGTTGTTAAAGTAAAGAGTGTCAAATGGGTTGTTATAGTTATAACTAATCATTATAGTAATGGGTTGAAGTGTGTATATTTTGGTAAAAGGAGTGTTTGGAATAAGGTCTATTATGACCCATTTTGGGGTCATACAGGTCGAAGGTTTATGAAAATGATGTATTATGTTATATTAAAGATTTCTAGAAAGTTTCGTTAAGTTTTGAGTCCTTTAAGTTGATTTTCCGGAAATGGAGTAAATATGGTCTTTTGGAATATTTTCTGCAGTGGGCATATGGCCACATGATAATTTCAGCATATTGTCATATGATTGCTTCAGAAATATAATAAAGGGTATATGGTCAGTATATGGCCATATGGTATTTTCAAAGATTTGGCCATATGGTTGTCTCAGAAAATTAAATAAGGGTATATGGCTAGCATATGGCCATATTCTTCCGTCAGAGTATAAATAGAGTATTTTTCAGATTTTGTCAATTTAAAAAAAACCATATCTTTTAAACCGTAATTCGTTATGGGTCGCGCCACCCATCTTTTTGAAGGTACTAAAGCCTAGTTTCATTTAAAAATGGTTCCAAGATCTGGAATGTTATAGATTTTTGTCAATGGTAAAAAGAGTAACGAAGGGTCCGTTAAAGTAAAGTCTTTTCCGTGTTAAAGTTTTAATATGTAAGTCTTGTCGTTCACGGGGCGTTACAGGTGTATTATAGGTATCACAGGTTTGCATTCCATGTTTATTCAATATTTCAAGAGCATATTTGGACTGACTGAGAAAAATACCACGGGGTGATTGATGAACTTGTAGTCCTATGACCTTAGCTCTCTTCTCTCTTTCCTCTCTCTAGGCGATTTTGGCATCTTCGTCTTCCCCAATAGCAATTCAATTCATGTAATTTTAGGGTTGATTGCTTTACTTCTTTTCTAATATTCCCCTTGTTTTAATTCTCATTTTCAATTTATTGATATGCTAGTTGAATCCAATAAACCCCCTGACCCTATCCTTAAGGAGTTTTGTACTCTCACTGGAATGTCGCCCACTAATATTCGTCATAAGCCTCATGTTCCTTCTGGTGATTCAAATCCTCCTAAGTCGAGGGGTAGACCTAGGGGTGTGAAGAATCGGTCTAAAGCTGTTATGATTAAGGTTAAATCGCCGGATCCGCTTCTACCTGGTGGGGCAATTCTAAAAAGGCTTTGTAATTCAAAATGCGGTAAGGGTAGAGGTCGTAGTGATGCGCTTATGGAAGATAGTAATGGTAAGCGTTCTAACTCTAATGGTGGTCCTATTGATGAAGCTCTGTCTAAAGTTTTAGATAGGTTAGCTTATGATAAAAGTATTTATGAGCAAATGATGTTTAGTGAAGGTGTTAAGGATTGTGGTATGAAGTCTAGTAATGTTGTCAAAATTGGTAGTAACGGAAATAGAATAGTTTAATGGTGATTGACTGTGAGAAAGTTGAAAATAATGGTACCTTTATTAATGAGCCTGTTAGGAAAGTTAATGAAGCAATTGGTGAGCAATCTATAAGGAGTGATAAGGTGGAGTGTAGGGAGAATTTTAATTTGGTTGATAACACTTTGTCAACTGAAAATGTGAGTGTTCACAATGTGGTTGGTAGAGCACATTGCTGAGGCTCATGTTTCTCATGTAGATTAAAGTGTTAATGGGGTTGGTAAGGGTAATTTGGGTTTTGTGTTTGATGAAAATCAGGGGAGTAAAGGTTATCTCAAAAAGCCAATTGGTCCTTTGTTTAATGTTTAGTTTAGTAATGTTGTGAAGAGTAATCCTTTTGTGAAGACTAGTGGCAATGCTCCTAAGAATAATTGGAATTTTGGGGTTGGAAAAGCTTTTGGTTCTTCTTTGATGTCAAATCAATTCTCGGCTGATGTTGATAGTTTTGTCGAAAAGTTAAAACAAGGTGCTGAGGAATTAGCTTTAAAAATGGAGTATACTCCTAGCTCAGTTTCTAAACAGGATAATGGGAATAGGCGAATTGAGTTTTCTATTGAAGAAGTGTATAAGGGGGGTCAAGCTTGTGCTCTACAACTCTACGGTTACTTTGTGGAAACTTCAATGGACTATAGAGTTGTTATGGATAATCTTATGAGAATGTGGAGAGTGTATGATGTGGAAGACAATACTAAAACCAGCTCTAGGATTTTTTATTTCAAATTCAAAAGTGAAGATGGTATGAAGAATGTTCTTGATAAGGGTCCTTGGATGGTTCAGAATGTTCCATTGGTGCTTAACGTTTGGGAACCTGGCATTTGCCTTGAGAAAATTGAACCATCTACCATTCCAATATGGGTATGTGTTTACAATATCCCTATGGAACTTTGTAATGGCAATGGTATTGGGAAAATCATGAGTGGTGTGGGTAAACCAATGCTTATGGATAAGTTAACCAAAGAAAGATGTCTAAAGGAATCTGGCAAACTAGACTTTGCTAGGGTGTTAGTTGAAGTCTCAGCTTATGATGATTTACCTAATGTTTTGGAAATTTCTTATCCTGCTATGGGTAATAGGCCAGCCAAGATAGGTAAATTGGAAGTCAAATATCAGTGGAAGCCGCCTCTATGTACATACTGTAAAACCTTTAGCCATACTACGGTTTCTTGCAGAGTTAGACCAAGGACTGATGAGGAAAAGGCTGAGAAGATCATTAAAGAGGCGTTAAAGGTTCAAAAACTTGTTAGTAATGGGGAAAATATTGTAGATGATGAAGGTTTTGTTACTGTGGGGAAAAAGAATAGACCGGTCAAGAATGTGGAGGGTGGCAGAGCATCTAGTTATGGTAATCATGGAAGAAATGGTAATCAGTTTGGAGTACAGAATAGGGGTGCTCATAATGCTAATTTTCAAAGACAATATGGTAGTAGACAGGGCGGTAATTCTTTTGGAGTGAATAAGGGTGGTATGCAGCAGGGTAACCAAGGAATTAATTTCAACATGCCTCGATTCAGAATGCAAGGAAATTGTGGAAATTTTGTTTCATCAAATCAGCATAATGTTGGTATTAAGAAGAGTTTTGTTCCTAAAAACGTTCCTTTTAAAACTAGTAATGTTGGTGCTAATCCAGTTAAGTCTGGTATGGTCAAAAGGAATGTGCAGAGTAGCTCTTTTTATCCTAATTTCAAGCCAAGGATCCTTGTTAGAGGTTCTAGTTCTATTAGTAATGATGTATCTAAGTGTGAGGAAGATATTCCTTTGTCTAATCCCTTTCAAGTCTTAGATGATAGTGGTATGGGTGACAAAGAAAATGTTACAGAGCAATTTTATAAGGAGGATTATGACAATAGAATATGGCCAAAACTTAGAAAGGAAGTTGATGATATTATGAGTGCTGGTATTTATCCCTCAAAATCACTTAGATTAGAATGGTCCTTGCAAAGAAATGGATTACTTCTATAATAATTGTCACAAGTTCAACCTTGGACCCTATTTAGAGGATGATGATGTTGATTCTGTGATGGAGGGTATTGCAAGCGAGATGAAGCCTGAATTTGATGTCCATGAAGCCATTGCTGTAGAGAATGATATGGCTGTTGTTGATACTATTTCAAATGACGTTTAAGGCATTTGCTTGGAATGTTAGGGGTCTTAATAATTCCTGTAACCAAGACTAGGTTATTCAGTTAATGAGGGAGGATAATTATAGTTTATGTAGCCTTTTGGAGACTCATGTAAATAAGAAGAATTTAGCGAGAATTTGTAGTTGTGTGATGGGTCAGTGGGATTAGGCTTCTAATGTTACTGATTGTGAAAATGGTACTAGAATTATAATGGGATGGGATCCAAATTGTGTCGATGTTATGGTTATGGATCAGTCTGCCCAAGTTATGCATTGTTTTGTTCAACCTTTGAATGGTGATAGAAGTTTTCATTGTTCTTTTATCTATGCTTACATCCATACTACTGATGGAAGAAGTTTGTGGAAATCGTTGCATATGTATAAGAAAACTGTTAAAGATATGCCATGGGTAATTCTTGGTGATTTTAATGCTACGTTGGACCCGTCTGAAAAGTAAACTGGTGGTTCTAAAATTACTACCGCTATGTCTGATTTTAGAGATTGTGTAGCTGATATCGAAGTTGAGGATGTTGCAATGTCTGGTCTTGCTTTACTTGGAATAAAAAACCAGGAAAAGTGGGTGGTCTTCTAAAGAAGTTAGATAGAATTATGGGTAATGTTAAGTTCTTGACTCTATTTTCCAACTCTTATGCTCATTTTCTCCCTTTTATGTCGTCTGATCACACTCCAGCTGTTATTGTCATTCCTGATGTTGAAAAAGTGAAGCCAAAACCTTTTAAGTTCCATAATTATCTTTCTAATAAAGATGGGTTTTTGCTTGCTGTTGAAAGTATTTGGAGTAATAAGGTTGATGGATTTTCTATGTATTCTTTACATTCCAAACTTAAGATGCTTAAAAAGCCTTTGAGAAAATTGAATTTTGATCAAGGGAATTTATTTGATAATGTGAAGAAGTTGAGATGTAATTTGTCAAAAGCTCAAGCTGATATGGTTAAGGATCCTCATAACAATGAGCTTAGAGAGGTTGAACTTAGGTGTCTTAAGGCATATCACTCTGCTCTAAAGGACGAGGAAGCATTTTTAAGGCAGAAGTCTAAAGTTGAATGGTTGAAAGAGGGTGACAGAAATTCCAAATACTTCCATAATGTTGTGAAGGGTAGAACTAATAGGAGTAGGATTTCTGTGGTGGAGGATAATAATGGTAGAGCGTATTTTAGTCAGAATGTTGGAAACCAATTTGTGGATTATTTTCAAAATGTTCTTGGAATAAGATCTGATGTTTTGGCCATTGATGATGGTATTAGCTTGTTCTCTTAAAAGCTGTCTGAAGCAGATGCTCTTTATATGGTTAGAAATGTTTCTGATGAGGAGATTAAGTTGGCGTTATTTGATATTGATGGTAATAAGGCCACTGGGCCGGATGGTTATTCTTCTCAGTTCTTTAAAGCGTCTTGGCATATTGTTGGTGGCGAGGTTTGTAAAGCTGTTAAAGATTTTTTTTAGAATGGGAAACTTCTTAAGGAGGTAAACGCCACTATAATTTCTCTTGTTCCAAAAATGGCTACTTCTAGGAATGTTTCTGATTTTTGTCTGATATCTTGTTGTAACGTTGTTTACAAATGTATTAGTAAAGTTATTACTAATAGATTAAAGAATTATTTAAGTGTTCTAGTTGATGAGAATCAGAGCGCTTTTATCCCGTCTAGGCAAATCAGTGATAACATCCTTTTGTCCCAAGAATTGATGAGGGGTTATCATAAGAATAGAGGGTATGCTAAATGTGCGTTTAAAATAGATATCCAAAAGGCGTATAACTCCGTGGAGTGGAAATTTTTAGAAGACTGTTTGAAGTATTTTGGGTTCCACAAAATTATGGTTAAGTGGATTATGAGCTGCATTTCTACTCCTTCTTATTATGTCAGTGTTAATGGTGATTTGCAAGGTTTTTGTAAGGGGATGAGGGGATTAAGGCAGGGTGACCCCATGTCTCCATATTTATTTACGCTTGTTATGGAAGTTTTCAACCTTATGATAAAGAGACAAATTGAGAAAAGCCCTGGTTTTAGATATCACTGGCAATGCAAGGATTTAAAGCTTACGCATCTTTGTTTTGCCGATGATGTCCTCTTATTTTGTCACGGGGATAGTAAGTCTGTTGCGGTTCTTAAGAAAGCGTTAGATGAGTTTGGTGGGGTTTCTGGTCTTAAACCTAGTTCTGCTAAGAGTGTTGTTTTTTTGGCAATGTTAGAGATGCTTGCTGAAGTAGAATTTTGGAGATCATGCCGTTTCAAGAAGGGTCTCTTCCTGTTAGGTATTTAGGGGTCCCATTAATATCTAAAAGATTGTATATTAAAGACTGTCAACCTCTGATTGATAAGGTCAGAAAAAGAGTGATGGATTGGAAAAACAAAGCGTTATCATTTGCGGGTAGACTTCAGTTGATGTTATCCGTGATAAGTTCTATGCAGGTTTTTTTGGTCTTCGTCTTTATTCTACCTATCACTATCTCTAAAGATATTGAAAGTCTTATGAGGGAATTTCTTTGGAACTACGGGGAATTTAAAAGAGGAAAATCTAAAGTAAATTGGGATGCTCTCTGCAAGCCCAAATGCGAAGGTGGTTTGGGAATTAAATCGTTAGATTCTTGGAATTTAGCTCTTATGTCTAAGCATATTTGGAACATTATTACCCAAAAAGAGTCATTATGGGTAAAATTGATTAATACGTATAAACTAAAAGGTAGAAACTTTTGGGATGTACCAAAAAAAAAGGTGCTTGTAGGGGCTGGAAAAGAATTCTCCGGTATAGAATGGTTTTTAGAAATCATATTGTCCATAAAATTGGTAATGGGTTGAATACTTATGTCTGGTTTGACAACTGGCATGCCATTTGTCCGCTAAGTGATTATATCACTAAAAGGAAAATTGCTAGTGTCAGGTTACCATTAGATTGTAAAGTGGCTGATGTTGTTAAAAATGGCGAGTGGTGTTGGCCTCCGGAATTGTCTAACTGTTTTGATGCTCTTGTTGCCATTACACCCCTTTGTTTGGAACCTGGTATGAATGATAGAGTGTTATGGAGGACTAATGAGGGAAGACTAGTTGATTTTTCTGTTTCGGTTGTTTGGGATGACATAAGGGTGAATTCTGTGTTTGTTCCATGGGCTAATATTGTGTGGTTCAGTCAATGTATCCCGAGGCATTCGTTTATGCTTTGACTGGCCATTCTTGGGAAATTGAAGACTTGTGATTCTATGGGCTCTTGGGAGAAAAAGGATGACCTGGTATGTGCTTTTTGTAAAAATGTTCCTGATAGTCATACCACACTTGTTTTTTGAATGTGACTTTCCTAATGAAGTGTGGTCAAGACTAAAATGCTTGGTGAGATTGGATCATGCTCCTGATTCTTGGCAAGATTTTCTTATGTTTTTTATGAGACAACCGGTCAATAAGTTCATTTGGAGTATTCTTCAAAGATTACTAATTGGTGCTGTTGTTATTTTCTGTGGCAAGAAAGGAATCTAAGAATTTTTCAAGGGAAAGCTAGATCTGTTGATGTTATTTTTAATCAAATTAAAGATATTGTGAGGCTTAGAGTTATGAGTTTAAGGTTGAATGCTTCTGTGCATGTTTTTGATGTTGCAGACCTCTAGGATTTCATGTAAACCATTGTAATAGAAGGGGTAAAGTTGAGTTTGTTCCATGGAAGAAATCTTTTGGTTAGAAGTTAAGTATGGCGCTTGTGATTGGCAGTTGAAGTGGTATTGGTTTAAATGGAGTTATAAGGAGGTTCATTTGTTGTCATATTGATCCATTAACCTTAAGGTCTGCTTTCTACTTGTTTTCCCCAAGTGGTGTAAGCCTAGCTTAGATGACTATGGGAAATGCATGTATTCTGATCTTATGGTTTTTCTTTTAGAGGTCTCTTTTATAACTGGTTCTTTGACATGGTGTGTGCCTAGCACAGATTTTGTTTGGAAAATCTTGTTATGGACTTGGCCTCTAAATCTTGTTTATGGTTGTTCTGTTCAAGGTTCTTGGACCTGTGTTTCTGTCTGCAATGGGTGTATTGGTGATATTGATTATGAAGTTTCTTGGTGTAGATGTCATTTGGTTTGTATCTGGTACATATGGAGAGATAAGGGGTGTCTGTTTTTGGAGATTTTTGTGTTTTTGAAGCATAAGGGGCGTATGGAGATTGTTAATATTCACTGGACTTCTTCCTATTTCTCTCTGTTTGGGCTTGGATTCCATTGGATTACTTGGGTTATTTTGGTTTCTTACTTTTTGAAGATCTGTAATGGGCTCTTGATGGAGATGAAGTTTAGGCTTAAGTATTGGTATATGGATTCCTTTCCTCATCAGATTTTCCTGTTATATTACTCTGATGACTTGAAGGCCAATATTATCATATTGGTAGGAGTCCTAATTGAGATTTGTACTCTTTTTCCTTACCCGTGGTTTTTCTGTCACACCCCCAAAATACCTGTTTTGCAGCGGAATGGAATTCCTGGGGATTGACTGTCATAGCATCATAGTTACAGATATATTGAACGACCTAAAGTGTCATTTGGAAAATACATCGTTTGATTTAATAAAATAATCAGAGTTTACAAAGATAGGTCCCAAATGAAATCAACTTGTGCAGAAATAAATTTGATACAATTCAAACGATGTTTTAATATGAATAAATCCCATGTGTGACGCGTCGTCACCACGACTCTATGATATGTCCATATGGATGTCATGAAGTAAATGCCTTAGATACCTGAGATAAAACATGCTAAAAAGTGTCAACACAAAGGTTGAGTGAGTTCATAGAGTTTGAGTTGAAATGTAAAGCCTTTCAAAATCGTTTATGTAGCAAGGGCATTATAAATCCACTCAGTTCCAAGTTCCGCCCATACAAAACTTGCAACCTGTGTGTTTACAACCCATTGCCAAAATATGTATAGTTTATGTTCAAATGCATGATGTCAAATGAATTCACATAACAGTACATTACCTAATGTATCAATTTTCAATTGATATAACACATATGAGTGCTATTTCAAATAATTCCAAGACCAATTAGTTCAATAATAATCCCAAGACCAATTAGCTCAATGAATATACCAAGATCATCAGTCCAATGAATATACCAAGACCATCAGTCCAATGAATATACCAAGACCATCAGTCCAATGATTTATAATATGACAATTCTAAGCATGGCAAATCTGTTACTTCGTATGACTAAACATTCAGTTCAGATAAACATGTAGTTTCAAATAATCATGAATGTCATAAAAGTTGATGAGCATGTATCTCCCCCAAAGAGTTTAATAAAAACATTAAAACAATTGAAAATGGGGCTATGGAAACTCACCTGTTGCAATGATTATAATGACAAAAGTGGATACAACGAAATGTAGCGTGAATCTCTAAACTTGATCTATTATGAATGATATGATACATAATAAGTTATGATGTAATGTTATGCATGCAATTCGGATGATATCTATACCACTTATGAATTTGTGAAAATAATATTTCTCGTCGAGAAATAATCTCTTAACGTCTTGACCATTTTTAAATTACTCCATATGTAATTACATTAAAATGATATCCAACGATAATCATTTAGTGATTTATTAGGAAATTATAACTTTTCATCGTAAAATAATGCCGTTGAAATATTTCATGAAAGTGACAAAACGGCCTCGAAAAGCTAGTCGTAAAATGGTGTACATCGAGTTTAGAAAACAAACTCAACGGTTTTGGGAAGCTTGTATCATTGTCTCAAAGTTTTAGTGTTTAAGTTTTCGTCATAGAGGTTCCGATCATAGAGAAAAATATAGGTTAAGTATGGTACTTGTGTCCCAAAATATAGTTTAAGGATGGTTTTCCGGCAAAGTTTAAGTGACCGTATTTTACTCGTTACAACTTCACTTGACAAATGGTTTGACATTTTGGAAAATATGCCAGGCGAACTTACTTTTACTAAAAGACATCACTTTATAAAAAGTACTTCGTCATTGTTAAAAACGACCCTCAACATGGTCCTTCGTTGCCGTAGTATGTGTTTAATAGAAAAGATATTAATTTTGCTAATAGAATAAAGTTACGGCAACTTTTTAAAATGTGAATAACTTTGTCGTTATAAGTCCGTTTTCTACGTTCTTTATATCCACGGAATCGTGATAACATATACTAATATATTTTTGATAAGTCGACACATTTAATAACGCTTAAGACTCATTTTTGACTCGTAAAAAGTCAAGACAGCTTGCTGAATTTTCTGGAATATATAGTTTTCGTCGTCAAACTTCAAAAATTCATAACTTCTTCGTTATAGCTCCGTTTTAACCCGTTCAAGCGGCCACGTTTTCGTTTTAAAGTATATTTTCCAAATATCTAGCCCAAAATATTTTGCTTACTGTCGGATTTTCCAGATTTTAAAAATAAGGACAGACCCTTTATTAGACTTGTCGAAATGAGTTTTTCACGCGCAAAACCTATTCCAACCAATTCAAAACAACTCCGAAGCTATTCTAATCCTACCATACACCTTCTCAGGGTGTCATGGGTTCCTAGACATCACCAAGAGTGATAAATAACAAGGAGTAATTATAGGATGACCAAAATATATATATAACTCTTAAAAATCAAATAAAAAGTGGTATAAACCTCATGAGACTTGCATGTTTCTCAAATAAAATGATATGACCATGAAAATAAATATGAAATAAACACATGAATATGGATGCTTACAAGTAATATGATGAGGTTTAAGGACAAAGGGTTTTTCCTAATCACTTGAGGTTTTTATTGCAAAACCTATACAACAAGTGATACTAGAGTGTATAGAAACTTTGTCTTGAAAAAAAAATATGGTCTCCTTCTTGGTCCTTGATGGTTGCCGGTTTCAATAGAGAAGAGAGGAGCAAAATATATTTTTCACCTTTAAGATATTATGTGTATGAATGAGTTGTAGTATGTAATATATTTTATGTGCTAGATATTTGATACAACTTGAGTGTGAGTCACCTAAATGGTCGACATACACACACAAAAGAAAAGACTATATGTGTTGTTTAGTTAATTAATTGTGTATAAGTGAAAGTGTAGGTTAATTACTTAAGGATAGTTAGTAACTTGTATACATATTTGAGCTTTAAGGATAGCGTTAGTTAAAATAAATTTTAACGGATCAAAATGAAATATATTGAAGTCATAAAAATTATAAAAATACATTTTTTACAAGAATTGAGTGAATAAATATTTATCGGGTTGAATTTACAAAAACCGTCGTAATTATATAAACTTAACAATTTATATACGAAATAAATTGAAAACATCGGGTAAATTAATAATATAATTTTTATAGTCTTAAAATGAGTATAAAAATATATTAGGAATATTTTTGGAATTGTTGGATCAAATGTTCAAAATAAATGTTTACGCGATAGCGTTTATTTAATAGGAAAATTAACGTTTTATGAAAATTGCAAATCCATGCATGAACTAATATGATGATAATGATGCCAATGAAATGTAGACCAACTTAGTCTATATGGAATGTCCTTGATAAAATGTTCATGAATTCATAGCTAAACCACTAAGGTTACGTGAATTTGATGCTCGTAAACTTAGTTTACGATAAATGATAAATGATGAAGCATGAGTAATGTTTTGAAATATGGCCTGAAAATACGAGTTGTCACATTTTCCCTCTGGGTTTTACTCGGGAAGGTTTTTTAAGCAGACAATCTCATGTAGTGAAATGCTCCTTTTGGTTCTTTATTGAGATGGTCTCGGATTTGAAGAATAAGAATACTGTCATGTTCCAGATTGTCTACTATGTTAGGGGTATTGTGTTTTGTAATAAGGATAGTCATAGTAGAATTTTATCTTTTCTATCGATGTTTCCAAAGCATGTTTTGGGAATATCATGGGCCAAATAACTACTATGGGAATGTCCATAGTTAGTTCTCATTGTTTAGTTTTGTGTTTTAATATTTTTTCTGGGGTTTCGTCCCTTTTACCAAAAAAAATAAAATAAAATAAACCTTGTAGTCCTAAGAAGAACATAAGTTCACCCATCATTGACATTTCAAAATTTGTTTTCATTAGTTTAGAAAAAGCGTTTGAGTACTTTTTGTGTGTAGAACCAAAGATGAAATCATCCACATAAATCTGAACAATTAAAATTTGTGCCCCATGATATTGAATAAATAGTGTTGGGTCGACCGATCCTTTAATAAAATTTTTGGCAAGCAAGAAGGATGACAAGTTATCATACCATGCCTGAGGGGCTTGTTTGAGACCATAGAGAGCCTTGTTCAGTTTGTAGACATGATTAGGGAACTCTGGATCAACGAATCCTTCCGGATGGCTAACATACACTGTCTCCTTGAGTTTACCATTCAAAGAAGCTGTTTTGACGTCCATTTGGTAGACGGTGATGTTCATGTGAGCCGCGAATGCCAGAAAAATCCGTACAACCTGAAGTTTAGCAACCGGTGCAAATGATTCTTCAAATCGATACCCTCTTCCTGTTTATAACCCTTAGCCACTAGACGTGACTTATCTCGAATAACCATCCCTTCAGCATCTAACTTAATTTTCCAAATCCATTTGAGACCAATGACATAGACCCCTGTCGGTCTTTCAACCAATTCCCATACTTCTAAATGTTTGAACTGGTTCATCTCTTCTTGAATGGATTCAATCCAATTGTCATGAGTCATGGAATCCTTAATGTTTTTGGTTTCGGTTTGACTGACAGTGAGTGCATAAATGCAGTGTTCTCCTTCAGTCTGAATGCGTTGTCTAGTTACGACTTGTTGGTTGGGGTTGCCAATAATGTTAGCAAGAGGATGATCTTTGGTCCATCGGTGTATGGAAGGTTGGTGTTGGTATACATTGTACAGATTACGTGGATTCAGATGGCTGGTAAAAGATTCAGCAACATCTGGATTTGTCATTTCTGTTGAGAAAGGGTTGAAAAATGCATTTCCATCATAATCCGCTGGTGCAGGTACATTTTGGTTTAGAGGTTCATTAGCTGAGTCAGTGTGTGTTCAGCTGTTGTTGGAGATTCAATCGGGGGTGCATTAGCAACAGTTGTTGTTGTTTTAGGTGTATCAGGTATTGGAATATTATCAGGTTGAGCAGCGAAAATAGTTGATACATTTGGAGCACGTCGATCAAAGTCTTCATTGAACAGAGGAGCAAACAACATTTCCATCTGACGACGAGTAAGTTGAAAGGTTTGATCAGTTGATGATTGAGGGAAGTTGAGACGGTTATGTCCGGGTTCTAAGCTGTTTTACTCAGAAGCCATTTATGTGAGCTCGTCAAAATTAGCATGAATAGTCTCCATAATTTCCTTTGTACGATGATTCCAGATCCGGTATCCTTTTGACTTTTCACAGTATCCAACGAAGACTCCAATATCAGCTTTGGCCTTGAGCTTTCTAAAGTCATCACATCATTATTTGGATAAAAGAGAGCACCAAATACATTAAAGTGTTTTAGGTTCGGTTTTCTGTTATGGATAAGCTCATAAGGTGTTTTGTTGTGTTGTTTAGTTATCATAGAACGGTTCTGAGTGTAGCATTCAGTTGACACGGCTTCTGTCCATAAGTAATCTGGAAGTTTTGCATTTATCAACATCGTTCTTGCAGCTTCCACCAATGTACGGTTTCGTCTTTCGACAACTCCATTTTGTTATGGTTTTCTTGCAATTGATGTTTGATGATCAATTCCCACTTTCTCATAATATTCCCAAAGAGTTTGATTCACAAATTTCCTCTGTCTGTTCTGACTTGTCTAATCGTGTTGCGGAGCTGAACTTGAATTTTCGTGAGAAAGGTGATGATCATTGGTGGAGCTTGATCTTTACTTTGTAGAAAATAAACCTAAGTCCATCTAGAGTAGTCATCAATGATTACAAGAATGTAGTGTTTGCCATTTATCGTCTGCACACACATCGGGCCAGACAAATCCATGTGAAGAAGATGAAGAACATGTTGAGTTCTGTCTTCAACCTTCAAAGGAAAATGAGCACGAGTGCTTTTCCCTTGTTCACAAGGTGAGCATAAGTGGTCTTTTGAATACCGAAACCTTGGAATACCTTTAACTAGTTTGTGTCGTGCAAGATTAGTTATGGTTTGGAAGTTTAAATGTGAAAGTCTTCTGTGCCACAGCTATGATTTGTAGATGTTGCTTTGGAGAGTAGACAGATGGGAGATGAGGCGAACATATCTTGCATTAAGATTATGTAAAGTGTAACATATTGGATTTCACATACACATCAAAACACAAACACAAATAGGCGTATAAGATGAGTTTTAGAGAGAGAAAGTTAGAGGTTTGGGAACTTTAGTAAGAGAAAGAAAAATCTTATTATGAGCTCCAACTCTCTACCTTGGGAGGTAGAGAGTATTTATAGTCTTACAATAAAACGCCACCTGAAGGGCTGTGGATCAGGCATACAGTGGGTAAAGACCCGTCCGTCCTCCACGGTGTTTCTTAACAAAGTAATACTTAACATTAAATAATCTACGACTACGAGCTTTCTAACGATTACAAATACTTGAGGTGACCGACACTTTAATACTTGGATTTTCTAAATCCTAACAATCTCCCCCTAAGGGAGGTCACCTCAAACACACATTAAAATTACATAGAATACAACCAGATATTACATTGAGATTGTTCTTGGATTCTTGTTCATGTTCTTTGTTCTGTAGCTCGTAGTCTTTGATTCTTCTTTTTTGCATGTTTGGATAATCTGAGTGGAGGTCTTTAACTGATCCACATGATACAGAGTTTTTGAGTCAGCTTTGAGATCATCAGCCACATTAATCTATTACTCATCCTTTGTGGTGTTGTGACATTTGGACTGACATGCTCACATTCTGGATCATGATATATACTTATCAGAGTAGCGGAAGCTTTCGTTGATTCATGATATTGGCAGCAGCGTAGCAGAAGCATGGAGTGAAAATATCAGAGTCATTGATGCACTAATCATGATTTCTTTAGATATGAATGTGTTGTGTGAGCATGCGGCTATGGATTGATCGCTTCATTCTGATCGGTACAAAGCGTCGGGTGTACCTGCATAAAACAGTTAGCAATAAAGCGCACAAAAGTTTCTTTGATCACTTTTGTTGAATTGAGTACACGCCCACGGTTCCCGTTGATCAATTACAAGTACTCACTGTGATCGGGTAAAATTGAGAATTTCCTTGACAGGGTTTCCCAGCTGCTCTAGCTGTTCTCAAACCGGAACGTCTCAAAGAAAACAACATGGAGTGAGTGAACCAGCGAATTGAGATTCACTGATTGATTAAAAGAGATTTGAAAAACAATCGTGTATTGCTCAATAGAAATTGTTTTTGCAATACAACGAAGGTTTTAATGAAGATCATTTATCAATCATAAACACCTTTTATTTTGAAATATTTGTACACAGTCGATGTGCTAAAGAAAAGAGTTTTAAGCACAACGACCGGTTTTCAAAGGTATCCGTCAATCCATAACCTGAACCAGGATTGATTCAAAAGATTGAATCGCCCCATTGTTTCTGTTCAGTTGTCACATGGTTGATCTATTGGATAGATCTTACATGCCACCTACCAGGAGCTTGTTTGATGTTGGCTCCAGAAGGCTTTCCATCTTCATTGTGAATATGTATGCATATCACTCAGATGTTCTGGCAATACCACAAGGATAATGCGTAGGACTCATGAGATATAATCTCTCTTTCCACATTGTGTGAAACAGAGAGTCTTCATTGTAAGTGTCCTAATTAGATTTATTGATGATCTCGTGGCTCTAGACTCAATTGTGCATATTTTGTTCCTATGCCGGAGACTAGGGAGAGGGTCTCCTTCTTCAATACCAACTATCTCTAAGAGAAAGTCGAAAGATTATGTCGGTTTCTTGTGAGAATGAAACAAGTCCTTTTAAGAGGAACTTGAGTAGTTTGGAAAGTTGAAGTGCGGTACGTCCAGGTCCATGACGTCTTGTCTTCAATACCAATGTTACCTTGGTAACCACCAGTAGTATATGAAATGAACCCGGTTTTACGCCCTAAGGTTGAATAAATGGAGGGCTATTTATTTTCACCCTTTTTCACATTCAATTCTTTTTCATTCTTCAACCCCTTCAGTGCTTACCGAGACTTCATAACTAGAACCTTGTTGGGTTTATTCCAGTACTAGCTCAGTCTTCGTCCGCACTCTTCCCATATCTCATTTTTCTCCTTTTATCATCATACCTAAGGACTTCTACACTAACTAGTGGATAGTCCCTGGGTAGATCCTTCTGGTTCTGGCGGATCATGGGAACAAATACCTAACCTTATCATCCTTATATCACCATATATAAAGTAAAGTTGGTCGGTCTTTTTGGTATTGTTCATCAGTCATTGGAACCAATTGAAAACCATTTGAAAATCAATCCAGATACTTGTGATGCAAAGCCTTTTGTACCTGAATTGTTTTGATATTTTTAGAACAAGAGCTCCCCCTCAACATTTGCATCAAGCAACATTTTGTAATAGAAATAATTTTCATCTTTGAGGGGTTGGCTTGCATCTAAGAGTAGTTATA
>OU343218.1:793612-820783 GCA_910596185.1 Chrysanthemum makinoi | reverse complement strand
TAAAGAATGTGGTTTTCAAAATAGTTGCTGCCCCTCAATATGTGCATAGATATTTGAAAATGTTTTGCACATATTAGGAAAAGACTGCACATTGAAACAAATTGATCACGTTTGTGGTTTAAGATAGATGCTCCCCCTTAACATGTGCATGGAAAATTTGAAATCGTTTGTCACATGCGGGGAGGAAAACTTGTACATCCTTATAAAACCATTTACCGAAATATCAGTTTAAATCCAATTTAAATCACAAATTCTCCCCCGATCACAATTATCAAGTCATTTGAGATTTGTGATCTCTGTAGATTTAAATTGATTTTGAAAGCTTTAAGGAGAATTGTCACTTGATTATGAAAACGCGTTTTAACGATAAGGATCGAATTTTGAGACACTAAACTCCATTGATTAAACATGCATGATTATCTTTTGAAAAAAAACTGTATGACAAATAACCTTTTGATTTAATTGAAATCATTTTCCCCCTCAATCAATGACATAAGTTGTTGATTGAGAGATAGATGTTTTTGACAAATGTTAAGTCCAGATGATTTTCAAAAATAGAGTCCGAGTTATTTTTCAAAGCAATTAGTTTTCATTAGATAGTAAGTTATTGTTTATAGAATCAGAGTAAGAGATTTGAAAACCAAGATAAAGTATGGCTCTGTTCTTTCATTGAAGAGCGGGTTACTGCCTGAAATGACAATAAACCATTGTTTCACTTTCTCCCAAAAATATTTTTTTTGATTTTTTGATTGATTTTTAATAAAAATATTCGAACAATATCTAAAGTCCCGTGTCATTCTTTGAATGACAGCACAAAGACCGTAGATATTTTCGAATTGAGAAAAACATGACAAAATGACAATATTTTTTGAAATGTTTCAAGATTTTTCAAATTTTTATGGATTTTTGAAAGTTTTCTATTTTTCTATTTGCTTTTTGAAGGTTTTGTAATTTTGTATTTTGTTTTTTCGAATAGATATTTACAAGGAGATGATAGTGTCATTAACCTTTACTCCTCATCTTCCTCTTGAAGACGTTTGAGTGTTTCTGGTTGAAGGCTTTTCAAGCCAAGTCGTGGAAGAATAAACTCAAAACGTTCTCTTGGAAGAGCTTTGGTGAAGATGTATGCTAAGCGGTATTCGACTTCACAAAATAGAGTTCCACCACACCGTTTTCCACTTGTTCCCTGATGAAATGATGTCTAATGTCGATGTGCTTTGCTCTTGAGTGTTGAACGTTGTTGCATGAGAGGGCAATAGCACTTTTATTATCACAGTACAGAGGGATTTTGTTGAATTCAAAGCCATCGTCAGATAATTGGGATCTCATCCATAAGATTTGAGCATAACATGATGACATGGCTATGTATTCAGCCTCTGTTGAGAAATAGAAGTACTCATTTGCTTCTTTGAAGACCAACTCACAAGCTTATCACCCAAAACGAGCACCTCGATGTACTTCGACGTGTATCTTGACATCCTGCATGATCAGCATCTGCATAGGCTGTTAGTGACATACCGGTGTCCTTCGGGTACCATAGTCCCATATTGAGGGTTCCTTGGAGATACCGAAAGACCCGTTTAACTTCTTCAAGGTGCTTTTTAGTAGGCTTAGCCTGATATCTAGCACACATGCACACAACGAACAAGATTTCTGGTCTACTAGCTGTGAGGTACATCAGGGATCTAATCATACTACGATATTTCATTTGATCTACCATGATCCCTGAGTGGTCCTCATCCAGCTTGGTACGTTCAATCATGGGAGTGTCAACGGTGTCACAAGAAATAAATCCAAATTTCTTTAAAATCTCATTTGCATATTTAGATTGATTTATAAAAATGCCTCCGGGACTTTGTGAAATTTGTAATCCCAAGAAAAATGACATTTGTCCCATCATTGACATTTGAAATTTGGAACCCATTTCATTTGAAAAACCATCACATTCATTGAATGGTCGAGGCAAAGATAATATCATCAACATAAATTTGAACATGAATTAAATGTTTGCCGACTTTCGGTGAACAATGTCGGATCAACTGCTCCCTTGCTGAATCTAGTAGATAGAAGAAACTTTGATAGCGTATCATACCATGCTCTAGGAGCTTGCTTCAAACCGTAAAGGGCCTTTTTCAAGCGATAGACATGAGTAGGATGTTCTGGATTCACAAAACACTCGGTGACGTAAACCACCTCTTTCAAATCACCATTAAGAAGGCGGTTTCACATCCATCGATGTACAACCATGTTTTTACTAGCCGCATTAGCCAAGAAGATTCGAGAAGCTTCGATCCCCGAAACAGCGGGGAGCAAAAGATTCCTCAAAGTCAATACATTCTTCTTGATGATATCCTTTAGCCACTAACCTAGCCTTATTTTTCAACACATCACCATGCTCATCAAGCTTCACTTTGAAGATCCACTTTAGAGCAATGATCATAGCACAGTCTGGAGCAGGTACTAACTCCCATACATCTAATCGATCAAACTCATGAATTTATTCTTGCATGGCATTGAACCAGATGTCTTCATTTATAGCAGTTTTAACGTCTTTAGGTTCGATCTTAGAGAGTACGGAGTTGAAGAAGCACCATAAGGCATCAGTAGCAAGTTGTTTACGAGTGGATATTGGACGAGAAGGGTTTCCAATGATGTTGTCCAATGGGTGATCATGTGTCCATTTTCTAAGGTGTTCATGTGGTTGTTGTTGTGGAACTGAAGTAGCAGAGTCGATGTCTCCTGATGAAGATGGTTCAGATGATGATTCAGGAGTAGCAAAGGGATTAACTTCATATTGTGAATCAGAAGCAATTCCATGATGTACATTCGGTGATTGAAGGTTTGTTGATGAGACAGATTGATCAGCAGCAGGCGCTTCCTGACTTAATGACATAGAAACTGAATGATAGATTTCATTGACAGGGATAGAAGCAGCCTCTAATGATGGGAATGACAGATCATTAGCATTTGGCTCATAATGTTCATCAAACATTAGATCAAACAATTTCTTCAAATCATCTTCAGATGGAGGTAAATATGGAGTTCTTTGGAGATGAGTTAGGTACAAGGGATGAACCAATTGGACTGTTTTGAAGTGCGGGTCCAGAACTGGATTGTCCAGGAGCCATAGGACCGGTCAGCTCATCGAACGTAACGTGAATTTTTTCCATGATATTTCGGGTTCTTTTTTTGTAGATTCGGTATCCCTTTTTGTTTGGTGCATATCCTACAAATACTCCAATGTCCGCTTTAGCCTTAAGTTTGCCTAAGTCTTGACCCTCATTAGTTGGATAACACAATGTACCAAACACACAAAGGAATGAGAGATTATGTTTTATATTGTGGACAAGTTCATATGGAGTTTTTCCATGAGCAGTGTGAATTAGGGATTGATTTTGAGTGTAGCATGCAGTGGCAATGGCTTCAGCCCAGAGAAACACTGGAACCTTTGAGTAAATCAGCATTGTTCTTGCGGCTTCCACAAGAGTTCGATTTCGTCTTTCAACTACACCGTTCTGTTGAGGAGTTCGTGGACCACTTCTTTGATGACTGATTCCAACACTTTCATAAAACTCACTAAGTTGTTTATTAACAAACTCAGTTCCATTGTCTGTTCGGATGATTTTGACAGTTTTGTTAAGTCGAACCTGCAGCTGTTTGATAAGTTTGATGATGAGATCTGGTGTTTCATCCTTTGTCCTTAGGAACTTAACCCATGTGAATCGAGAGTAATCATCAACCACAACTAACACGTATTTCTTCCCAAAGATATTCTGCACTCTCATGGTTCTACATAAGTCCATGTGAATTGTATGAAGAACTTCTGTAACGGAGTTTGTAGGTTTGGGTTTGTGGGCATACTTCTTGCTTTTTCCTAATTGGCATGCTGAACAAAGATGATCCTTTTCATACTTTAGTCTAGGTAAACCTACAACTAAGTCCTTTCTGGAGAGATCATTAATGGTGCCGAAGTTCAAGTGATTGAGACACGATGCCATAACCATGACTTTGTTTTCGAAGCCTTTGACAACAAGCAAATTGGAGAAGACTTCATCATATGTTCGATAGAGATGGTGTATAGATTTGAACCACTTGTTCCTCTTAAAAGTTCCTTACCATTAAGTTCTCTAACAAAACAAGTATGTTTTCTGAAGGCCACTTCTAGATCAGAATCACAGAATTGACCGACCAAAAATAAGTTATGACCAAGACCTTCTACGTAATATACCCTGGAGATAACACTATCTCCGACAACATAATCTCTATAACCCATAATAGCACCAAAATGATCATTCCCGAATCTAACAGTTCCGATGAATTTACTCACGAAGTTCATGAGCCGCGACCGGTCTCCAGTCATATGCTTGGAACACCTGAGTCCAAAAACCACGAACGATTTGAACGATCTGCAGTTGAACACAGACAAGAATGGATAACTGGATAATTGGGATCCCCATGCAAGAATGGGTTCCACTTGGTTAGTAACAGTGATTGGAACACCCACATCAGAAGTAGAAACAATGGAATCATTAGAAATAGATGCAGTGCTAGTGTCCATATTTGACCTATTCAAAGTATGTTCACTTCTTAAGGGAATAGTTCTACCAGTAGGAATCCATTTTCTAGAGGGCATTGTCTTATCAGATTGAGGGCAGAACTGATTAACCTTATGGCAAAACGGTATCCATTGATAACCTATCTTACTAAATGTTCTTCCTGTGGGTTTCCACTATTTTTAAACTTTCTTTCATTTTTGCTTTCTAGCCTTCTTAGCATGATTTTTAGCATTAACAATTTTAATTGGGCATTTGACAGCATTAGACAAGACATTCACATCACATTCATGATTAGCAATAGAATTCAAGCAGACATCATTACATGGTTTGCAGTTTATTATCAGAATTCGAATTAATTACAGTACGCCTATGGCTAATACTAGAATCAACACGATTCATTTTATTCAACTCAAACTTAAAGTTCCTAGGTTGGTCTTCTACTCTCTTCCAATGTACATTCTTAGCTTGCTAGGTCCTATCTTGCTTGGTATTGCATGGAGGCTTTGACCCGCTTGCTTTAATGTCACTGATTACTCCTGTAGAGGGAATTATGGGAACATTAATGGGTTGATCTACTTTTTGCATTCCTGAACTAGATGTGCAGGGATCTGAGCTACTTGAAGGCACATTAGTGTTTACTTTCTTAAAACTGGGCATAGAATGATTTGAATGCATGGCACTAGGCATAGAACAAGGCATCACAGCTTTTCCTTTCGCACCTAAGGATTTAGTACATGTTGCAATTAAACATTCTAGCAGCTCTTGAGATCGTTTGCCTGAATGCAAGCAAACCTAATTTCTCTATCAAGCGGTTTGTTAATGAAATCCTTTTCCACAATCTCACGGAGACATTCTAGGCTATCCTTAAGGTGAGCACAATAGTTATGAAACACAGGTTCATTATTCCTAAGATGAGGAGGAATGTATTTAACTGTCACAGATATTTGCGTCAGCGGATGACTTTGATGCAATAATCTCATTAAAGACAAGTGACAGTTTCCCATTTTCCTGACTCCTCAGATTCTCAATTTCCTTTTGTAAAGACGTTATTTTTCGTTGTTTTGGTCACGAGTGACTTTCATTGAATCATATAACTCTTTAAAGTGTCGTTTAACTTTTCATTTTCTTCTAGAAAACTCTCGTTTTCCTTTTGTAAGGCATTAACTAAGTTTTGAAGATGAAAAGTTTGAGAATACTGAGAATCTAAAGGAGGAGGCATTTGGGATCCAGTCACATTGTTATTTTCACCCTTTAATTGAGAGATTTGGTCTTTCAACTTTCTGATCGTGTTACAATGAGCTCGAATCTGTTCGTCACGTTTGCTAATTTCAAAAACTGCATCAAATTCAGGAACATCCAAGGATGTCTTGATATTTGAGGTTTTAACATTTTCTTTCAGATGTTGATATTTTAATTGCAAAGCAAGATGCTCAACTTCCAATTTAGAAAACTGTTTTACCAGGTTATCATGATCATCCTGTTCAACTTTATCATGTAGTTTAGTGTTAGTTTTTTCAAGCTCAATGACACGATCATGAGAAACTTTCAGAGCAACAGATAATTCATAAAATTGAAAAGCATTATTGGAACAATTTGTAGCAGTGTAAAACACATATTGAGCAATACATTCAGAAATAAGATTCTCATTCAAGGTATGCAAGTTCTTCCTCTAAATCTCATTATATTTTAATTCGCGCTCATAGTCACTAACCTCAACAATCATTGCATCAAATTCCTTTTCCATTTCTTTAATATATGTATTCATCCCCTTCTTGAGACTCTCAAATTGATCTTTTAGTTGTTTAAAGAAAGGCATGACCTCAGTTAAATAGCATTCCTTAGTTTGCTCAAAACCCCTTCCCCTTCAGTTATCCCAGTGGGTGTGATCCTTTTCTTACACGTTTTCTCAAAGTCAACAAATAATTGAAATATAATATATTTACTGATTAAGGTCTTGCTTTTAGTGGCAATAGTTTTAGGAACTAAATGCATTGGTGTATTTGGAGGATACACAGTTGCTGAAGGCATTTTCCTAAAAGGGGGTTTGTTACAACAAGATTCTCTGCTTTTTGCTTATCTAAATCCTTTTTCCAGAATACTTGTTCGGGTGTTAACAACGTTTGAGGCTTAAACTTGTTCAAGGAGATCCAATTTTCCTTTTTGTAATCATGGGGTTTGATCGTTATGTTATTCTTTTTACATTCAGGTTCATCTAGCTTCTTATTCATTTTCTCCCTAGATGCATCATCTAATGTTCTATCTTCCTCAGTGCACTCAACGCAACTAGGTTTCTGTCTAGGTTTAAGAATCTCATTACCATCATAGATTACATTATCGGCAGCTCTAGCCTTTTTAACAACCTCAGGATTAGATTCCACAATAAGTGGAGTACTATGCTTATCACTCAAAACTCTGTGCTTAGTGATTAAGTGAGCAGTCTGAATGGTATTTCCTTGTACGTACAACTTATTTTCAACCTTGTTTTTCATGGTTTTCAGATTGGAAAAATCATTCAAAAGTTTTGATTCCTTAGTATTGAATTCTTGCTTAAGCAGTTTAACATTTTCCTGAAGTTCTTGTTTTTGCTTAGCAGTTTTAGAAAGCTTTTCTTGTAAGGAATTTAAGTCTTGTTTTAATACTTCTTCTCTAAACCTACATTTTCTAATAATTGTACGCATTTGGTCATCCATTTCCTGCTCACGGGTGGTTAACTCAAATTTAGCACGTTGTTCATAAATAGCAACTCGTTCTTTATAGGCATTAAGTTCAGAGATAACAGAATCATTAGGGGCACATGCAGTGTATTCATCAAAAACATAGTCATCATTGACTGCGGATGATGCATTACTTGGTACACCCTCACTTTTACTTTGCTTCACATATTGATCATATGGGACAATATTGATATTATCCACATTATCAATATCTGATTCATAAGTCTCAAGAGATTGTACTTCATTATGCATCTTTCGCTCATCAACATCATCATATAGTTTTAATACCTCTGAAATGATTTTGTCTTTGGATGGAACAGCTTGTTGTGGTGGGGAGATCTTTGGAGAAACCATAGGTGAGATGCTAGCCATGAAGATTGTCTGGGCAGTAGGTTCATCATCGACATCAGAGTCAAATGCATCACAGTCAGCTACTTGAAAGGCATTCTGATGATTGTGACCTATTTCCTGAATTGGTTGCTCATCCACATCTGCATCATATGTCTTGGCATTCCCTTCAGCAAGAAACAATAACTCTTCTTCATCCAAAGCTGCTCCATTATCCTGAGCTTGCACAAGCAACATCTTATCCCTGAAGTACTCTGCATTCTGAGGGCGTTTTGGTGATGTGTAGTTCCTAGCAATATGTCCCTCACCACCACAGTTGTAGCATTTGATTGGATTTGCTTGTCCTTGATTTCCAATCCTTCCCCGATTCTGATTTCCCATATATCCTCTACCAACTCCACCTCTTCTTTGTTCGTACTGCCTTTCTTGAACTGGCTGCATGATAACCTTCCCATCTCTGACAGTGGCTTGATTGTGTGGATTGGATTCTGTTCTGAGGTTGTTGCTGGTGTGTGGGAGAGAGTTCATGTTTTGACTAATCATGAGAGCCAGTTGATTAATGAAGTTTCCCACGGCTGCATCAGCATCAGCTTGTTTGAACATTGGATCGGGAATGAGTTTGTGATAACCATTACCCATGGGTATAACTTGAGAAGCTTTGGTGGTAATTCCCACATTTTTGTAGAAAGCAGTTGAATCATTTGACGAGCTTGAATCTCCCTGGTTGGTTTTGAACTGATTAAGAATCCTTTTTTCAAACATAGCATGCCTCTCATTCTGAAGAAGGAATGCATAGAGTTGCTCATAGTTTGTATTCTTCAATCCTTTTGTTAGCTTCACAGAGATGACAAACTTGTGCCATTCAGGATTCATGTTGTTCACAAATTTTGAGTTCAGATGAATGTTTGGCATGGTCATTTTGATGTTCCTCATGTCATTCACAAGCTTATGGAATCTCACGTAGTACTCATAGACACTCTCATCTGGTTTCATCTTGAAGTGTTCAAATTCATCATACAGTTGTGATTCTCTGTCTTCTATAGTCAATTCAGACCCTGAGAGAAGCATCTTGACATTATCCCACACTGCCTTGGCTTCGGTGTTGTGATTGATAAGCTTGTAGATATCTTTTGGAAGACCTTGAAGTATAATGTTAGAAGCCCTGATATCAGCATCGAATCTCTTTTCTCCTTATCATTGAGCTCATCATACGTCTTTGGTCTGTCTATTCCATAGATCATTGTTCCATCTGTAGCTGTATCAATTAAGTCTCTAGTAGTCTCAATCTGATAAGGTCCTTCATCAAAGGATTTGAGAATGTTGACCCCATTTTCCTTTCCAAGACTGTACAATCTGATTCGTTGAGCCCAAGAGTCGTAGTCAGTTCTGTCAAGCATGGGTGGACGAGTATCTGAACCAGCTGCTTGAACATCCTCGGCAACTGTGGAGATAATTGTAGGTACATTGGTAGACATGTTTACTGATTACACGGGATTTTATAACTCAATGATTAAACCGGGAAATAGATTCTTTCACGGGATTTTACTAAATCGAGAGAAAACCGTATTACAAACAAAAGTTCAACCAAGTCGCTAACAAACCTTGAACCAAGTCGCTAAGCACCAAGTTGCTAAGTAATAAGAAGACAAGTCGCTAAGTTCCAAATCGCTACGAATTTTGACAGCAAGTCGCTATGCACCAAGTCGCTAAGACGTCAAGTCGCTAAATAGCAACTCGCTAAAGCCCAAATCGCTAACACCAAATCGCTAAGAAACTTAAAGAACAAGTCGCTATCAAAATTGAAAGCAAGTCGCTACCTTACCAAGTCGCTACCCGTAGTGGAGAATCCACTAAGTGTACTGTTTGTCGACTTGTCTCAAAAGACAAGTCGCTAGGACTAACTCACCACCAAACAACACTACAACTCGCTACCTTTTACTGAAGCAAGTCGCTAAGTAGAAATTCACTCCGAGAGCTAAGTCGCTACCAAGAAAAACTACAAAAACACACTTTTCAATCCAAAACAAGCTCAACCACAGTGATTCAAGCTTACCAAATCAAAACCCAAGCACATATAATGATACTAAACACAAAATTACACCCAAAATTCAAACTTTAACACTAGAAATGAACCAAATGATGCAAAAACCACTACACTTTTTCAAACTCAAAAACCATCTAAAAACCACTAGAAATCCAAGGATATGTAAGAGATGATCTAACCATGGCTCTTGATACCATTTTTAACATATTGGATTTCACATACACATCAAAAAATAAACCCAAGTAGGCGTATAAGATGAGTTTTAGAGAGAGAAAGTTAGAGGTTTGGGAACTTTAGTAAGAGAAAGAAAAATCTTATTATGAGCTCCAACTCTCTACCTTGGGAGGAAGAGAGTATTTATAGTCTTACAATAAAACGCCACCTGACGGGCTGTGGATCAGGCATACAGTGGGTAAAGACCCGTCCGTCCTCCACGGTGTTTCTTAACAAAATACTACTTAACATTAAATAATCTACGACTACGAGCTTTCTAACGATTACAAATACTTGAGGTGACCGACACTTTAATACCTGGATTTTCTAAATCCTAACATAAAGGCTTGACGAGCAGGATCCTGACATGAGATCGTTTCCTTGTAGATCACGGATGAAACAAGTTTTCTCCCAAAAGGCAAGTAGGAGGTTGAAGCATGGAGAGCTCAACTTAGTCATGGGAAACAGAAACATCATGCCATGACAAGGATTGGAAAGTACGAGCTCATGTTGAAGTCTGGAGTTAGGATATATTTAAATAATTGTTGTTATTTGTCAGAAATGACAAGAAACATTATTTCATTTCATGCTTTGTTTAAGGCAAGTTATAAATTTTCACTTGATAATGAGAATGGAAACATTTTGGTTTATTTCAATGGCTGTTTTATGTTTCAAGCTTCTCCTTGCAAAGGCATATATGAAACTGTTCAGTGTATTAGTAATAATGGCAATGTGATTTTAAATGTTGGTTCGTCTAATGAGCTTGATAAATCAAAATTGTGTCATTCTCGTATTGGGCACGTAAACAAGAAACACATCGCCCAACTCCAAAAGGATGAAGTGTTGGAATCATTCAACTTCAAATCGGATGATGTATGCGAGTCTTGCTTATTGGACAATATGACTAAATCATTATTCACAGGATCATGTGAAAGAGGTGGAGGATTGTTGGACTTAAAACACATTAATGTGTGTGGACCATTCCGATCTGCCACAGGAGATAGAAATCGCTACTATGATACATTTACTTATGATTTCAGTAGATATGTATATGTTTATCTGATTAAACATAAGTCAGATACCTTTGAAGTATTCAAAAGCTATCAAAATGAGGTAGAGAACCAACTGGGCAGAAAGATAAAGGTACTCCGATCCGATAGGGGAGGAGAATACCTTAGTATCGAGTTTTTCGATCATCTTAAAAACTATGGGGTATAGTTTGACAGTTAACTCCTCCTAGAACACCACAGCTGAATGGAATTGCTGAGAGGAGAAATAGAACCCTGTTAGACATGGTTCGATCTATGATGAGTCAAGAAACACTTCCAATAAGCTTATGGGGTTACACATTAGAGACAGCCACTCATACCTTAAATCTTATACCCACTAAGAGGGTTTCAAAGACACCTTTTGAGATGTGGAAGGGAAAACGTACTTCTCTTGTTCACATAAAAATATGGGGTTGTGAGGTTTTCGTTAGAAGAGAAGATAAAGACAAACTAGAAGCCAGATCTGAAAAGTGTCGTTTCATTGGTTATCCTAAAGAGTCATTCGGATAATTGTTTTACAGACCCAAGGATAATGTGGTTTTTGTAGCTCGAAGAGGAGTGTTCCTTAAGAGATAAATGATATCCAAAGAGGACAGTGGGAGTCAGATAGACCTTGAAGAAATTCAAAAGTCTGCCAATGGAGAATCTATAGTGAACACTACACTCAACAAGAGGTGGTGACACCTGTTGATCCTGATGATATATCCTTACCCATTCGCAGAAAAAGTGGTAGAGTTAGCAAGCCTTCTCATGATCCTTAGTTCTACTATGGTTTCCATATTGAAGAGGATAATATTAGTGATAGTACACTAAGTGAATTGGATGAGCCTGCCAACTACAAGGAAGCGATGGCAAGCCTTGAGGCTGCTAAGTGGAAGGAATCTATAAAAAGCAAGATTCAGTCTATGTATGACAACCAAGTTTACCAACTTATAGTGAACATAAATATAAAGTAAATATTAATCTTAATTCAAATGCATAACTTCGCACACAAATACAAGTAGGTCTAAAGTTAACCAAACTTCAAATATTCATTAGAATACATTTGTAGTAACCAACATGGCTCCATTAAGTCTCTTTCATTCTCACTCGTTATTCCTGCCTTAATGAAGACTCCCTTTCGTTCTCACTCGTCATTGCTGCCGCCACGAATCCTGAGTGTTAAAAGGGAAGGATGAGCAAAGGAAATAAAATAATTAACATGTGCAATAATACTAACTGTTAGGAATTAGAAAATTCCATGTTAAAGTGTCGGTCACCCCAATTATGATCTAGCATATGTTAGCTCGTAGACGTGTCGTTATTTACGTTATTTAGTAGTTTATTAGTTAGTTTGTAGCGTAGAATAGTTTAGTGTAACACCGTGGAGGAAGGACGGGTGTTTACCCACTGTATGCCTGATCCACAGTCCGATAGGAGGACGTATTGTTTGTAAGTATAAATACCCCTTCCATCCTTGGAAGGGGTGTGGCTTCTTTAAATCTAACCTTTCATTTTGTAAAGCAACTCTCTTTCAAGAAACCTCCTCTCTACTCTCTTCATCTCTCTAATGGCTTTCTTATTTAATCATTGTCCTAGACCACCCGAATCATCAAACAACATAATATTCAAGATCCTACAATTGGTACCAGAGCTAGGTTGTATTGCTTTGATGATTCGAATGGTGTTTGTATGCGGTTTGTATGGTTTTTGTATGTTGCATATACGGTTCATTGATGCGGGTTGATACATGTTGTTTGTGTTTATTGATTTTTGTGGTTCAATGCATGTTTTAAAACTGTTTTTATGTGATTGTTGTTGAATTTGAAATTTGTTTTCTTATTCATTTATTAAGAATAGTTTTTTAACTCTATTTTTATGTATCCATTGGGTCCATCAAATTTGCGTCCAGATTCAACCTGTTTTTCAAAAAAAAAAAAATTTGCCTCCTTTTTAAGTCCGTGATATCATTTGTATGGAAAACTCATATTTTTATGATTTGTTCGTGCACCATTTTCGTGATTATCTGTGGTCAATAAGGTCAAAACGGGTCACAATGAATGAGTTCTGTTCTGCTGCTATGACTTTCATATATGCGAGTTGGGTACAGAACACGATGCGAGTTGTGTACTTGCATTCTTGAATGCGAGTTGTGGTAGAAACTCTTGGATGCGAGTTGCTGTTATATGTCCTGATTCAAAGTATCATAAGCGAGTTGTTGACTATTTAGTAAACAGCAGAAGCGACTTGTCATCTTAGAAAGTCATGCGAGTTGATTTTTTAGTCAATTCAAGTAAAAGGCGACTTGGCTCATAAAAATGAAAGAAGCAACTTGTCTTTTTTTAAAAGGATGCAATTTGTTAATAGAAAGAAGAAGCGAGTTGTTGATACTCAAAAGCGAGTTGTCATGCTGCATAAATGTATGCAGTTAATAACAGTATATAAAAGCGTGTTGGTTATGGGTCAAAAGCGAGTTGATTGTTTGACTTTTGAGTCAACAAGATGCGTGTTGTGTAAACTGTTTAAAGAATGCGAGTTGTTATAATGAAATAACTTTGACTCCATCTTGATGCGAGTTGTCTACCAGACTCTTATTCGACTTGTTAACCTTTCACTTGACTTGACCACATAAGACCAAATACCAAATAATCATGACCTCAGGTTATTGATTAACCATCCTCAGTCCATGAATTAGAAATCTTAAAACAAAAAGCAAAACCGTTGGATTCATTCACCCTCATTCTTACCCTCATCTCTCATTATCAAACAAGCCTCTAATTAAAACTACAAACAAATCTCAGATTAAGACAAGCTTTATCTTTTAATCAAATCAAACTTCACTACTTAAGGTCGGTTAAACCATAAACCAAACGGACAACTCTTAAGATCTCAGATTTCTATTTTCATTGTACTCAAAAGGTACATCAAGTCATATGACCAAATGAAATAGATTTCATCATCAATCTTTTTGAAGACTGACTTCAGTTTTGTTTATTTGAACAACCTAAGAAAAGAGTACAACAATATAAAATCTATTGACTCTTTTACTCTCGTTCATAGGATTCAATTAAACAAAAATCACACGAAGATAATTAACCTACCTTGAATCATTCTCGTGGCCGTCACAATGAACCTTAAGCCATCTCTGTGGCCATCAAAACACTCGAACCATCCATGTGGTGAGCATGATTGGATTAACAATAATATTGGTCGAAGTCTAAAAGGGGAGGAATGTTTAAGCGATTTGGGTTAAGAAGTTTTTTTTATGCTGCATTGGGATGAGATAAGAGTTGTGGGAGGCGGATCTTTGTGAGAGGATTAGTTTTTTTTTCATTGAGAGAATATTAGGAGGTGGGGGCGGACATTGTCTTTGAGTATGTTTAGGGTTATTAGGGTATGGTGGAGTGGTATGAGAGTATTAATACCCAAAGAATTAGGGTAAGAATGGTTTGGCCGGGTATATTGTTCATGGGCTGTTCTTGGATGTTATTGGACCCGTACATGGACCTTAAAATGGATCAGGCATATATTTTAACGAGCTGTATGGTATATTGGATCATGTTTTACTCATATTTGATGGATCAGGTATATTGGATGGCTATAAGTATTAGGCCGTATGGTGATAACGAGCTGTATTGGACTGTGTAGGACTCTTAACAATATCGGGTAGGAATTTTAACGAGTGTGATTTGGGTCTTATGAGATTCGTTAAAGAGCTTTGATGATGATATGATTGGGTATGATAATGAGAGTTGTTGTGGTATACTTTTTGGTACTTTGGGTTATACATTTTCACGAAGAATATTATATCACGGCTTAAAATGGTTATTGGAAAATGTTGACTACAGGGTTGTTTGTACGGTATTTCTTATTTGGATTTGATGTGAAGTTTTCCGGGCGCGTTTACTTATTTAGTCTTCTTTCTTTCTACCCTCCCGCGAAGATGACTTGTTTGGACAATTATAGAGGGTGATAAAGACTTGGCTATTTAGTTACGTTTGTGATTCTTTCTCGCTTCACCCACAACATAGCTATCACTTTGGTGTCTCACGCAGTAGAGGATACGTCAAGAGGTTTTGTACGTTGGGTACACCGTTTCTTTTTCACGAGGATTAGTACAAGTTTAAGTAACAAATCTGGGGAATTTTACTTCATGATCAAGCTTGGTATATCGGATTTACTTCTCTAGGTGGTCACAGCAGTCGCCGACAAAATACGTGGAAGATGTGTTTATCAAAGAGTTGATTGGATGAGATGTGATCAGCAATTCGATGCCACCAATTAATAATGATACTTCACAGTCTAAGCAAAATCCGTCAAGAATATTCAGCATCGGTCATGACTTTTCAAGATGGTTGCTTATGACAAGAACTTTTCGTGCAAAGTCAATGATGCTTCCAAAGTTCGAAACCATCATGGGGGAGAAATGTGTACTTTCATGTTTTACGGTCAACCTCAGGGGAAGTAGTGTATACTACTCAACTTAGTATGGTTTGTGAAGTTGTCTACATATGGGTAAAGAATTGTTGATGATGTTGTTGATGTTGGATAATGAACCGTTGATGAACCACTGCATGTTCCCCTAAAACAGATATTCACCGAAACCAAAGTTGTCATAACTCATTCAAGCTAACATTGTTTACAGTTTTGTCTGGATTTTGTAAAATCCCGTGAAAGAATCTATTTCTCGGTTTAAATCATCGACTTGTAAAATCCCGTGACAGTGGAAACATTCTGGTAATTGTAAAGTTCATTTCCGTATCTATCTTACGGTTTATTCTTGGTTTTGTAAAATCCCGCGAAAGAAACTATTTCTCGGTTTAAACCATAGAGTTGTAAAATCCCGTAATGATGGAACCATCTTGGAGAAAGAAAAGTGTATTTCGAGATCTCTTTTGATGCTGGTGCTACGGTTTCTGTTTCCACGAAGAGAAAAAAGGGTCTACTTCATGAATTAGGTGTGTGTTTGGGTTGTCTTCATGGCAGTTTGGTTATTACAAGGTTTTATGGGGTTATGTGATTTTAACCATGGTCAGGATGAAAACCATTATCATAGTTCACTTAAAACGACAAAGGAGGCTAGACTTGAGCTTTTAATCAGAAGATGTGACAACGGCGTTAATTCAGTATTATTTATTTGAGGTTGAAGTGAAATATCACGGGCGAGTGTACTTAGTATCTGAAGGTTTCGGGGATGGTTGGATGAAGATTCTTCAAGATCCTTGTTCAAACTTATTATCAAAAACGAAGACTTGGAAATCTAGTTATTGTTGGGTGACTTTTACCTTTTCTTTTACCACTTGGGGGAATTGGGTTCTTATCACCACAAAATAACTATCAATTAAAGGAGTTACGTTGTAGTGCTCAGTGTCACATTCAATTGTGGATTTTCAAGAGGTGATATACGTCTAATACTCGATGGTTGGTTGGTTGAAGAGTATAGAGTACTTAGAGATTCAAATGGGCATGAAGTCTCGGCACCGCTCTTTGTTACATATGTGCAAGTTTAAGTCATGAGTTCGGGTTACTTTTCTTCAGGGTCAAATTCATCATATTGGGTTTTCTCCATCAGCTGTCACTACAAAGAGCCTACTGAATGATAATGGGGTGGATTACAAGTTTTGCCAAGAGAGCTGAAAAGAGAGAGATTATGACGTCTGTTCACATCAGTTCAGGCCTCATACTTCAACATTATGACGTATGAACACAACAGTTCATGCCTCGTTCTCCAAAGAAAAGAAAAGTGTACGTTTCAGTGCGCTTTATCTTCAAAAGAGAAGAGAAATATTCTTATGACGTATGAACACAACAGTTCATGCCTCGTTCCTCAGAGAAAAGAAATGTGTATGCTTCAGTGTGCATTATCTTCAGAAGAAGAGAAATCTTCTCAAATTATGACCATTCTCATCAACATGCTTCATACTTCTTCCATGTGCTTCAGCTATCAAGTGAACCGGGCTACTTTTGATTGTTTTCTTATTCTACTTGCTCAACTATAATGACGATGGTGACATCATGTGCTAATTTTGCGGGGGAGAAGCGTGAATAGACTACATTTGGATGATATTTACTTATTTAATCAAGAATGGCAACTCCGTATGCAATTCTTAAGGGGGAGAAGAAGTGTGAAATTACTGCATGGTTGATTATTATATGAGAATAAATGGTCAAACGGCTCCAAACTCATGTAAGAACCGAGCTTCTTCTTATCAGGTCATCTTCACATGGAGTTTTCTTCTATGAGCCGTTGGTTGACATCTTCTCACGGGCTGATATGATTATCGACAAAGTGCTTCCGGTTAGTGCTTCACCTACACATCAACATGATGATTCTAACAATCTCTCTGTTCTTGTTTGATGTGATTGGTAGTTTGGTGTTACCATTTAGTGTGTTCGTTGTGGGCTGATTGTTGATTTTCTTGATGAACATCTTTATGTTCTTGTTTGATTGGGAGGGATTTTTATTAAGGGGATTTGCAAGATGTAAGTTGATTGGGATGCTTTTTGGTGTGATGAAGATGTTAACTATCTATTCCGCAACTGGACAATCTAGAAGAAGGTCGAGTCTACAGTCGGTTCTACATTTTCTGCTACATGTTAGAAGACTAAAGACGAGTTGCATTTAACGATCTAAAGACTTCTTCTTAATTCAAGCATTCATCATAAAGATTGTCGGTTTAGGGGAGAGAACTAATTGGGGGAGAGTGAAATGCCAAAGTTAATCCCCAATTATACTTGCTCACATTATTCAGCATGTTGATTCTCACAAAGACTTCAAGCGATCTTCTCAACAGATTTCAAGTATTTGGGCTTATAATTTTTTGCTGATTCTGAAGTGTCAAAACCAGCAAGGGGGAAGGAGACAAGCACCTAAACGCGAGTAAATTTGATGAACTTAATTCTTCTAAGTGATTGAAGATATCCCGGGAAGACGTATGTCATGACCTCAGAGAAACTCAAGGTTTTACTCATCAAGGCGTTTAGTGTTATGTTGGATCGATGTACTCTAACCAAACTAACTTAAATAGCTTGTTTAAGGTTTAATAACCTCGGATAAATCCTAAGTTATTAACAAAGAAAACACTGAACAAACTCTATTAAGTATGCGGAATTTACTTAATAAGCTAAGAAGAATAACTTTTATTATAAACTCTAAATCTGCTTATTATGCAGATACTTTAACAACTCTAATAATATTGAACTTCTCTAAAACTTATGAACTCGTAAACTCTAAAACTCATAAACTCGTAAACTCGTACATCTAATGCCAATCTTGGGGTCCTTTTATAGGCTTAAGGATAACCCTAGTCGGTTTACAAATTGTATCCTTGTACGACAAGTAATCTAATACAAAATATTCTAGAGTTACAATACTTTCTATAAACGAATATAACAGTTCTTTGTTCTTGCAGTACTTTGACTTTCATATGCAGTACTTTGACTTTATCTTTAGCAGTACTTTGACTATTTGACTCTTTCCAGTACTTTGCAGCTTTCAGTACTTTTATCATTCTTCAGTACTTTCATATCTTCAGCACTTTCATATCCCAACAATCCTCCCCTAACTTGAATTCTACTTGCTTGACTTCAAGTTCCTTTGTAAATATATCTTAAACAGCTTCATCTTTAAGGACATATTGTTTCTATGTCTTTAGATTGTATCTTTGTAGTTTCTGTGCTTTGTCAAAGTGTCTCTAGAATTATTCCTTTACGGCATCATCCAACAAGCTCCATCTTTTCAGCAACACAGCAACATATGACAATTTGTACATTAATTCAGTTTAAGTTGCATACTATTCTCATCACTTCCAGGTGTGTTAACTCCTGTGAGAGGTGAATCATTGAAAATTTAATGGATTTAGATCTCTTTACCAAAGCCATTAACTTTGGAGTGGCCAAATGTTTTGGTGTGTAAGACCATGGTACATTGATAACCATATGATTTTTAGCAAATCATCAGCTATCAACAGATTTGAGTTGTCTTTACCAAAAGCTGTACCCTTCTGAACTAGTTAGTTCTTTTATCTAATGGTGAACTAATTACCAATAATGGTTTTTCCACAAACTTTACCACAAGCCATTCTCTTGTAGGCTAGCCAACTCTTCACACTAACTGATATGGTGAGTTGATTACCATACAACTTATTAGCAGGTTGTCAACTAAAAACGGATTTGAAATATCTTTACCAGAGCCGTTTGCTCATGGGCTAGCCAATCCTTTTGTAACCATGGTGGATTGATGACCTATTAATGTTTCCATCTCAAAATCCATTTATTTCATTTATCCTTTGTTTCAAAATATTTGTTACTTAACAAAAAGGTTTCTTTCAAAAATCACTTAACTGGTTTAAAAGCTGCAAGCAGTACTTTGATTAAAGAATCTCCAGACTCTTCAAAGAATCTCTAGCTCTTCAAAGAATCTCCAGCTGACAATTTCCCAATTTTCTTGATTCTTCCAAATTTCATCAGTGCTTTCCTCTTCAGTTTCCCATGCAGTTGTAAGATCTCCAAGTAAAACTAAACCAATCCCTTCTAATGGATTATGTTCAAAGTAAGCTTTCACCACATGATATAAATAGAATAGATCCACTCTATCTATAATGTGCAATAAATCCCATATCCTATTGAATACTCTGAAACTTTCATCTTCTTTATGAAATATCAGATAATCTCCTTCTTTGGATTTCACAACTTCAAAAGCACTAATCTGAGATCTGTTCATCTTCATATCAGCATCTTCTTTAGAATATTCAAAATCTATTGTTCTGAGATAATTTCTTAGTTCATCCCTAGTCTCAGATCTTAATTCAACTTTTTCTTTCTTAGAGAACTGCACATCTTTAACTTCAGTTTTTCTTTTTCTTTTTAAACTTTTCTCCCTTTCAGCTTCAGTCCAAGTACCTTCTTCTTTATAATCTTTGATGCCTGCAACATCCTTCTTATAAGCCTCTTTCTCAGCATCATATAATCTTTTCATATCAACATAATTCAGCTTCTGTAATCCTTTATACCCTCGACCTTTCAAATAAGCCATCATAGCATTCCTGTCTTTAGCTAAATTAGGTCTTCTTGGCATATATCTAACAGGAGTAGGTGACTGTAATGGTTCAGCAGCTTCAGCATTTAATTCATCTTGTAACTTCTTAGTTGCTTCTCTACTCTGAGCTTCTTCAGACTTCACGAGCTTCTCTATCTTTAGCATTTAATTCCTCTTGAAGCTTTCTAGCTGCAGCTTCATTCCTAGCAACTTCAATTGCTCTAAGTTCTGCCAAAGTTAGCTTTTTCTTCTTAGTTTCTACCAGAACACCCTTTCCTTTATCCTTAGGATCAAATGTAGGTTGAGAAGCTCTTGGTTGTTCCTTTGCAACCGGAAATAGTAACACCACCCCTTGGTTGTGATAAATCTTGCAAAATTACAGCAATAAACTCATCATCACTTGCAGAGTGGATGGGTTTGAGTGTAGCTTCCTCCTCTTGTATAACAGTTGAGGGACCAACAACTTCTTCATGTATAGTTGTTGAAGGACCAGCTTCCTCTTCAAAGTTCAACAACCTTGGTGTTAACAATTCTTGCCTGTAAGATCCTTGTTGAAAAGCAGTACTTTGATCTTCAGTACATTGATCATCAGTACTTTAACTTGAACTTGTTCCTCAGTATCTTGAATGATCTGTTCTTCAGTCTTTTCAGCACTTTCAGGTTCATTCTCCCTAACAACATCTTCTTTCAAATTCTCTTCATCTAAATTCCTCCCCAATTGGACAGAAGATTGTTGGTGAACCTTTTGGCGTTTGCTTTTCTTAGACTACCTTTGTTCCTTCTTCTTTGATTTGACCCATATACGAAATTCCTGAACCAATGGCCACACAAAAGTCTTGAGCCTTCTAAATTTTTGCTTCAATTTCTTTATCTGTTTGGCTTGAACTTTAGTAGTCTTTTTCAACTTAACTAACTCCCTTGTCAAAACATAATTATCCAAAGTTAATTCTTCAGGGGGTATGGTATGTGAATCATCTCCTTGAAGTGGTGAATGTTCCTCTGATTGAGAAGCTGGAACAGATCTTTGTGGAGATGGAGAAGGTGAAACTGCAACATCTTTTTGAACTTCAGTACTCGGGAGAAGCGAGACCTTGTGGAGATGCACGGTACCTTCTTGAGATGCAGCTCTTCGAAGCAGTATGTTGAGAAGCGTACTTGCAGAATGCGATACTTGCAGGTGCAGTACCTTCACTATCTTCTTCTTCTTCAGCTTCAGCTCTAACAGCTTCAACAACTTCCATCATAGAAGTAGTTAAGGGAGTATCTCTTCCAGTGAATTGATCACTTTTCTTAGCCATAAATGTGAAAATTTTGGCTTGTTGAATCTACAAATTAAAAGATCGTGGCTTTGGAACATCAGAAAGTTGCTTATTGAGAAATACTTGAACAAATCTTGGATACATAAGCCACTTTGAACCATTTGTGATGTGGGAAAGCATTCCATCAAGAATGAGTCTTGAAAAATTAAAAACACGGTCAGTAGCCAAACCCACAATAGCAGATGCTATATTTGATCCAAACTATTCCCATGAAGTACTTTTTGAACTAATACAGTGAAGCAACACATGTACTAAGAACTTCCATTGAGGACAAAAGAGTTGTTTTCTAAAAGTTTGTTCATTCAAAGATCCTTCATAACCAATATGTCTAAAAGTATCCCATATTAACTGCTTATCAAACCTAATAGCCCCATCTTCATCATTAAACAATAAATCTTCTCTTATAGAGGCTTCAGTAATCTTCACAGTTCGTCCAGCAACTGTAGCTCTAATGTAAAATTCTTCATTCTCCATGTTTTCCCAAGCAGTAGCCCAAAATTCTTGAATCCAGGGCTCAATTATATCCAGCTCTACTAACAGAGCATAACTGATAGGCGATCCAGTAAGATAATCAATGATATCATGAAAAAGTGCATTCGCTTCAGTCTTATCTAAGTTAGCCACCATATTATGCTTCGAAACTGTAGGACGAGTCGCCATTGTTGAGTAGATAAGCATAAGAATGAATATAATCGAATAATATAGAGGAGATGAGAGAAATATGGAAAAGATTCTAAAGTATCAATAGGTGAGATTTGAAAAATCACAGCCCATAATAACCAAGTGACTGTTAGAATTAATTACCCCTCAATATTACCGTTGGAACAGTACTTTAAATAAGACAAACAGTACTTCCACGTATGCAGTACTTTTTAAGCAGTACTTTGATGAAAAACACAGTACTTTCCAAATTCTTTGTATAAGCTAAGTAAATATCCTCCCTCAAGCAATGCACAGGACTATACTAATACTAAATAGTCCTCCCCTTAAATGTAGCTCAGTAGTTAATCATGCCAATGCTCACCACCAAGTGAGTGAATCTAGAAACATCAAAACCTTTGGTGAGTAAGTCCGCTACATTATCATCTGTGTGAACCTTAACCACATTAATGAGCCCGTGCTCATAGCAATCTCTGATAAAGTGATGCCTAATCTGTATGTGCTTGGTCATGGAATGATAAAATTTGGATTCTTCACAATACAAATGGTACTCTCATTATCAATATTGATAGGAGTATTCTTGAAATTGAACCCATAGTCTAAGAGTTGATTCTGCATCCACAACACTTGTCCACAACAGTTGCAGTAGCTAGCTACATATTCACTCATTAGAGGATGTTGTTGCAATTGTTTGTTTCTTACATTGCCAGGAGACTAATCTTCTTCCAAGATATTGGCATCCACCTGTGGTTGATCATCTATCATAGTTATCACCTGCATAATCACTATTTGAAAAAGCTTCCAAGTGAAAAGGTGACTCTTTTGGATACCACAAACCCAACTTAGGTTGTTGTTTCAAATAACAGAAAATTCTCTTCACTGCATTCATGTGAGAAATCTTTGGTGAGACTTGATATCTGCACATAAACAACTGCAAACATGATATCAGGCCTTGATGCTGGTGAGATACATAAGAGAGCCAATCATGGATCTGTATAACTGACTTCAACAGGTTGTCCATCTTCATCTTTGCCCAATGAATTGATAGATTTAATAGGTGTAGTAACAGTCTTCATATCATCAAAATTGAACTTCTTAAGCATGTCTGTAACATACTTGTCTTGACTTATGAAATTCCTTCCTTGACGGTTTAACTTGAAGTCCCAAAAAGAATGTTAACTCTCCCATTGAACTCATTTGAAATTCTTCTGCATCGCTGCTCAAACTCCTTAACCATGGACTGTTTGGTAGCCCCAAATATGATATCATCAACATAGACTTGTACTAACATGATATCCTTCTTGTCTCTCTTGATAAACAAAGTCTTGTCAATAGCTCCTATTCTGTAGCCATGTAGCAATAAGAATGTAGAGAGCCTCTCATACCAAGCTCTTGGTGCTTGATGAAGGCCATAAAGAGCCATAACCACCTTGTAGACTTTGTTTGGATGTTTAGGATCTTCAAAACCAGGAGGTTGTTTGACATAAACTTCCTCTGTTATCTTGCCATATAAAAAGGCACTTTTGACATCCATCTGGTAAACCTGAAATCCTATATATGAAGCAAAAGCAAGAAATATTCTAATAGCTTCAATTATTGCTACAGGACTAAACACTTCATCATAATCTACCTCTTATGTATGTAGCCTTGTGCAACTAACCTTGCTTTATTCTTGATAACATACCTTTTCATCTCTTTTAACTCTGAAAACCCATCTGGTTCCAATAACTCTCTTCCCATCAGGAAGATCACATAAAACCCAAACTTCTTGAAGTTTAAATTGAAGAAGTTCTTCCTGCATAGCTTCAACCAGCTTTCTTTAGTCAAAGCTTGAGCAATATTCTTGGGTTCCTCTTGAGAGATAAAACAAGTAAATTGGCAGGTTTGATGGTCCTTATGATTCAGCCTGTTTTGTTTATACACAAAGCTAAGTAAAGCATTGTGAGGTGTTTAAAAAGTCTTAGCTCTATGTCTAGTCATCACTCCAGAAGTAGAAGGACCAATGATTTGATCGATAGGATGATTCTTATGAATTCTTAAGTTTGGAGGCTGTGGAACTCCATAAGTATCATCAAATTGGTATATCAGCATCCTCATTGGAATCTGAGAAAATACCTTCATCTTCAAACTCATCATCAGTTTCTTCTAATCCGGGCATGGTAGGATCATCCAAATCATCTAAAGTCTTGTCAAGCTGGTGCACAGATACTTTGTTGAAATACTTGTCAAAGTCTTTGTGAGAGTACTCTTGATCTTGTTCTTCTTCTTTGCCTCTTCATAAGCTTCTTTTGTTCATCAGTATAAGAATGTGCTAAAACATCTTGAAGAAGCATTTGATTAAGTTCCTCTTGAATAGATTGATCCTCAGCAGACAATGAGGATTGTGGTGCAACAATACTTTGCTTAGGAGCATCAATACTTTGATTTGGAACATCAGTATTTTGCTTTGGACTAACAGGATCTTCACGGATCAGACATCATGTCTAAGATGAACTCCATGAACAACATATTGTAAGTCTTCTCCATCATGCACTGGTTGATTTTCTTCTCTAACAGGTACGTAGTTCATGGAAGGAGTTAAAACTTCAAGATCAAACATCCAATCAGGACCTTTACCTTTCTCATTAACTTGATCTTCTAAAAACTCAACATGAAGACAATCTTGAACCTTCTTAGTGACTCTATTGTACACTCTAAATCCCTTATTGTTGGTACAATAACCCAATAAATATCCTTCTTCTGACTTGCCATCAAACTTTCCCAGATTATCAAGTGTATTTAAAATAGTAAGAGGGCATCCAAAAGGCTTCATAAAACGAATGTTCGGTTTGTTTCCCATTAGCAACTCATAAGGTGTCTTCATCGTGGTTTAGTAGCAAATACTCTGTTAAGTACATAGGCAGGTACTACGGCCATTGAAATTGAATAGGTAGATGAGAATCTGCAAGCATTGTTACTTTGCTTCAATCAAAGTCCTATTCTTCCTCTGCAACACCATTCTCGTGGTGTTCTTGCAATCTTGAACTCCCTATTGATTCCTTTGTTTGCACAAAATTCATCCATAAGCTTGTTCTTGAATTGAGTCCCATTGTCACATCTAATACCTCTAACCTTGAGTCTCAATTGGTTCTCAAGTGCTATTATGTAGTCTGAATAGCATCAAAAGTATCATCTTTAAATCCTAAAAAGAATACCTAGCTGAATCTCTGCAATCATCTGTAACAACCAAGCGTGTACTTTCTTATTTAAACTTGCCATAGAGAGCAGGTCCAAACAAATCCATATGTAACAGCTCAAAGGTTCTCTAATAGTCCTCTCCTCAAGCTTCTTGCATGAAGCTTTGTGTTGTTTACCCTTCTTGCATGCCAAGCATGAATGATCATTCTTGTAAGTCTTTGAAGGTAAACCTCTAACTAAATTGCCTTTGACCAGGTTGTTGATATTCTTGAAATTAACATGGCCCAATCTTCTATGCCATTGATGTGCCTCTTGAGTTGTTGCTTTAGCCACCAAACATGTGGCTCTTCCATAAGAATGTAGACTCTTCATGTCTAAACTATACACATCATTTGTCCTTGGTACTCTAAGAACTACCAAGTTATCATCAACATGCTTAAAATCAGGGGAAAGGATGAGACATTCTATGTTAGTGAATAACAGGAGATGCTTTTTATCACATTTGAGAGGTGACAATAAGTTGAACTTAAGCTCCTTCACATATCTAACATTCTCAAAATCAATCGCCTCCTTTGATAGTTCCTTTTCTATAATCCTTCCTCCATTGGGGATCATTCCCAAATGCAACTTTTCCTCCACTAATATTTCTAAAATCGAACGGGATCTCTTTGTCTGTCATACTTCTAGAGCAACCACTATCTACAATCAGATGATCTTTAAGCTCCTCTTCTGGGTTGCCCTGCACAAAAAGAAAAGAGTTAGTGAGCTTTAGGAACCCAAGCCATTCTTGACTTGTGTTCCCCTTGTGGAGTTACAAACTCAAATTCTTTGAGTATGTAATTTCCACTAATTTTCAAAACATGATCGAGAATTATCTTTTGATTTTTAGCATGTGGATTTTCAAAACTTTACGGGTTTTCAACACAACTCTCTTTTACAAGTTCATTCGTTTTTCTTGTATCACAAAACATCGATTCACTTTTTGTTGAAATCTTTGTTTGTCCCTCGGTACTTTCCCTCTTAACCCATTCTGTTTAACACTTGGTTCTGTGATCTAGATCCCTATGTGAATTATAATACCTTCTAGGTTGATAGTGATGAGATCTCCTAGGGTTCCTATTCAATAGAGTGATCGTACCTTGTTTTGGGTGGCGATTACTTTGAGAAATCTTGGTCGAGTGCTGATACTTTGGAAAGTCTTGTGAGATACTAAGGTTTTGAAAAAGGTCTTCTCAGTGTGGGTATCTATGATGCGGTGAGTAATTTACGTGATTGACCCTATTTGAATTATTCCAAGCTGGTTTTTGCTCTCTAGGTTTTGGTTGGCGGACTGTTCTTTGGAAATTTGCTAAGGTATTTTGAGTGATGTTCACAATCCTTGATTAAATGAGTAGGACTAAAACACACAAAACAAAGTTTTTGACCCATACTTCCAAAGTGATTTCTTCTATGTCTATGACCAAAACTATTGTGCCTTCTAGGTGAATGATTAAACTTGTTTTGACCAAATTTATCCCAAAAAGGTTTTAGCTTGATCTTTTGAAAAGTTTTCCTGAAGGTGCTTGCTTGTGGAGCTGATACTTTGAGTTGAAGGTCTTGCTTGACTTTGAACATTGTTTTTGATGTCTCTTTGGGGTTTTGGGACCTAGAATGACCAAGTAGCTTTTTCTAAACTCTAGGCTCTACTCCAAAATGAGAACATCGGGCCTAAGGGGTTGATGACTTCGATGGAGATGGGGGCTGCATGATAACCATTATCTTTCTTATACTTTCGAGGAGGTGGTTCACTAATTGAATCCTCATTACTAGATGTGTCTACATAATTAATGAGTTCATCATCACTAGTGGTTATATCCTCTAGGTCATCATCAGCTTGATTCTCTTCTATGTTATCAAAGTTCATTCCAAAACCTAATCCAGTTTTAATATAAGCTCTTCTCTGTTTTTGAACATAAATAACATGTGACAGACCAGACTCACCCCAAGCAGCAAACTTAGCTAACAAATCATCTCTTTCCTTAGTCAATTTCTCTATTTTAGAAACTTTGCAGTTTAATTTCCATTCACTTAGTTTT
>OU343218.1:673094-793512 GCA_910596185.1 Chrysanthemum makinoi | reverse complement strand
GGGAAGGTTTTCATCGAACAATCTCATGTAGTGAAATGCTCCTTTTGTTCTTTATTGAGATGGTCGGATTTGAAGAATAAGAATCTTTGTCATGTTCGGATTGTCTACTATGTTAGGGGTATTGTGTTTTGTAATAAGGATAGTCATAGTAGAATTTTATCTTTTCTATCGATGTTTCCAAAGCATGTTTTGGGAATATCATGGGCCAAATAACTACTATGGGAATGTCCATAGTTAGTTCTCATTGTTTAGTTTTGTGTTTTAATATTTTTTCTGGGGTTTCGTCCCTTTTACCAAAAAAAATAAAATAAAATAAACCTTGTAGTCCTAAGAAGAACATAAGTTCACCCATCATTGACATTTCAAAATTTGTTTTCATTAGTTTAGAAAAAGCGTTTGAGTACTTTTTGTGTGTAGAACCAAAGATGAAATCATCCATAAATCACGAACAATTAAAATTTGTGCCCCATGATATTGAATAAATAGTGTTGGGTCGACCGATCCTTTAATAAAATTATTGGCAAGCAAGAAGGATGACAAGTTATCATACCATGCACGAGGGCTTGTTTGGAGACCATAGAGAGCCTTGTTCGGTTTGTAGACATGATTAGGGAACTCGGATCAACGAATCCTTCGGATGGCTAACATACACCGCCTCCTTGAGTTTACCATTCAAAGAAGCCGCTTTGGCGTCCATTTGGTAGACGGTGATGTTCATGTGAGCCGAATGCGAGAAAAATCCATTACAACACGAGTTTAGCAACGGTGCAAATGATTCTTCATCGATACCCTCTTCCGTTTATAACCCTTAGCCACTAGGCGTGACTTATCTCGAATAACCATCCCCAAAGATCTAACTTAATTTTCCAAATCCATTTTGAGACCAATGACATAGACCCAATGCGGTCTTTCAACCAATTCCCATACTTCTAAATGTTTGAACTGGTTCATCTCTTCTTGAATGGATTCAATCCAATTGTCATGAGTCATGGAATCCTTAATGTTTTGGTTTGGTTTGGTGCCGGTGAGTGCATAAATGCGGTGTTCTCCTTGATCACAATCGTTGTCTAGTTACGACTTGTTGGTTGGTTTGCCAATAATGTTAGCAAGAGGATGATCTTTGGTCCATCGGTGTATGGAAAGTTGGTGTTGGTATACATTATGCAGATTATTGGATTGGATGGGTAAAATTACGAATATCCGGATTTGTCATTCTGTTGAAAAGAGGTTGAAAAATGCATTTCCATCATAATCATTTGTGCGAGGTACATTTGGTTTAGAGGTTCATTATTTGAGTCGATTAGTGTTCACCTTGTTGGAGATTCAATGGGGGTAGCGAGTTGTTGTTGTTTAGGTGTATCGTGGTATTGGAATATTATCGAGGTTGAGCGGCGAAAATAGTTGATACATTTGGAGCACGTCGATCAAAGTCTTCATTGAACAGAGGAGCAAACAACATTTCCATCCGGCCGGCGAGTAAGTTGAAAGGTTTGATCAGCTGATGATTGAGGGAAGTTGAGACGGTTATGTCCGGGTTCTAAGGCTGTTTTACTCGGGCCATTTATGTAGGCTTCGTCAAAATTAGCATGAATAGTCTCCATAATTTCCTTTGTACGATGATTCGGATCCGGTATCCTTTTGACTTTTTCACATTATCCACGAAGACTCCAATATCGCCTTTGGCAGCTTTCTAAAGTCATCACATCATTATTTGGATAAAAGAGAGCACCAAATACATTAAAGTGTTTTAGGTTCGGTTTTATTTATGGATAAGCTCATAAGGTGTTTTGTTGTGTTGTTTAGTTATCATAGAACGGTTCTGAGTGTAGCATTCAGTTGACCTGACTTACGTCCATAAGTAATCTGGAAGTTTGCATTTATCAACATCGTTCTTGCGACTTCCACCAATATACGGTTTAGTCTTTCGACAACTCCATTTTGTTATGGTTTTCTTGCAATTGATGTTTGATGATCAATTCCCACTTTCTCATAATATTCCCAAAGAGTTTGATTCACAAATTTCCTCTATGCATTCGACTTGTCACAATCGTGTTCTTGAGGGCAACTTGAATTTTCGTGAAAGGTGATGATCATTGGTGGAGCTTGATCTTTGTAGAAAATAAACCTAAGTCCATCTAGAGTAGTCATCAATGATTACAAGAATGTAGTGTTTGCCATTTATCGATGCACTTACGCACCGGGCTGACAAATCCATGTGAAGAAGATGAAGAACATGTTGAGTTACATCTTCAACCTTCAAAGGAAAATGAGCCCAGTGCTTTTCCTTATTCACAAGGTGAGCATAAGTGGTCTTTGAATCTGAAACCTTGGAATACCTTTAACTAGTTTGTAATCGGTGCAAGATTAGTTTTATGGTTTGGAAGTTTAAATGTGAAAGTCTTACATTGCCCACTGCTATGATTTGTAGATGTTGCTTTGGAGGTAGGCGGATGGGAGATGAAGCGAACATATCTTGCATTAAGATTATGTAAAGTGTAACATATTGGATTTCACATACACATCAAAACACAAACACAAATAGGCGTATAAGATGAGTTTTAGAGAGAGAAAGTTAGAGGTTTGGGAACTTTAGTAAGAGAAAGAAAAATCTTATTATGAGCTCCAACTCTCTACCTTGGGAGGTAGAGAATATATATAGTCTTACAATAAGCATACGACGGGGAACGTGGATGGGCATCTGATGGGTAAAGACCGTCCGTCCTCCACGGTGTTTCTTAACAAATAATACAACATTAAAATCTGACTCACGAGCTTTCGCGATTACAAATACTTGAGGTGACCGATACTTTAATACCTGGATTTTCTAAATCCTAACAATCTCCCCTAAGGGAGGTCACCTCAAACACACATTAAAATTACATAGAATACAAACGGATATTACATTGAGATTGTTCTTGGATTCTTGTTCATGTTCTTTGTTCCGTAGCTCGTAGTCTTTGATTCTTCATTTTTGCATGTTTGGATAATCCGAGTGGAGGTCTTTAAGCGATCCACGTGATCTGAGTTTTGAGGTCACTTTGAGATCATCACCACATTAATCTATTACTCATCCTTTGTTGTTGGTATTTGTGACATTTGGTGACATGCTTTCGCATTCGGATCATGATATATACTTATCATTAGTAGGAAGCTTTCGTTGATTCATGATATTGGCGTGAAGCATGGAGTGAAATATCGAGTCATTGATGCACTAATCATGATTTCTTTAGATATGAATGTGTTGTGTGAGCATGCGGCTATGGATTGATTGCTTCATTACGATCGGTACGCAAGCGTCGGGTGTACACTGCATAAACGGTTAGCAATAAGCGTCACGAAAGTGTCTTTGATCACTTTTTGAATTGAGTACACGGCCCACGGTTCCCGTTGATCGATACAAATCTTGCGATCGGGTAAAATTCGAAGAATTTCCTTGGCAGGGTTTTAGCTGCTCTAGCGTTCTCTCAAACCGGAACGTCTCAAAGAAGACAACATGGAGTGAGTGAACCAGTGTATCGCTCAATAGAAATTGTTTTGCAATACAACGAAGGTTTTAATGAAAATCAATTATCAATCATAAACACCTTTTATTTTGAAATATTTGTACACAGTCGATGTGCTAAAGAAAGAGTTTTAAGCACAACGACCGGTTTTCAAAGGTATCCGTCAATCCATAACCTTTGGTGAGATTGATTCAAAAGATTGAATCGCCCCATTGTTTACGTTCGATTGTCACATGGTTGATCTATTGGATAGATCTCACATGCCACCTACCAGGGCTTGTTTGATGTTGGCTCGTAAGGCTTTCCATCTTCATTGTGAATATGTATGCATATCACTCGGATGTTACGGCAATACCACAAGGATAATTCGTAGGACTCAAGATATAATCTCTCTTTCCACATTGTGTGAAACAGAGAGTCTTCATTGTAAAGTGTCCTAATGAGATTTATTGATGATCTCGTAGCTCTAGACTCAATTGTGCATATTTGGTTCCTATGCTGGAGACTAGGGAGAGGGTCTCCTTCTTCAATATCAACATTCTCTAAGAGAAAGTCGATAGATTATGTGGGTTCCCGTGAGAATGAAACAAGCCCTTTTAAGAGGAATTTGAGTGGTTTGGAAAGTTGAAGTGCGGTGCGCCATTGGGTCCATGGACGTCTTGTCTTCAATACGATGTTACCTTGGTAACCACCGGTAGTATATGAATGAACCCGGTTTCGCTCTAAGGTTGAATAAATGGAGGGCTATTTATTTTCACCCTTTTCACATTCAATTCTTTTTCATTCTTCAACCCTTCGGTGCTTAAGAGACTTCATAACTAGAACCTTGTTGGGTTTATTCGATACTAGCTTCATCTCGGTCCGCACTCTTCCCATATCTCATTTTCTCCTTTTATCATCATACCTAAGGACTTCTACACTAACTAGTGGATAGTCCACTGGGTAGATCCTTCGGTTCTGGCGGATCATGGGAACAAATACCTAACCTTATCATCCTTATATCACCATACATAAAGTAAAGTTGGTCGGTCTATTTGGTATTGTTCATCGCCATTGGAACCAATTGAAAACCATTTGAAAATCAATCCAGATACTTGTGATGCAAAGCATTTTGTACACGAATTGTTTTGATATTTTAGAACAAGATCTCCCCTCAACATTTGCATCAAGCATCATTTTGTAATAGAAATAATTTTCATCTTTGAGGGTTGGCTTGCATCTAAGAGTAGTTATATAAAGAATGTGGTTTTCAAAATAGTTGCTCCCCTCAATATGTGCATAGATATTTGAAAATGTTTTGCACATATTAGGAAAACATTACATTGAAACAAATTGATCACGCTTTGTGGTTTAAGATAGATGCTCCCCTCAACATGTGCATGGAAAATTTGAAATCGTTTGTCACATGCGGGGAGGAAAACTTGTACATCCTTATAAAACCATTTACCAAATATCGGTTTAAATCAATTTAAATCACAAATTCTCCCCGATCACAATTATCAAATCATTTGAGATTTGTGATCTCTGTAGATTTAAATTGATTTTGAAAGCTTTAAGGAGAATTCTGACTTGATTATGAAACGCGTTTTAAGCTGATAAGGATCAATTTTGAGACTTAAACTCCATTGATTAAACATGCATGATTATCTTTTGAAAAAATTGAATGACAAATAACCTTTTGATTTAATTGAAATCATTTTCTCCCTCAATCAATGACATAAGTTGTTGATTGAGAGATAGATATTTTGACAAATGTTAAGTCCAGATGATTTTCAAAAATAGAGTCCGAGTTATTTTTCAAAGCAATTAGTTTTCATTAGATAGTAAGTTATTGTTTATAGAATCAGAGCAAGAGATTTGAAAACCAAGATAAAGTATGGCTCAGTTCTTTCATTGAAGACGGGTTTCTTGCAAAATGACAATAAACCATTGTTTCACTTTCTCTAAAAATATTTTTGATTTTTGATTTTTTAATAAAGTATTAGAACAATATCTAAAGTCCCGTGTCATTCTTTGAATGACAACACAAAGACCGTAGATATTTTCGAATTGAGAAAAACATGACAAAATGACAATATTTTTGAAATTTTTCAAGATTTTTCAAATTTTTATGGATTTTTGAAAGTTTTTTATTTTTCTATTTGCTTTTTGAAGGTTTTTTTATTTTGTATTTTGTTTTTGAATAGATATTTACAAGAGATGATAGTGTCATTAACCTTTACTCCTCGTCTTCCTCTTGAAGGCGTTGAGTGTTTTCGGTTGAAGGCTTTTCAGCCAAGTCGTGGAAGAATAAACTCAAAACGTTCTCTTGGAAGAGCTTTGTTGAAGATGTCCGCTAAGCGGTATTCGACTTCACAAAATAGAGTTCCACCACACCGTTTTCCACTTGTTCCATGATGAAATGATGTCAATGTCGATGTGCTTTGCTCTTGAGTGTTGAACGTTGTTGCATGAGAGAGCAATAGCACTTTTATTATCACTGTACAGAGGGATTTTGTTGAATTCAAAGCCATAGTTCGATAATTGGGATCTCATCCATAGGATTTGAGCACAACAAGATGACATGGCTATGTATTCAGCCTCTGTAGAAGAAATAGAAGTACTCATTTGCTTCTTTGAAGACCAACTCACAAGCTTATCACCCAAAAGCCGAGCACCTCCGATGTACTTCGGCGTGTATCTTGACATCATGCATGATCGGCATCGCATAGGTTTGTTAGTGACATACGGTGTCCCCGGGTACCATAGTCCCATATTGATGGTTCCTTGGAGATACCGAAAGACCCGTTTAACTGCTTCAAGGTACTTTTTAGTAGGCTTAGCGATATCTAGCACACATGCACAGCGAACAAGATTTTCACGGTCTACTAGCTGTGAGGTACATCAGGGATCTAATCATACTACGATATTTCATTTGATCTACCATGATCCCTGAGTGGTCCTCATCCACTTTAATGCGTTCAATCATGGGAGTGTCAACGGTGTCACAAGAAACAAATCCAAATTTCTTTAAAATCTCATTTGCATATTTAGATTGATTTATAAAATGCCTCCGGGACTTTGTGAAATTTGTAATCCCAAGAAAAATGACATTTGTCCCATCATTGACATTTGAAATTTGGAACCCATTTCATTTGAAAAGAGATCACATTCATTGGTTCGGTCGAGGCAAAGATAATATCATCAACATAAATTTGAACATGAATTAAATGTTTGCTCGACTTTCGGTGAACAATGTCGGATCAAGCTGCTCGCCCTTTTTGAATCTAGTAGATAGAAGAAACTTTGATAGCGTATCATACCATGCTCTAGGAGCTTGCTTCAAACCGTAAGTGCCTTTTTCAAGCGATAGACATGAGTAGGATGCTCTGGATTCACAAAACCCTCAGGTTGGTCGGCGTAAACCACCTCTTTCAAATCACCATTAAGAAAGGCGGTTTTCACATCCATCTGATATACAACCATGTTTTTACTAGCTGCATTAGCCAAGAAGATTCGATAGCCGATCACGAGCAACAGGAGCAAAAGATTCTTCAAAGTCAATACCTTCTTCTTGGCGTATCCTTTAGCACTAACCTAGCCTTATTTTTCAACACATCACCATGCTCATCAAGTTTCACTTTGAAGATCCACTTTAGAGCAATGATCATAGCACAGTCAGGAGCGGGTACTAATTCCCATACATCCAGTCGATCGAACTCATGAATTTCTTCTTGCATGGCATTGAACCATATGTCTTCATTCATAGCAGTTTTAACATCTTTAGGTTCGATCTTAGAGAGTACGAAGTTGAAGAAGCACCATAAGGCATCGGTTGCAAGTTGTTTTACGAGTGGATACTTGGGCGAAGGGTTTCCAATGATGTTGTCAATGGGTGATCATGTGTCCATTTTCTAAGGTGTTCATGTGGTTGTTGTTGTGGAACCGAAGTAGCAGAGTCGATGTCTCGATGAAGATGGTTCGGATGATGATTGAGGAGCAAATATATTTTCAAATGGAGCATCTTCGGGAGTAGCAAAGGGATTAACTTCATCTTGTGAATCAGAAGCAATTCCATGATGTACACTCGGCGATTGAAGGTTTGTTGATGAGCAATTGATCGCAGCGCTTCTGACTTAATGACATAGAAGCTGAAGGATAGATTTCATTGGTGGATAGAAGCGGCTTCTAATGATGGGATTGACAAATCATTAGCATTTGGCTCATAATGTTCATCAAACATTGGATCAAACAATTTCTTCAAATCATCTTAAGATGGAGGTAAATATGGAGTTCTTTGGAGATGAGGTTAGGTACAAGGATGAACCAATTGGATTACTTTTGAAGTCGGGTCGAATCTGATTGTCCAGGAGCCATAGGACCGGTCAACTCATCGAACGTAACGTGAATTGTTTCCATGATATTTCGGGTTCTTTTGTTGTAGATTCGGTATCCCTTTTTGTTTGGTGCATATCCTACAAATACTCCAATGTCCGCTTTAGCCTTAAGTTTGCCTAAGTCTTGACCCTCATTAGTTGGATAACACAATGTACCAAACACACAAAGGAAAAAGAGATTAGGTTTTCTGTTGTGGACAAGTTCATATGGAGTTTTTCCATGAACAGTGTGAATTAGGGATCGATTTTGAGTGTAGCATGCAGTGGCAATGGCTTTAGCCAGAGAAACATTGGAACCTTGAGTAAATCGCATTGTTCTTGCGGCTTCCACAAGAGTTGGATTTGTCTTTCAACTACACCGTTCTATTGAGGAGTTCGTGGAACACTTCTTTGATGATTGATTCCAACACTTTCATAAAACTCACTAAGTTGTTTATTAACAAACTCAGTTCCATTGTGCATTCGGATGATTACATTGAGTTTGTTAAGTCGAACCTCACAATTTGTTTGATAAGTTTGATGATGAGATCCGTGTTTCATCCTTTGTCCTGGAACTTAACCAGGTGAATCGAGAGTAATCATCAACCACAACTAACACATATTTCTTCCCAAAGATATTTACGCACTCTCATGGTTCGCATAAGTCCATGTGAATTGTATGAAGAACTTCGTAGCGAGTTTGTAGGTTTGGGTTTGTGGGCATACTTCTTGCTTTTTCCTAATTGGCATGTGAACAAAGATGATCCTTTTCATACTTTAGTCTAGGTAAACCTACAACTAAGTCCTTTTTGGAGAGATCATTGATGGTGCCAAAGTTCAAGTGATTGAGACGACGATGCCATAACCATGAAGCCTTTGACAACAAGCAAATTGGAGAAGACTTCATCATATCTTCGATAGAGATGGTGTATAGATTTGAACCACGTGTTCCTCTTAAAAGTTCCTTACCATCAAGTTCTCTAACAAAACAAGTATGTTTTCAGAAGGCCACTTCTAGATCGAGAATCACAAATTGACCAGCCAAAAATAAGTTATGACCAAGACCTTCTACGTAATATACCACGGAGATAACACTATCTCAGACAACATAATCTCCATAACCCATAATAGCACCAAAATGATCATTCCGAATCTAACTTGATTCGATGAATTTACTCACGAAGTTCATGAGCATGACAGGTCTCCGTCATATGCTTGGAACGGCGAGTCCAAGTACCTGTACGAGCGATTTGAACGATCTGCGGTTGAACCGAGACAAGAATGGATAACTGGATAATTGGGATCCCCATGCAAGAATGGGTTCCACTTGGTTAGTATCAGTGATTGGAACACCCATCGAGTAGAAACAATGGAATCATTAGAAATAGATGCAATGCTAGTGTCCATATTTGACCTATTCAAAGTATGTTCACTTCTTAAGGGAATAGTTCTACCGGTAGGCATCCATTTTCTAGTGGCATTGTCTTATCAGTTAGAGGAAGCTGATTAACCTTATGGCAAAACGGTATCCATTGATAACCTATCTTACTAAATGTTCTTCACGTGGGTTTCCACTATTTTTAAACTTTCTTTCATTTTGCTTTTAGCCTTCTTAGCATGATTTTAGCATTAACAATTTTAATTGGGCATTTGTGACATTAGACAAGACATTCACACATTCATGATTAGCAATAGAATTCAAGGAACATCATTACATGGTTTGCGAATAGTATCGATTCAATTAATTATAAAGTACGCCTATGGCTAATACTAGAATCAACACGATTCGTTTTATTCAACTCAAACTTAAAGTTCCTAGGTTGGTCTTCTACTCTCTTCCAATGTACATTCTTAGCTTGCGAGGTCCTATCTTGCTTGGTATTGCCCGGAGGCTTTGACCTGCTTGCTTTAATGTCATTGATTACTTACTCATAGAGGGAATTATGGGAACATTAGTTGGTTGATCTACTTTTGCATTCTGAACTAGATGTGCAGGGATCTGAGCTACTTGAAGGCACATTAGTGTTTACTTTCTTAAAATTGGGCATAGAATGATTTGAATACATGGCACTAGGCATAGAACAAGGCATCACAGCTTTTCCTTTAACACCTAAAGATTTAGGACATGTTGCAATTAAACATTCTAGCAACTCTTGAGATCGTTTGGCTTGAATGCAAGCAAACCTAATTTCTCTATCAAGAGGTTTGTTAATGAAATCCTCTTCCACAATCTCACGGAGACATTCTAGGCTATCCTTAAGGTGAGCACAATAGTTATGAAACAGAAGTTCATTATTCCTAAGATGAGGAGGAATGTATTTAACGATCATGAGTATATTTCGATCAAGGATGACTTTGATGCAACATTCTCATTAAAACAAGTGGCGTTTCCCATTTTCCTGACTTCTCGATTCTCAATTTCCTTTTGTAAAGGCGTTATTTTTCGTTGTTTTGGTCATGAGTGACTTTCATTGAATCATATAACTCTTTAAAGTGTCGTTTAACTTTTCATTTTCTTCTAGAAAACTCTCGTTTTCCTTTGTAAGGCATTAACTAAGTTTTGAAGATGAAAAGTTTGAGAATACTGAGAATCTAAAGGAGAAGGCATTTGGGATCCATCACATTGTTCTTTTCACCCTTTAATTGAGAGATTTGGGCTTTCAACTTTACGATGCGTGTTACAATGAGCTCGAATCTGTTCATCATGTTTGCTAATTTCAAAACTCGCATCAAATTCAGGAACATCCAAGGATGTCTTGATATTTGAGGTTTTAACATTTTCTTTAAGATGTTGATATTTTAATTGCAAAGCAAGATGCTCAACTTTCAATTTAGAAAACTGTTTTACCAGGTTATCATGATCATCCTGTTCAACTTTATCATGTAGTTTAGAGTTAGTTTTTCAAGCTCAATGACACGATCATGGAGAGAACTTTCAGAGCAACAGATAATTCATAAAATTGAAAAGCATTATTGGAACAATTTGTAGCGATTAAAACACATCTTGAGCAATACATTCTGAAATAAGATTCTCATTCAAGGTATGCAAGTTCTTCCTCTCAATCTCATTATATTTTAATTCTCGCTCATAGTCACTAACCTCAACAATCATTGCATCAAATACCTTTTCCATTTCTTTAATATCAGTATTCATCCCTTCTTGAGACTCTCAAATTGATCTTTTAGTTGTTTAAAGAAAGGCATGACCTTAGTTAAATAGCATTCTTGAGTTTGCTCAAAACCCCTTTCCCCTTCCAGTTATCCGTGGGTGTGATCCTTTTCTTACAAGTTTTCTCAAAGTCAACAAATAATTGAAATATAACATATTAACCGATTAAGGTCTTGCTTTTAGTGGAAATAGTCCTAGGAACTAAATGCATCGGTGTATTTGGAGGATACCACGATTCTTTGAAGGCATTTTCTAAGGGAAGGGTTTGTTACAACAAGATTCTCTGCTTTTTGCTTATCTAAATCCTTTTTCCCGAACACTTGTTCGGGTGTTAACAACGTTTGAGGCTTAAACTTGTTCAAGGAGATCCAATTTTCCTTTTTGTAATCATGGGGTTTGATCGTTATGTTATTCTTTTTACATTCAGGATCATCTAGCTTCTTATTCATTTTCTCCTTAGATGCATCATCTAATGTTCTATCTTCCTCGGTGCACTCAACGCTAACTAGGTTTCGTCTAGGTTTAAGAATCTCATTACCATCATAGATTACATTATGGGGCTCTAGCCTTTTAACAACCTCAGGATTAGATTCACAACAAAGGGGTACTATGCTTATCACTCAAAACTCTATGCTTAGTGATTAAGTGAGCGATCTGAATGGTATTTCCTTGTATGTCGCATACAACTTATTTTTCAACCTTGTTTTTCATGGTTTTAGATTGGAAAAATCATTCAAAAGTTTTGATTCCTTAGTATTGAATTCTTGCTTAAGCATTTTAACATTTTCCTGAAGTTCTTGTTTTTGCTTAGCGGTTTTAGAAAGCTTTTCTTGTAAGGAATTTAACTCTTGTTTTAATACTTCTTCTCTAAACCTACATTTTCTAATAATTGTACGCATTTGGTCATCCATTTCACGCTGCCACGGGTGGTTAACTCAAATTTAGCACGTTGTTCATAAACAGCAACACGTTCTTTATAGGCATTAAGTTCGAGATATATGAGAATCATTGGGGGCACATGGCGGTGTATTCATCAAAACATAGTCATCATTGATGCGGATGATGCATTACTTGGTACCCTCACTTTCACTTTGCTTCACATATTGATCATATGGGACAATATTGCTATTTTCCACATCATCAATATCGATTCATAAGTCTCAAGAGATTGTACTTCATTATGCATCTTTCGCTCATCAACATCATCATATAGTTTTAATACCTCTGAAATGATTTTGTCTTTGGATGGACCCCGACTTGTTGTGGTGGGGAGATCTTTGGAGAAACCATAGGTGAGATGCTAGCCATGAAGAAGATTGTCCAGCGTGATGGGTTCATCATCGACATCGAGTCAAATGCATCACGATCGGCTACTTGAAAGGCATTCGATGATTGTGACCTATTTCACGAATTGGTTGCTCATCCACATTTGCATCATATGTCTTGGCATTCCCTTGACAGAAACAATAACTCTTCTTCATCCAAAGCTGCTCCATTATCACGAGCTTGCACAAGCAACATCTTATCCCCGAAGTACTGCGTGCGAGGGCGTTTTGGTGATGTGAGTTCCTAGCAATATGTCCCTCACCACCACAGTTGTAGCATTTGATTGGATTTGCTTGTCCTTGATTTCCAATCCTTCCCGATTCGATTTCCATATATCCTCTACCAACTCCACCTTCTTCTTTGTTTCTATGCGCTTTCTTGAACCTGGTGCATGATAACCTTCCCATCTCGGCGGTGGCTTGATTGTGTGGATTGGATTACGTGCGAGGTTGTTGTTGGTGTGTGGGAGAGTTCATGTTTTGACTAATCATGAGAGCCAGTTGATTAATGAAGTTTCCACGGCCGCATCGCCTTGTTTGAACATTGGATCGGGAATGAGTTTGTGATAACCATTACCCATGGGTATAACTTGAGATGCTTTGGTGGTAATTCCACATTTTGTAAGCGGTTGAATCATTTGACGAGCTTGACTCTCCTGGTTGGTTTTGAATCTGATTAAGAATCCTTTTTCAAACATAGCATGCCTCTCATTACGAAAGAAGGAATTATAGAGTTGCTCATAGTTTGTATTCTTCAATCCTTTGGTTAGCTTCACAGAGATGACAAACTTGTGCCATTCGGGATTCATGTTGTTCACAAATTTTGAGTTCGGTGAATGTTTGGCATGGTCATTTGATGTTCCTCATGTCATTCACAAGCTTATGGAATCTCACGTAGTACTCATAGACACTCTCATCTTGTTTCATCTTGAAGTGTTCAAATTCATCATACGATTGTGATTCTCTGTCTTCTATAGTCAATTGAACCTCGAGAGAAGCATCTTGACATTATCCCATCTTGCCTTGGCCGGTGTTGTGATTGATAAGCTTGTAGATGTCTTTTGGAAGACCTTGCAGTATAATGTTAGAAGACGATATGACGGCATCGAATCTCTTTTTCTCCTTATCATTGAGCTCATCATACGTCTTTGGTCTGTCTATTCCATTAATCATTGTTCCATCTAAATTGTATCAATTAAGTCTCTAGTCTCAATCGATAAGGTCCTTCATCAATGGATTTGAGAATGTTGACCCCATTTTCCTTTCCAAGACGGATACAATCGATTCGTTGAGCCCAAGAATCAAGTAGTGATTCTGTCAAGCATGGGTGGGCCGATCTAGTATCCGAACCTTGTTGCTTGAACATCCTCGCAAGCGTGGAGATAATTGTAGGTACATTGGTAGACATGTTTACAGATTACACCGGATTTTATAACTCAATGATTAAACCGGGAAATAGATTCTTTCACGAGATTTTACTAAATCGAGAAAACGTATTACAAAACAAAAGTTCAACCAAGTCGCTAACAAACCTTGAACCAAGTTAAGCTAAGCACCAAGTTGCTAAGTAATAAGAAGACAAGTCGCTAAGTTCCAAATCAAGCTCACAATTTTGGCGACAAGAAGTCGCTATGCACCAAAGTCGCTAAGGCGTCAAATTAAGCTAAATAGCAACTCGCTAAAGCCCAAATCGCTAACACCAAGTCGCTAAGAAACTTAAAGAACAAGTCGCTATCAAAATTGAAAGCAAGTCGCTACCTTACCAAGTAAGCTACCGTAGTGGAGAATCCACTAAGTGTACTGTTTGTTGACTTGTCTCAAAAGACAAGTCGCTAGGACTAACTCGCCACCAAACAACACTACAACTCGCTACCTTTTACTGAAGCAAGTCGCTAAGTAGAAATTCACTCCGAGAGCCAAGTCGCTACCAAGAAAAACTACAAAAACACACTTTTCAATCCAAAACAAGCTCAACCACAGTGATTCAAGCTTACCAAATCAAAACCCAAGCACATATAATGATACTAAACACAAAAGTACACCCAAAATTCAAACTTTAACACTAGAAATGAACCAAATGATGCAAAAACCACTACACTTTTTCAAACTCAAAAACCATCTAAAAACCACTAGAAATCCAAGGATATGTAAGAGATGATCTAACCATGGCTCTTGATACCATTTTTAACATATTGGATTTCACATACACATCAAAACATAAACACAAGTAGGCGTATAAGATGAGTTTTAGAGAGAGAAAGTTAGAGGTTTGGGAACTTTAGTAAGAGAAAGAAAAATCTTATTATGAGCTCCAACTCTCTACCTTGGGAGGTAGAGAGTATTTATAGTCTTACAATAAACGCCACTTACGATCGTGGATCGGCATACGGTAAAGAGTCCGTCCTCCACGGTGTTTCTTAACAAAATATTACTTAACATTAAATAATCTCGACTCACGATCTTTCTACGATTACAAATACTTGAGGTGACCAGGCACTTTAATACACGGATTTTCTAAATCCTAACATAAAGGCTTAATGGCGGGGATCCCCATAGAGATCGTTTCCTTGTAGATCACCGGATGAAACAAGTTTTCTCCCAGGCAAGTAGGAGGTTGAAGCATGGAGAGCTTCGGCTTAGTCATGGGGAAACGAAACATCATGCCATGACAAGGATTGGAAAATCGAGCTCATGTTGAAGTCCGAGTTAGGATATATTTAAATAATTGTTGTTATTTGTCGAAAATGACAAGAAACATTATTTCATTTCATGCTTTGTTTAAGGATGGTTATAAAATTTTCATTTGATAATGAGAATGGAAACATTTTGGTTCATTTAAATGGTTGTTTTATGTTTCAAGCTTACTCACATGAAGGCATATCTGAAAGCTGATGGTATTAGTAATAATGGCAATGTGATTTTAAATGTTGGTTCGTCTAATGAGCTTGATAAATCAAAATTGTGTCATTCTCGTATTGGGCACGTAAACAAGAAACACATCGCCCAACTCCAAAAGGATGAAGTGTTGGAATCATTCAACTTCAAATCGGATGATGTATGCGAGTCTTGCTTATTGGACAATATGACTAAATCATTATTCACGCAGATCATGTGAAGAGGTGGAGGATTGTTGGACTTAACACACATAAATGTGTGTGGACCATTCGATCGCCACGGAGAGATGGAAATCGCTACTATGATACATTTACTTATGATTTGAGAGATATGTATATGTTTATCCGATTAAACATAAGTCGGATACTTTGAAGTATTCAAAGGTATCAAAATGAGGTAGAGAACCAATCTCAGAAAGATAAAGGTACTCCGATCCGATAGGGGAGGAGAATACCTTAGTATCGAGTTTTTCGATCATCTTAAAACTATGGGGTATAGTTTGACAGATTAACTCCTCCTAGAACCACACCAGTGAATGGAGTTGGTGAGAGGAGAAATAGAACCCTGTTAGACATGGTTTAGATCTATGATGAGTCAAGAAACACTTCCAATAAGCTTATGGGGTTACACATTAGAGACAACCACTCATACCTTAAATCTTATACCCACTAAGAGGGTTTCAAAGACACCTTTTGAGATGTGGAAGGGAAAACGTACTTCTCTTGTTCACATAAAAATATGGGGTTGTGAGGTTTTCGTTAGAAGAGAAGATAAAGACAAACTAGAAGCCGATCGAAAAGTGTCGTTTCATTGGTTATCCTAAAGAGTCATTCGGATAATTGTTTTACAGACCCAAGGATAATGTGGTTTTTGGCTCGAAGAGAGTGTTCCTTAAGAGAGAAATGATATCCAAAGAGGACGGTGGGAGTCGATAGACCTTGAAGAAATTCAAGAGTGCGCCAATGGAGAATCTATAGTGAACACTACACTCAACAAGAGGTGGTGACACTCGTGATCGATGATATATCCTTACCCATTGCAGAGTAAAAAGTGGTAGAGTTAGCAGAGCCTTCATGATCCTCACTTCTACTATGGTTTCCATATTGAAGAGGATAATATTAGTGATAGTACACTAAGTGAATTGGATGAGCCTGCCAACTACAAGGAAGCGATGGCAAGCCACAATTTTGCTAAGTGGAATGAATCTATAAAGCGAGATTCAGTCTATGTATGACAACCAAAGTTTACCAACTTATATCTTGAACATAAATATAAAGTAAATATTAATCTTAATTCAAATGCATAACTTCGCACACAAATACAAGTAGGTCTAAAGCTAACCAAACTTCAAATATTCATTAGAATACATTTGTAGTAACCAACATGGCTCCATTAAGTCTCTTTCATTCTCACTCGTTATTCCTGCCTTAATGAAGACTCCTTTTGTTCTCATTTCGTCATTCTTTAGCCACTAATCTACGAGTGTTAAAAGGGAAGGATGAGCAAAGGAAATAAAATAATTAACATGTGCAATAATACTAACTGTTAGGAATTAGAAAATTCCATGTTAAAGTGTCGGTCACCCCAATTAAAGTCTAGCATATGTTAGCCTCGTGACGTGTAGTTATTTACGTTATTTAGTAGTTTATTAGTTAGTTTATAGCGTAGAATAGTTTAGTGTAACACCCGGGAGGAAGGGCGGTCTTTACCAATCTTGTATGCACGATCCACATCGATAGGAGGACGTATTGGTTGTAAGTATAAATACCCCTTCCATCCTTGGAAGGGGTGTGGCTTCTTTAAATCTAACCTTTCATTTTGTAAAGCAACTCTCTTTCAAGAAACCTCCTCTCTACTCTCTGACTCTCTAATGGCTTTCTTATTTAATCATTGTCCAAGACCATTCAATCATCAAACAACATAATATTAAAGATCCTACAATTGGTACAGAGCTAGGTTGTATTGCTTTGATGATTCGAATGGTGTTTGTATCACAGTTTGTATGGTTTTGTATGTTGCATATACGGTTCATTGATGCGGGTTGATACATGTTGTTTGTGTTTATTGATTTTTGTGGTTCGATGCATGTTTTAAAACTGTTTTTATGTGATTGTTGTTGAATTTGAAATTTGTTTTCATATTCATTTATTAAGAATAGTTTTTTAACTCTATTGTTATGTATCCATTGGGTCCATCAAAGTTGCGTCCAGATTCAACCTGTTTTTCAAAAAAAAAAATTGCGTCCTTTTTAAGTCCGTGATATCATTTGTATGGAAAACTCATATTTTTATGATTTGTTAATTGCACCATTTTCGTGATTATCTGTGGTCAATAAGGTCAAAACGGGTCACAATGAATGAGTTATGTTCTGCTGCTATGACTTTCATATATGCGAGTTGCGTACAGAACACGATGCGAGTTGTGTACTTGCATTCTTGAATGCGAGTTGTGGTAGAAAATCTTGGATGCGAGTTGCTGTTATATGTCCTGATTCAAAGTATCATAAGCGAGTTGTTGACTATTTAGTAAACAGCAGAAGCGACTTGTCATCTTAGAAAGTCATGCGAGTTGATTTTTTAGTCAATTCAAGTAAAAGGCGACTTGGCTCATAAAAATGAAAGAAGCGACTTGTCTTTTTTTAAAAAGATGCAATTTGTTAATAGAAAGAAGAAGCGAGTTGTTGATATTCAAAAGCGAGTTATCATGCTGCATAAATGTATGCGAGTTGAGTATATGCTTTTCGACTATTGAGTCTTAAGCGAGTTAATAACAGTATATAAAAGCGTGTTGGTTATGGGTCAAAAGCGAGTTGATTGTTTGACTTTTGAGTCAACAAGATGCGTGTTGTGTAAACTGTTTAAAGAATGCGAGTTGTTATAATGAAATAACTTTGACTCCATCTTGATGTGAGTTGTCTACCAGACTCTTATTCAACTTGTTAACCTTTCACTTGACTCGACCACATAAGACCAAATACCAAATAATCATGACCTCAGGTTATTGATTAACCATCCTCAGTCCATGAATCAGAAATCTGAAAACAAAAAGCAAAACCGTTGGATTCATTCACACTCATTCTTACCCTCGTCTCTCATTATCAAACAAGCCTCTAATTAAAACTACAAACAAATCTCAGATTAAGACAAGCTTTATCTTTTAATCAAATCAAACTTCACTACTTATGGTCGGTTAAACCATAAACCAAACGGACAACTCTTAAGATCTCAGATTTCTATTTTCATTGTACTCAAAAGGTACATCAAGTCATATGACCAAATGAAATAGATTTCATCATCAATCTTTTTGAAGACTGACTTCAGTTTTGTTTATTTGAACATCCTAAGAAAAGAGTACAACAATATAAAATCTATTGACTCTTTTACTCGTTCATGATTCAATTAAACAAAAATCACGAAGATAATTAACCTACCTTGAATCATTCTCGTGGCGTCCGCCAATGAACCTTAAGCCATCTCTGGCCATCAAAACACTCGGCGAACCATCCCGTGGTGAGCATGATTGGATTAACAATAATATTGGTGAAGTCTAAAGGCGAATGTTTTAAGCGATTTGGGTTAAGAAGTTTTTTTTATCTTTAGCGTTGGGATGAGATAAGAGTTGTGGGAGGCGGATCTTTGTGAGAGGATTAGTTTTTTTTTCATTGAGAGAATATTAGGAGGTGGGGGCGGACATTTTATCTGAGTATGTTTAGGGTTATTAGGGTATGGTGGAGTGGTATGAGAGTATTAATACCCAAAGAATTAGGGTAAGAATGGTTTGGCCGGGTATATTGTTCATGGGGGTCGTTCTTGGATATTATTGGACCCATACATGGACCTGAAAATGGATCAGGCATACATTTTAACGAGCTGTATGGTATATTGGATCATGTTTTACTCATATTTGATGGATCAGGTATATTCGATGGCTATAAGTATTAGGCCGTATGGTGATAACGAGCTATATTGGACTGTGTAGGACTCTTAACAATCTTAGGGTAGGAATTTTAACGAGTGTGATTTGGGTCTTATGAGATTCGTTAAAGAGTTTTGATGATGATATGATTGGGTATGATAATGAGAGTTGTTGTGGTATATGATTCCTCCCGAACTACCTTCTTTTATTTCTCCGTCACACTTATCAACATTGCGAGAGACGGTCAACTTGACGAGATGATAAAGAAGCGGCGGCCGGGAGAAATGCAAGTTTTACCAAGGATTAAAATATCCTTGGATCGTTTATGTCCTGGCGAGGTGTGATATCCCGAATACAACGACATACGCATTGTGATAAAATGATATGATCAAGAATGTACAAAAGCGAGGAATCGATTGACTAACACTAGGAATGTGAATAGTAATAGCTCTGTCACGGCTATGCCATTAAAAAGCATTACAATCAGGAAACCTAAAAGCAAAAGATATACAAGCGACGCGTTTTACTAAAACGTAAACGTTTAAAAACAAAACGACTATAACTATAATAGGGATTTGCATGTCTAGGCGACTTAAATGCAAATTAAATAAAATATAATCTATAACTATAATTTACAAGTATATACAAAAGGTTAAGATAACTAAAAACTAAAACAACAAATACATATTTACATAATAATTACATAAATGTAACAAAAATGAAATAAGAAAAGAATTATAATTATACTAAGGAAATATAAAAATATCAAAATTTTGAAGTCATTTTAATTCTATTTTTACAATTGTTTACCCGATTAAAATCTAAAAGCGATCGTTCTTGAAATTTATGTAAACGCATTACAAAATAAGCGTGAATTAGTCAATACAACTCCACAAATGTGAAAATTATATTTTTAGAATCCTAAAAAGATAAGAAAATTATTAGAAAAGAAAAATAAATTTTTACACAATTAAATTAATTATTATAAATTAAAAATGAATTAAATGTATTAAAAATTTATTAAATAATAAGAAAATCTAAAATTAACTCAAATAAATGAAATAAAGAATTTGAAAAATCTAAAATATCATGAAATGAATTTTAAAACTGAAAATGTATTTTTTACATAATTATCCTATTTATTATTAATTATTTACTATTATAAAGTATTAAAAACTAATATTTAATTATTAAAAATACTAAACAGTAAAAGAAAAATCTGAAACTTTTTACAAAATTCTACAATAAATATAAGATCTAAAGAAAAATATAAAAATGGCAGCTTATGTACAAAAATAAGCTAATGGGCAAATAAGCTTATAACTATAAGCTATCACTTAGCTTGAAAAGGACTTCTTTTTGGCTTTTCTGTTCCTGGACTTATAAAGTACTAATATTATACATATGTGATGAAAAATAAGCTATACAAACCAAGAAATAAGCATAGCATGAGCTTATGAGCCCAACAGTTAAGCTTTTGGCTTGACTTGTTGAGCTTAACTCATGATAAGCTCAAAATAAAGCCTATACTGAGATAAAACAAAAGGTGAACTAAGGCATACATCAGTCCAATGCAACAATATAAACAAGAAAAATGGACTATCTAAAGTGTGAGCTTATGGTTTAGACAATCAAGCTACAAGCTTGACTTGGATGGAATTGAGGCCTCAAAGGACCTGTAATAAGCTCCACACTTGATAACAAAAGTAAAATAATATGTATACAAGCTATATGGACAAGTATGAACAAGCTAGTGTACTGGCATTTACCTAAAAGCTTGCAATAAGCTAATAAGCAAATCCAAAACCAAAAGCTACTGCGAAGCAGTACTTTCACAAATGGGACAAAAGAAAGCTCATTGCAGCCCTTGTAAATAAGCTACAATATAGGAATTGCAACCTTTGGATCTCAAGTATGGTGGTTAAGCTTCCCAAAAGCTAAACCACATAAGCTAGATCCAACAGTGAACTTCTCAGAGGCTTGTGGAAATGGTGTAATACCAGCTTTGAATTGCTCAGGTATGTTGTGAGTAGGCAAACACAAGCTTCTATAGGACTTATCAAATAAGCTCTAATAAGCTCAACTCAAACTGAGACATTGAGATGGACTGCTTAGCTTCTCACAAAGCCAAGAATCACAATCTCAAGCTCATTAAGGAGCTTATAAGGACTTATTTACCAAGCCCCACTCAACTGGCTTGCTTCAGTTGAGTGGACAAAATGGGACAATATAGATGGATAGATTAAGCTAAGCACATAAGCTAAATATGGACAAATAAGCATACACATTACAACTAAGCTACAAAGGCTACACAAATAAGCCAAGTACACCAGCTAGGGTCTAATCCATGAGCTTATGCAAGCTCATGGTTTTGGCCAACAAAACCATAGTGCGAGGCATGCAACAGAGGCAGTCTTGAAAATAAGCTAATGAACAAGCTATCTAAAAGCTGAGAAAATGTAAACTATTATTTTTGTAATTTACTTAAGCAGTTAAATATTTATATTCCAAAAGGATTAAAGCTAAAACTCAATAATAAGCACACAATAAAATTCTAGATTTTAATCAAAAGCGACTATTTGAGAAATTTGACTCTTAACAAGAGCGAAAAGTTTGACTAAAATGAATTTAAAACTTAATCTACTGATTATATATGATATATTAAGACACAAGAACATGAAATAAAGCTAACTTAACAACTTATGCATCAATGATGAGATTTGTATTGCAAAATCCTAACAGTTATGAGTATAAGGGAGTTAAAAACTAAATTTGACTTTTATACAAACAAGGACTTAATATTATGACTTGAAATGAGCTATTAGGTACTATTATGATATAAAACAACAACACATAACAACAAACAAACTACTGGCGCTATATCAACCAAATCCAAACATCCTATAAAAGAGATAACATTGGACTTTTCATAACAACCAAGCTGTAAACATGATTTATCAAATCCAGAGGTTTTAGTGTGTCAAACCAAATCTTTTTCAACCTAAACAAATAGTCACAAGAGTCTAGGTCTAGGATTTTCAAAAGCAAATATTTTGGCAGTTAAAATGTGATTTCAAGCCACAATGAATTCCAAAACATAAACACCTAATATTAAGCTATAATATCACTATATAACAACAATTAAACACAGAAATATAAAAATCATAGCATCTAAAACAGTAAAACAGTAAAATGCAAAAATTGGTAAAAATGGAACTTACAAGTGATCATGTTAAGACTGAATACCAAGGGTAAGAAACCACTCTAGCTTGTTGTCGGCAAGCTAGGAACCCGAAAAAACCATCCAAACAGCCTTTTCCCGGACCTTTGCTTATTGGACCACAAGGTAATTTTCATTGGATTTTGTTGATTTTTCTGAATTTAAAAGACTAAAACTTGTTTAAATGAATCTAAAAACTGAATGAGCTTTTGTCAAGAGCTTATGGAGCTTAAAGAATCCACAAAACAACTAGTAAACAAGAATTTGAATAACATGGAAATTTAAAGGAAATAAGTAAAAACATGAAACTGAGATGAAACTGAAATTAAACTGAAATAAAGGTTTCATTACACTAATTTAAGATAAAATACAACATTTGCAAGATTAAAAGACATTTAAACTAAGAAAAGCAGTAAAAACTAAAACTACTTGACTAAGGCTTAAGGCCAAAGTGGTCTTTCCTCAGTCTTCTCTTTTCTTTTATATCCAACATCTCCTTGTACTCTGATTATTTCCCACCATATCTGAACCCTTGGATTGCTCTAAATAATCAGAACCATCCATTTTACTTTTTGGCGCCAAAATAGTCTTTGAAGCAGGTTTAATCATTTAAGGGATTTGGTTGAGCCAATTAAGAGTATTTGGAGTGTAGAGGAGTTGGAGGGGACATAGTATGGAGAGGGGGTTGAAAAAGTGGAGAAACCATGCAGTTTTGAGTATTGGGGTGAGAGAGACCACAGCTGATAACACTGGTTTTAGAGCGCGTTTTCTTGGGTTTGACTTCGTTTGACCGTAGCTAATATTAAACGAGGGAGGGGTCAAAATGGGTTGTGGTGGGGTCAAAGGAATTGTGGCCGGCTCAAGGTGCAAGACCAAGGTCAAGGTTCATGGGTTTTGGGCTAATGTTGGGTGGTTAGTGGATTGGATTTGGGTTTGATATGTTAAAAATATGTCCGTTTGGTTTAAGTGGTAAACAAGGACCAAAAGTGCAACTTAACCAAACTTCAAGGACTGAAAATGTAGCTTTTCCAAACTTCACACAAGGACTAAACTTGACATAAATGAATAGTACATGGACCACTTTTGCATAAACTTCATTTTAAAAAGGTCCAAGGACTATTTTTGCAATTTTTGGATTTTGAGGGACTAAAAGTGTAATTTCCCAAAAGTTTATCAAAATGTTCCAAATTTTCAATCATGCATAGTACAAGGGTATTATTTGTAAAATTCCAAGTTTAGAATACCCAGGGACCATTTTTGCCAATTTTGTAACTTGAGGGGTAAAAATTGCCATTTTGTGTAAACTTTCATCCAGGGATGTTTTGTGAATATTTTTGGTTTCCCAAGGACTTAAGTTGACTTTTCATTCATTTTAAACATTTAGGGACTAGTTTTGACAATTTGTGTAACTCCAGGGACTGAAAACGACAATTGTTGTGAAATTGATCAATTTTCACTTGTTTTTCAATCTTTTGTACCTGAATTACATAAAAACACATTTTTATGAATTTGTATCATTTTGAGAGTCATTTGTGTGTTTTTGGTTGTTTTTGTGGGTTTAAATAGTACAAATATATGTGTATTTAGACACATATCAAATCCCCCACACTAAACTATTGCTAGTCCTAGCAATCTTTTGAAACTTTAATGGATTTTAAAAACTCTTTACCAAAAGCCATCACTTATGGAGTAGCCAAATGTTTCAGTTCAAGTAAGAACCTTGGTACAACGATAACCAAATGATTTTGAGCAAATCATAAGCTGTAAATGGATTTGATTAGTCTTTACCAGAAGCCGTACCCTTCTGGACTAGCCAACTCTTAGATAAATTATCAGCATTATCTTTGGTGAGCTGAATACCAATTATGGTTTTTCCACTGCCTTTACCACAAGCCATAATCTTGCGGGCTAGCCAACTCTTCACTTGTTAGGATATGGTGAGTTGATTACCATACAACTTATTAGCAAGTTGTCAACTAAAACGGAGTTTGGAATATCTTTACCAAGAGCCGTTTGCTCTGGATTAGCCAATCCTTTTGTCTTACTGACATGGCGGATGATAACCAAATGAGTAAGTGTAGAACACTTACTCCAAAAAAAATTTTGGCCAAAAACGGGGGATTAGGCGGTATAATTACATGATAAAATTCGTGAGAATCCCCCCCACACTTAGAAATGAATATTGCCCTCAATATTCAAAGTACCGGTTATGCGAAACAAAGAACGTAAAAAGGGAAATATTACGGCCATTATTTAGAAAAGGATTTTTTATACAACAGTGGGTTATTACCCCACACTAGGTGGTAGAACAGAGAAAGAAGACAGAAATATGGGTGAAAACCCATATAGTGTGGCTTGTTTTTGATAACCAAGTCACTAGCTTGACTTGACCCCGAATTGAATGGTTCATGGGGAAACTGAGTGGGATTGCCACTCAAAGAATGGGTGAGAAATTGGAGTGGGATTGCCACTCACAGAATTATGAATAATCATCACTTAAGATGAGTCTAAGAATTTTAGAAAGAAACTTAGAAAGCGAGAAGAATCTTTTGATTTTTGATTTTATAAAAAGAATTGGAAAATATTTTTGTATTTTTAAGGTTTTATATATATATGTACAAAAGAAATTCCCAACAACCGCCCCTCGAAAGGGAATCTGGTACAGACAGGCTCAATCAGCTAGTAAACGACCAACAACCAAATGTTGTAATGGCGAGGGACTTATCAAATTTGGGCAAGTTGTGTGCAAAGGAAAAAATGTTTTTGTATTTTATATTGTTTTTGAAATCTGAAATATATTATATATAATATATAAGAGATAGATATAAAACACAAAGTACGTTACGCAAACACACCTCCCCGGTGGCGCCAAAATTTGATTCCTCCCGAACTACCTTCTTTTATTTCTCCGTCACACTTATCAACCGCTTGCGAACGGTCAAGCCGCATGACAGATGATAAAGGGCGACAAAAGGGAGAGAAATGCAAGTTTACCAAGTTAAAATATCCTTGGATCGTTTATGTCCCTGGCGAGGTGTGATATCCTGAGTACAACGACTGTGCGATAAAATGATATGATCAAGAATGTACAAAAAACAGGAATCTGATTGACTAACACTAGGAATGTGAATAGTAATAGCTCTGTCACAGCTATGCCATTAAAAACGTACAATCAGAAACCTAAAAACGCAAAAGATATACAAACGTACGTTTTACTAAAACGTAAACGTTTAAAAACAAAACGACTATAACTATAATAGGGATTTGCATGTCTAGGCGACTTAAATGCAAATTAAATAAAATATAATCTATAACTATAATTTACAAGTATATACAAAAGGTTAAGATAACTAAAAACTAAAACAACAAATACATATTTACATAATAATTACATAAATGTAACAAAAATGAAATAAGAAAAGAATTATAATTATACTAAGGAAATATAAAAATATCAAAATTTTGAAGTCATTTTAATTCTATTTTTACAATTGTTTACCGATTAAAATCTAAAAACGTACGTTCTTGAAATTTATGTAAACGTACAAAATAAAACGTTAATTCAGTCCAATACAACTCCCACAAATGTGAAAATTATATTTTTAGAATCCTAAAAAGATAATAAAATTATTAGAAAAGAAAAATAAATTTTTACACAATTAAATTAATTATTATAAATTAAAAATGAATTAAATGTATTAAAAATTTATTAAATAATAAGAAAATCTAAAATTAACTCAAATAAATGAAATAAAGAATTTGAAAAATCTAAAATATCATGAAATGAATTTTAAAACTGAAAATGTATTTTTTACATAATTATCCTATTTATTATTAATTATTTACTATTATAAAGTATTAAAAACTAATATTTAATTATTAAAAATACTAAACAGTAAAAGAAAAATCTGAAACTTTTTACAAAATTCTACAATAAATATAAGATCTAAAGAAAAATATAAAAATGGCAGCTTATGTACAAAAATAAGCTAATGGGCAAATAAGCTTATAACTATAAGCTATCACTTAGCTTGAAAAGGACTTCTTTTTGGCTTTTCTGTTCCTGGACTTATAAAGTACTAATATTATACATATGTGATGAAAAATAAGCTATACAAACCAAGAAATAAGCATAGCATGAGCTTATGAGCCCAGCAGTTAAGCTTTTGGCTTGACTGTTGGAGCTTAAGCTCATGATAAGCTCAAAATAACTATCTGAGATAAAACAAAAGGTGAACTAAGGTATACATCAGTCCAATGCAACAATATAAACAAGAAAAATGGACTGCTAAAGTGTGAGCTTATGGTTTAGACAATCAAGCTACAAGCTTGACTTGGATGGAATTGAGGCCTCAAAGGACCTGTAATAAGCTCCACACTTGATAACAAAAGTAAAATAATATGTATACAAGCTATATGGACAAGTATGAACAAGCTAGTGTCTTGGCATTTACCTAAAAGCTTGCAATAAGCTAATAAGCAAATCCAAAACCAAAGTACTGCTGAAGCGATACTTTCACAAAATGGGACAAAAGAAGCTCATTCAGCATTACCCTTGTAAATAAGCTACAATATAGGAATTAAGCTTTGGATCTCAAAAGTATGGTGGTTAAGCTTCCCAAAAAGCTAAACCACATAAGCTAGATCCAGCAGTGAACTTGAGAGGCTTGTGGAAATGGTGTAATACCTTTGAATTGCTTTCGAGGAGGTATGTTGTGAGTGGGCAAACACAAGCTTCTATAGGACTTATCAAATAAGCTCTAATAAGCTCAACTCAAACTGAGACATTGAGATGGATTGCTTAGCTTCTCACAAAGCCAAGAATCACAATCTCAAGCTCATTAAGGAGCTTATAAGGACTTATTTAAGCCCCACTCAACTGTTTGCTTCAGTTGAGTGGACAAAATGGGACAATATAGATGGATAGATTAAGCTAAGCACATAAGCTAAATATGGACAAATAAGCATACACATTACAACTAAGCTACAAAGGCTACACAAATAAGCCAAGTACACGGCTAGGGTCTAATCCATGAGCTTATGCAAGCTCATGGTTTTGACAGCAAAACCATGGTGCAGGGCATGCAAACGAGGCAGAACTGAAAATAAGCTAATGAACAAGCTATCTAAAAGCTGAGAAAATGTAAACTATTATTTTTGTAATTTACTTAAGCAGTTAAATATTTATATTCCAAAAGGATTAAAGCTAAAACTCAATAATAAGCACACAATAAAATTCTAGATTTTAATCAAAAACAGCTATTTGAGAAATTTGACTCTTAACAAGAACTGAAAAGTTTGACTAAAATGAATTTAAAACTTAATCTACTGATTATATATGATATATTAAGACACAAGAACATGAAATAAAGCTAACTTAACAACTTATGCATCATTGTGATGAGATTTGTATTGCAAAATCCTAACATTATGAGTATAAGGAGTTAAAACTAAATTTGACTTTTATACAAACAAGGACTTAATATTATGACTTGACTGAGCTATTAGGTACTATTATGATATAAAACAACAACACATAACAACAAACAAAACTACGAATGCTTTGCTATATCAGCAAATCCAAACAGTCCTATAAAAGAGATAACATTGGACTTTTCATAACAACCAACTGTGTAAACATGATTTATCAAATCCAGAGGTTTTAGTGTGTCAAACCAAATCTTTTTCAACCTAAACAAATAGTCACAAGAGTCTAGGTCTAGGATTTTCAAAAGCAAATATTTTGGCAGTTAAAATGTGATTTCAAGCCACAATGAATTCCAAAACATAAACACCTAATATTAAGCTATAATATCACTATATAACAACAATTAAACACAGAAATATAAAAATCATAGCATCTAAAACAGTAAAACAGTAAAATTCAAAAATTGATAAAAATGGAACTTACAAGTGATCATGTTAAGACTGAATACCAAGGGTAAGAAACCACTCCTAGCTTGTTGTCGGCAAGCTAGGAACAGAACCATCCTTAGCCTTTTCCCCATTTTGCTTATTGGACCACAAGGTAATTTTCATTGGATTTTGTTGATTTTTCTGAATTTAAAAGACTAAAACTTGTTTAAATGAACCTAAAAACTTAATGAGCTTTTGTCAAGAGCTTATGGAGCTTAAAGAATCCACAAAACAACTAGTAAACTAGAATTTAAATAACATGAAAATAAAAGGAAATAAGTAAAAACATGAAACTGAGATGAAACTGAAATTAAACTGAAATAAAGGTTTCATTACACTAATTTAAGATAAAATACAACATTTGCAAGATTAAAAGACATTTAAACTAAGAAAAGCAGTAAAACTAAAACTACTTGACTAAGGCTTAAGGCCAAAGTGTCTTCCTCTGTCTTCTCTTTTCTTTTTATATCCAAACATCTCCCCACTTATACTCTGATTATTTCCCACCATATCTGAACCCTTGGATTGCTCTAAATAATCAGAACCATCCATTTTACTTTTTGGTAGCCAAAATAGTCTTTGAAGCAGGTTTAATCATTTAAGGGATTTGGTTGAGCCAATTAAGAGTATTTGGAGTGTAGAGGAGTTGGAGGGGACATAGTATGGAGAGGGGTTGAAAAGTGGAGAAACCATGCACGGTTTTGAGTATTCGAGGTGAGAGAACCACACTGTAACGGTTTTAGAGCGTTTTCTTGGGTTTGACTTCGTTTGACCGTAGCTAATATTAAGCGAGGGAGGGTCAAAATGGGTTGTGGCTGGGGTCAAAAGGAATTGTGGCCTGGCTCAAGGTGCAAGACCAAGGTCCAAGGTTCATGGGTTTTGGGCTAATGTTGGGCCGTGGTTAGTGGATTGGATTTGGGTTTGATATGTTAAAAATATGTCCGTTTGGTTTAAGTGGTAAACAAGGACCAAAAGTGCAACTTAACCAAACTTCAAGGACTGAAAATGTAGCTTTTCCAAACTTCACACAAGGACTAAACTTGACATAAATGAATAGTACATGGACCACTTTTGCATAAAATTCATTTTAAAAGGTCAAGGACTATTTTTGCAATTTTGGATTTTGAGGGACTAAAAGTGTAATTTCCCAAAAGTTTATCAAAATGTTCCAAATTTTCAATCATGCATAGTACAAGGGTATTATTTGTAAACTTCCAAGTTTAGAATACCGGGGACCATTTTGCCAATTTTGTAACTTGAGGGTAAAATTGCCATTTTGTGTAAACTTTCATCCAGGGATGTTTTGTGAATATTTTTGGTTTCCCAAGGACTTAAGTTGACTTTTCATTCATTTTAAACATTTAGGGACTAGTTTTGACAATTTGTGTAACTCAGGGACTGAACGACAATTGTTGTGAAATTGATCAATTTTCACTTGTTTTTCAATCTTTTGTACCTGAATCACATAAAAACACATTTTTATGAATTTGTATCATTTTGAGAGTCATTTGTGTGTTTTTGGTTGTTTTTGTGGGTTTAAATAGTACAAATATATGTGTATTTAGACACATATCAGTATACTTTTTGGTACTCTGGGTTATACATTTTCACAAAGAATATTATATCACGGCTTAAAATGGTTATTGGAAAATGTTGACTACAGGGTTGTTTGTACGGTATTTCTTATTTGGATTTGATGTGAAGTTTTCCGGGCGCGTTTACTTATTTAGTCTTCTTTCTTTCTACCCTTCCGCGAAGATGACTTGTTTGGACAATTATAGAGGGTGATAAAGACTTGGCTATTTAGTTACGTTTGTGATTCTTTCTCGCTTACACCACAACATAGCTATCACTTTGGTGTCTCACGCATGAGAGGATACGTCAAGAGGTTTTGTATGCGTTGGGTACACCGATTTCTTTCGAGGATTAGTACAAGTTTAAGTAACAAATCTGGGGAATTTTACTTCATGATCAAGCTTGGTATATCGGTTACTTCTCTAGGTGGTCACAGTGGCGATCGTAAAATACGTGGAAGATGTGTTTATCAAAGAGTTGATTGGATGAGATGTGATCAGCAATTCGATGCCACCAATTAATAATGATACTTCACAGTCTAAGCAAAATCCGTCAAGAATCTTCAGCATCAGTCATGACTTTTCAAGATGGTTGCTTATGACAAGAACTTTTCGTGCAAAGTCAATGATGCTTCCAAAGTTTGAAACCATCATGGGGGAGAAATGTGTACTTTGATGTTTTACGGTCAACCTCAGGGGAAGTAATGTATACTACTCGACTTAGTATGGTTTGTGAAGTTGTCTACATATGGGTAAAGAATTGTTGATGATGTTCTTGATGTTGGATAATGAACCGTTGATGAACCACTGCATGTTCCCCTAAAACAGATATTCACCGAAACCAAATTTGTCATAACTCATTCAAGCTAACATTGTTTACAATTTTGTCTTGATTTTGTAAAATCCCGCGAAAGAATCTATTTCTCGGTTTAAATCGTAGACTTGTAAAATCCCGTGACAGTGGAAACATCACGGTAATTGTAAAGTGCATTTCGGATCTATCTTACGGTTTATTCTTGGTTTTGTAAAATCCCTGAAAGAAACTATTTCTCGGTTTAAACCATAGAGTTGTAAAATCCCGTAATGATGGAACCATCTTGGAGAAAGAAAAGTGTATTTCGAGATCTCTTTTGATGCTGGTGCTACGGTTTCTGTTTCGACGAAGAGAAAAAAGGGTCTACTTCATGAATTGGGTGTGTGTTTGGGTTGTCTTCATGGCAGTTTGGTTATTACAAGGTTTTACGGGGTTATGTGCTTTTAACCATGGTCAGGATGAAAACCATTATCATAGTTCACTTAAAACGACAAAGGAGGCTAGACTTGAGCTTTTAATCAGAAGATGTGACAACGGCGTTAATTCAGTATTATTTATTTGAGGTTGAAGTGAAATATCACGGGTGAGTGTACTTAGTATCTGAAGGTATCGGGATGGTTGGATGAAGATTCTTCAAGATCCTTGTTCAAACTTATTATCAAAAACGAAGACTTGGAAATCTAGTTATTGTTGGGTTACTTTTACCTTTTCTTTTACCACTTGGGGGAATTGGGCTCTTATCACCACAAAATAACTATCACTTAAAGGAGTTACGTTGTAGTGCTCAGTGTCACATTCAATTGTGGATTTTCAAGAGGTGATATACGTCTAATACTCGATGGTTGGTTGGTTGAAGAGTATAGAGTACTTATAGATTCAAATGGGCATAGAAGTCTCGGCACGCTCTTTGTTACATATGTGCAAGTTTAAGTCATGAGTTCGGGTTACTTTTCTTCAGGGTCAAATTCATCATATTGGGTTTTCTCCATCAGCTGTCACTACAAAGAGCCTACTGAATGATAATGGGGTGGATTACAAGTTTGCCAAGAGAGAAAAAGAGAGATTATGACGTCTGTTCACATCAGTTCGAGCCGGCCTCATACTTCAACATTATGACGTATGAACACAACAGTTCATGCCTCGTTCTCCAAAGAAAAGAAAAGTGTACGTTTCAGTGCGCTTTATCTTCAAAAGAGAAGAGAAATATTCTTATGACGTATGAATACAACAGTTCATGCCTCGTTCCTCAGAGAAAAGAAATGTGTATGCTTCAGTGCGCATTATCTTTGGAAGAAGAGAAATCTTCTCAAATTATGACCATTCTCATCAACATGCTTCATACTTTTTCCATGTGCTTCAGCTATCAAGTGAACCGGGCTACTTTTGATTGTTTTCTTATTTTACTTGCTCAACTATAATGACGATGGTGACATCATGTGCTAATTTTGCGGGGGAGAAGTGTGAATAGACTACATTTGGATGATATTTACTTATTTAATCAAGAATGGCAACTCCGTATGCAATTCTTGAGGGGGAGAAGTGTGAAATTACTGCATGGTTGATTATTATATAAGAATAAATGGTCAAACGGCTCCAAACTCATGTAAGAACCGAGCTTCTTCTTATCAGGTCATCTTCACATGGAGTTTTCTTCTATGAGCCGTTGGTTGACATCTTCTCACGGGCTGATATGATTATCGACAAAGTGCTTCCGGTTAGTGCTTCACCTACACATCAACATGATGATTCCGAACAATCTCTCTGTTCTTGTTTGATGTGATTGGTAGTTTGGTGTTACCATTTAGTGTGTTCGTTGTGGGCTGATTGTTGATTTTCTTGATGAACATCTTTATGTTCTTGTTTGATTGGGAGGGATTTTTATTAAGGGGATTTGCAAGATGTAAGTTGATTGGGATGCTTTTTGGTGTGATGAAGATGTTAACTATCTATTCCGCAACTGGAAAATCTAGAAGAAGGTCGAGTCTACAGTCGGTTCTACATTTTCTGCTACATGTTAGAAGACTAAAGACGAGTTTCATTTAACGATCTAAAGACTTCTTCTTAATTCAAGCATTCATCATAAAGATTGTTGGAATCACTCCTAAACCATAATCAAGTGTTTGTAATTAATATGTAATAGTTAGCTTGACTATGGCCTTTATGTTTGCAATTAGCCTTAGGCTTATGTAGAAGGCCCATAAGCCTAGGCCTTAGTCCATTAAGGAAAGGATGGAAACTAGGAGTGTTGCCCTAGCTTTCCTCCTATAAATACCTTATGTAAACCTTCATTTGAAGGTTGGTTGTTCATTGTATTCACTCTCTTTCACTCTATTCTTAACCGGCCTATTGCTAACATGTGTGTGTGTGTGTTTATTTTGTTCAATCTCTTCTCTCTATCTTTCTTATAAGCTTGTGTGGTAAACCTTGTGACCTAACAGTGGTATCAATCGCCAAATAGTTGGGTGAACACGTTTTTTTTTGAAGTTTTTTGTTGGTCTTACGCGTAGAAAGTAACGAGCTTTGGCTCGCTTAAAAACTCGTTTTTTTCACTTTTCAATCCAAGATTCTTGTACTTTCAACGTTTTAAGGTGTTAAAATACTTGTTTTTGGCAAAAAGTTTCAAACTTTATGCGTGGATCGTGGTTTTTTAAACTAGTTTTTATCGAGGGTTAAGTCCTACGCATAAGCTGTTTTAAAGCTTTGGATCATCAAGTTTCACACTTTTGTGTCTTTTGGTGTTATTGAAGCTATTTCATCACACAAAAACTGGTTTAGAAACATATTTGGGCAAAATCAAATTTACGAGTAAACCTACGCGTAGTAAAACCCTAAAACTACGCGTAAGTATTTCCTTGGTTTGATCTTCATTTTCGTGGTTTATTCCGTGTTTTCTTACTTGGATAAGTTGAAAATACGTCGACTTTGGATATCTTTTGCCTTTGTGAAGTGTAAAAGATCACTTGGGATAAAACCCTAAAATTACGCATAAGCATAAAGCTTACGCGTAGAAATCCTACGCTTAAGATTTATCTTACGCCTAAGCCTAGTCTTACGCATAAGATAATCCTACGCCTAACTTTCTACGCATAACTTTGTGTCTACGCATAACTTTAGCGTCTTTTCTCTACCTACGCGTAAGCTAAATCTCTGCGTAACTCTTGATTGTTACGCGTAACTTTGGTGTTTTTACGCATAAGTGCTACTTGGCTATTGTGATTTCTACGCCTAAGGATACTTCATCAACAAAGGTTCATTCGACTACAAAGATCCATTTTTACCAACACAAGTTTATCAACATGTCACAACCACCATACTCTAACTATTTCCCTTACACTTATCCTCATCCTCAACGTCAACAACAACTAACTCCACAACATCAACAATGGAATCAACAACAAGCAATTTATCAACAACAATTTAATCAACAACATACTCCACAACTTGCTGCAAATCCACAACCTCAAATGGTTCAACCACCACCAAGTCTTCAAGTTCAACCGTACACAAATGACTTCAATCAACATCCATCAAGGAACACTATGAAGGAACCCACTTGGTTTGCAAAGATGTTTGAAGCTTTAAGCAACCAACAATCAATTCATGAGGTTGGATCACTTGATAGACCTCCAATGCTCACTCCAGGAAACTACGATCAATGGGTGATAAGGTTCTTTAGGTTTTGTGATCTAAAGAAGCCACATGGAAAGTTCTTAAAGAAGGTTATCTTGGAAGTTCCATTTGAGATGCCTCTGTCATTGTACCGAGATCCAAATGCCATTCCACCAAGAGATGAACAAACGAACATTGCTACTTTTGCAGACTTGAATCCTCAAGAACTTCTACACTATGAAGCGGATGAGCTTGCAATGGAATATATCCTCTTAGGATTACCAAACCCAATTCTTCGTAGTGTTGATGCTCAAAAGACTGCAAAGAAAATGTGGGATCATATTCGTCTTCTTATGGAAGGATCCGTACTCAATCAGGAAGATTTGGAATCCAAAATTTACTTGGCTTATGAACACTTCATGATTGAACCTGGAGAGACACTAGAGTCCTATCATCATCGATTTTGAGACATCATCAATGATTTGGATAAACACAACATCATCATGCCAAGAATTGCGGTGAATACTAAGTTCTTGAGTAGTCTTGGTCTGAATGGGAGAAGTATGTCATTTTTCTCCGTCAAGCGAAAAACATGCATCAATCTACATATGGATTGTTGTACGATTACTTGAAGCCTCATGAAAAGGAAGTTGATAGGAAAGGATTCTCCGTGCTCAAATTGCTCCACCGACACATCCGGAAAATCAACAACTTGCCTTATATGCTCAAAACAGTTATTCTCCTCAACCGGCAACTCAACCAAGCGCTACAATCACACCACATGATCCTTCACAACCTCAATCTCAACAAACTCAATTGGTTCCATACAATAACAACAATGCTCAAGCTATCGGTGAAGCTAATGAGGAATCCGATCCGTTTGAAGCATTGCAACAAGGATTTGCTATGATTGCTAATGCCTTTAGCCGTTATACCAACAAATCCAACAACCGTATTAGTTCCTCATCTAATACAAGGAATCAAGCTTTTGTGAACAATGGACGAGTTGAAGTTCAGAATCGTGGTTATGGTCGTCCGGATGGGGTGGTCAAGGGTTTAATCTTTGTGGGTAGGAATAACAACGAGCTCAAGTGGTGGAGCAGGGAAATGCTCGGAATGGGTTGAATGGTCTTCGATGCTACAAGCGCAATGAGAAGGGACACTGGCTAATGCATGCCCAAAGCCAAGGACTAGGGGCAGTGCTTATTTCAAAGAGGCTCTTCTTTTGGCTCTTAAGGATGAAGCCGGTGGAACTCTCACGGACAAAGAACGAGCTTTATGGCAAATCTGCGACTCGGATGATGATATGGAGGACTTGCGGGCCAATGCATTTGTTATGTTGATGGCTAATATGCATGAGTTACACATGAGTGACACAGGCCCGGTGTATGACAGCGATGGCTTGTCTCGGTACCGAACAAACCATATTTATCTCGATCTCATATCTCGCCAACATCCGAATCCGGCAAGGCTCGAGAATGTTCAAAATGAGCCATCCACATCTCATTCCGGCGATTTTCAACTAGACCCCGTAGTTATATTTGACGATCAAGATGACCAACGGTTTCCCTTGATAATCAAATTGACTCCGTGGTTATACTTGAGGATCTCAGTAATGATCATGTTGAGACTCACGTTGAACACGCCGAACTTTTGCCTCATTCAGATTTTGCTCGTTTAATACAAGACCAACAGACCATAGTGGAAAAATGTCATGCCATTAATCAGAACTTGAAATGCAAAAATGCACTGTTAACCAAGGATTTTGAATGTTTACAAAAGCAACTCAACTTTATCAAAACTCAAGAAAAAGCGTGAAAGCGGTTTTGAAGCGACCTTTGCCAAATCTTATCAAAACGAAAAATATTTAGAAAGGCAGTCGTGATCTAGCAGCGAAGAATGCTTTGTTGTGCGAAATAGAACAAGCTGAAACATGAACATAAAAAGCAAATTAACGCTCTCACCTTGGAAAATCAAAAAGCTAAAAGGTGAGTTGTTAACTTGTCAAAAACAGTTCTCTGCATACAAAAAGCATTCAACGAAGCGAATAGATGATCATCTTGAAGAAATCATCGGCTTGCAAAACAAACTTAAAGAGTTTAAAGCTGTTGTTTACAAACATGGCGAGTCGGTCACAACCATTGAAAAGTTTACTTTAAAACCCAATCCAAATGGATATGGACCGAATCTTGCTGATTACAAACCTAAGCTTTCAACCAAATTATTCAAACCAAATCCACGAAGTTTCGGTCACAGAATATAAAGTTGATAATTACTTTATGAGTGTTGTTGAATATCATCGTCAAGAGGAATTAGATCACGAGAAGGCGAGAGTCGATCAAAATTAGAAAAAGTTGTTTACAACAAACCTTTTAACTATTCAAAAGCGGTCACTTTATCACGGATTCTTCTAACACACCAAGGGTAATCCTAAAAACATCTGAGTCTTCTAATGTTAATCCCCAACAGATTATGCACAAACTTATGGTCCTTTACCTTCCATCAGTGAAGTAAACTCAAAACCCGAAAATCGCAAAATTCTTAGATATTTTGACATTTTCATGGCTGACCTCAAAACTTTACAACATGAGATAGAATATCATTCCGAAATCAAAGTTCAACACTTTCAATCGCCTCTAGCGCGAGAACAAAGAGACATTTTTAGAAAAATCTTTTACCAAATGTTAAAAATTTGAAAAGTTGTGCATTGTCTTGGGAAAGGGACTTTCATAAGGAACTTGGAATGATGAAGGTCGTTTTAGAAAAGCGAAACATCTATTTCTAACACTAAGCGTAAAAAGAAACTGTTGAGAAAAGATGTTGATCGACTCTTGGAAGATGTCATCTGTCTTTGATGTCCATAATGTTGTGTTATTGAATTCTTTGTCATATGCATTTGATCATATCTCTGTGATCTTTTTGATTACGTGGTAAATGTTGAGAACGATAATGTGCTTGGTCGAGTCCTTAAAAGTTGAAAACAAGCGATTGTCAAACGAACTTTCAAATGCAATACGTCGTCTTAATTGGTGTCAAAAAGATATTCACGATCAACAACTTGCTTTTAAACACAAAATCGCCCGATTCGTGCAAAATCTTCGATCCTAAAATTGAGCAACTGGATGATCAAAGCGTGTCTTTTAAGTGTCAAATCTCAAAATATGAACAAGAACTTGTAAAAGTTAAAAGGAATATGGTGTCATATTTGATTTACTCAAAAGACTTCGTGATGAAGCATCAAATGAACTTGATCATTATCTTGCACACACTAAAGAAGTTATGCATTTTGCTGGAAATGTTCGGTCTGAAAATCAAGATCGATTCACACTATCTTCAAGTTAAGAGAAATGTTAGGAAAGTATGAACAACTTCCGCCAACCATCATTAAGAGATTAGCCCAGTAACACTTAGTACTCATGAACCTAGAATCACTACTTCCAAATCACAAGTTGCTAACGTGCCTCCTTCTCTTGAAAGCAGGAATAGTTGCATCTTTTCCAAATGTCCGCACTTCACCGCCTAGGAGCACTACATCGAAGAATAGGAAGTTGCGACCTAAGAAAAGATCAATCAGGAATGCTAAAGTAGAAGAACACCCTAGGACTATGAATAAGACTCACGTTGCCTCCACTATAGATATTGCGTCCGGCAAATGTAATAGAAATAGTGATGTAACGAATGCTAAACCGTTAAAGTACTTTTGATATTGATCGATGCACCTTGTGTTATTTGTCGTAAAAGTATGAATTCCGATTGTCATGATAAATGTGTTGCTAAAGCTATCATCTCTCGTTTAAGGAATCCTAAGAACCGGAATACCTCTAGGCCCACTAATCTTTCTAAGTCAGTGCTTGGTAGACCGCCCTCTTTAGATTCTAAGAAATGCATTGTTGTCCCTGTAGCTCCGGTTTCACCTCCTAGGAATGTAGTACCACCTAGTGCATTCACTAAGACTAAAGCAAATACTAGTTGGAGATGGCCGAAATGGATATATAACACACTAGGATTTAAGTGGATACCTAAAGCTATTGATGTGTATATATCTACTATAACCTTCTGGAACCCTCTAACATTTCGGGTTCCACATCTACTTCTATTCCATCTGTGCATATGTGTAATCACGGTGTCTGAATCATTCTCTGGATTGTTGATAGCGGATGTTCCCGACACATGACAGGCAATCTTAAACTGTTATCAAACTTTACTGCAAAGTTCATTGGCCTGTCGGGTTAGGAATGATCACTTCGCAGCTATCATGGGCTACGGAGACTATATCAATGGGAACATCGAAATTAGCGGGGTTTATTATGTGGAAGGCCTCGGTCACAATCTGTTTTGATGTAGGTCGATTTTGTGATGGAGATTTGGAGGTTGCTTTCAGGGAGAAAACTTGTTTCATTAGTGATTTACAAGGAAATGACCTTATATGCGGCTCGCGTAATTCAAGTCTTTACACTATCTCTATGCAAGACATGGTTGCTTCTTCTCCCATCTGCTTACTTTCAAAGGCAACATCAACAAAATCTCGGCTATGGCACCGTCGTCTCTCACATCTAAACTTTCAAACCATCACCAACCTTGCTCGACACAAACTAGTTGAAGGACTCCCACGGGTTTGGTATTCTAAAGATCACCTTTGCTCAGCTTGTGAACAAGGCAAAAGCACTCGTGCTCAATTTCCTTCAAAGGTGGAACCGCGACTCTCGCATGTGCTTCATCTTCTTCACATGGATTTGTGTGGCCCGATCTTGGCGTGCAAGCGATCAATGGCAAGCGCTACATCTTAGTAATTGTTGATGACTATTCACGCTGGACTTGGGTCTACTTTCTTTGAAGCAAAGATCAAGCTCCACAGATGATCATCACCTTTCTCACGAAAATACAAGTTCAGCTCCGAAACACCGTTCGACTAATCGAACGAGATAGAGGCGAATTTGTTAATCAAACTCTTCGTGAATTCTATGAGAAAGTGGGAATTGAGCATCGACATCTATTGCCGTACACGAGAACAAAGCGGAGTTGTTGAAAGCGAAACCGAGCGTTAGTGGAAGGCTGCAAGAACAATGTTAATCAATGCTAAACTTCCAGATTACTTATGGGCGAAGTTTGTATCTCTGCATGCTATACTCAAAACCGTTCTATGATTACAAAACGCCACAACAAAATACCATTTGAGCTTGTCCATATGAGAAACCGAATCTCAAACACTTTCATGTATTTGGATCTCTTTGCTATCCGAATAATGATCGTGATGACTTTGGAAAGCTCAAAGCCAAAGTTGACATTTGAGTCTTTATCGGATCTTGTGATAATTCAAAGGTTTCGAATCGGAATCGTCGTACAAAGCGGTGATGGAAGCGATTCATGCTCATTTTGATGAACTTACGGAAATGGCTTACGAGTATAACGACTTGGAACCGGACACAACCGCTTAAACTTCCCCAAACCCCATCATCGGTGAACAAAGCCCCGACTTACTCGTCAACAAATGGAAAGGTTATTTGCTCCATTTGTTCGGTGGCGATATTGATGAGCGTGCTCGGTGTATCCATGTTTTGCTCAACGATAATACTCTTATACGATACACCGCTACAACAACTACGGTTGAAGAAGCACCACCAGTTGACTCCAACACACAGTTGAACAAACCGCTTCCAACAATGATGAACCGGTGATGATGTTACGAATGAAGTACCCCCACCTGCGATTTTGATCCAAATCGTTCTTTAACCCGTTTGCTAATGAGGCTGCACGGATGTCGCGGAATCTTCAACAAACCATTTGAATCCTCAGAATCGCACAATGTATACCAACATCAACCCTCCACACATAGATGGACGAAAGACCATCCTCTGGAAAACATTATTGGCAACCCGAATCAACCAGTCGTTACGAGACAGCGTCTTCACGACGGTGAACATTGCATTTATGCACTCCGTCGCCAATCTGAACCTAAAACATCAAAGACGCAATGACAAAAGACAACTGGATTGAATCCATGCAAGAAGAACTCAACCAATTCAAGCGTCTTGAAGTATGGGAACTGGTTGAAAGACCAACAGGGTCCTACGTCATTGGTCTCAAATGGATTTGGAAAAACAAATTGGATGTTGAAGGAAATGTTATCCGAAATAAGTCACGTCTGGTGGCTAAGGGTTATCGTCGGGAAGAGGGAATAGACTTTGAAGAATCTTTTGCTCCGGTTGCTCGTCTTGATGCTGTTTGGATATTTCTAGCGTTCGCGGCTCATATGAATATGACGGTCTATCGGATGGATGTCAAAACTGCGTTTCTCAATGGACAACTTAAAGCGGTTTATGTCGACCAACGGATGGATTCGTTGATCCGAGTTTCGAATCACGTCTACAAAGCTGAACAAAGCTCTGTATGGTCTCAAACAAGCTCCTCGGGCATGGTACGATAAGCTATCATCTTTCCTCATTGCTAATAATTTCACCAAAGGTTCGGTTGACCCAACTCTTTTTATACAATATCACGGGGCACATATCTTAATTGTTCAAATTTACGTGGATGACATCATTTTGGGTCTACACATAAAAAGTTTTCAATCGCTTTTGCAAAACTAATGAAGAAAAATTTTGAAATGTCCATGATGGGTTAACTCACGTTCTTTCTGGACAAGTTCATCAATCACCCGTGGTATTTTCTTGAGTCGATCAAATATGCCCTTGAATTGTTAAACAAATTTGGAATGAAAACACTGACACCTATGCCACACCAATGGCTCATACCAAGAAGCTAGGCGATTTACATGGGAAATTGGTGGACCCTACAAAATACCGTAGTATTATTGGGTCTCTCATGTATCTAACAGCTAGCGATATTGTCTTTGCCGTATATCTTTGCTCTCGTTATCGGTCGCGACCAAGCGAAACCCACCTCTCTGAGGCTAAAAGAATCCTCCGATACAAAAAGGGAACCATTAACTTGGGGATCGGTATCCAGAAGGATTACGGTTTTGAACTAATCGCTTTTTAGGCGCTGACCCGCAGCGGGATGCTTAGACTCACGGAAAAGTACTTCAGAGCTTTACAATTTCTTGGTGATAAACTGGTGTCATGGCAATCGAAGAAGCGAGGATTGTACATCGTTGTCCTCAACCGAAGCAGAATATGTAGCCATGTCGTCGTGTTGTGCTCAAGTCATTTGGATGAGAACACAACTCTAAGACTTTGGTTACGTATTTGACAATCGATGTCTGCGACAATCGGAGTGCCATTGCGATCTCGTGCAACTCGGTTCGGCACTTTCGAAATCAAAGCACATCGATCTTGATATCATTTCATCAAGGATCGCGTGGAGCAGTGCTTGTTGAATTATATTTTGTGGGTACAGAATACCAATTGGCGGATCTTCTCACCAAAGCCTTGCCTCCCGCTAGGTTTAATGAGTTGGTCCAACGGATTGGTATGAGGTGTTTGACTCAAGAGGAATTGGATGATCTCCTAAAGCAGTCTTAAAACACACTGTCAAACACCAAAATCTCTTTTGTAAATAATTTTTCAAAAACAAAATACAAAAATATAAAACCCGATAAAACAACAAAAATATTCTTCTAATCTAATTTTCTTTCAACATGGCAAGTACATTTCTTCCGTCAACACTTTAATCTTTCAAAATTCAGTATTTTTCCTATCAAGTGTTGAGGGAGAAAAATTAATATACTTTTTCAAAACATCGTGTACTTGCATGTTATCATATCGGTTGTTTCTTTTATCAATGGTGGTAAATTTTACGGTTAAATGACACTCCTCGGACTAAAATTATAACCTTTCATTATTTTCTCTAAAGTCAGAGGGAGTGTCATCAAGTTTCTTTCTTAAAATCTTTGTTTAGTAACCAAAATGAAAGTTAAATGGCTTTGTTTGAAAAAGGAAAAGGTGGAGGGACCAAAAATGTCAAAATCTTAAAGTTATTTTAAATAAAAACACCTCCCACCTACTTTTAACTTCACATTTATTACTTTCAACCTTAAACATCCTACGCCTAAGATTCATTCAAGAAATCCGTGCTTTAGATCATCATTTTGTAAGTGTTTTCATGATCTTAACGATAATACAAGCTAAGGTTTTGAATTTCTAGTAAATCCTACGGCTAAAACTTTTGTTATGCGTGATTATGTGTTCTACGCATTAGCGTATGAACACACAATCATTGTGTGTGTGTTTGTGGTTAAATGGATAGTGTCAAAACGTTCCTAATACATCAATGATATCATTTTAACCATCAAAACCCACCCGAAACCGAATTGATGATTTTTGAAAATTAGGGTTTATGAGTCGAATTGGGTATTTTCAAATGTGAAGTGTTTTGGTCAAAAAGATTGTTGGGTTATGTTTATAGGTTGGTGAATTGATGATTTCAAGGTCTTAACCACCCGAAACTCTAATTGATTAAAATTTGGAATTAGGGTTTAAAGTTCATAAGTTTGGGTATTTTTGATTCTCAGTGAATTAGATGTTAAACTTGGTTTATAAGACTCTACAACATCTTAGAACTACGAGAATTTGTTTGGTGCAAATCCATGGCTAGAAATCATATCGTAATTCTTAACCCTTAGGGTTTTGACCTCTGCGTATGACTTTCTAGCATAATTTAACGAATGTTCATGCCATGATTTGTTGTTAAAATGAATTTTTGTGTTAATATTGATGCTTTGATGAATTTATTTAGGGCTTTGCTACGCTTAATATTTAGAATCAAGGTCATGTGAATCTCTACGTATAAGGATTACCCTACGGCGTAGTCAGTTATCGCGTAAGAAAAATCCTACATATAACTATTGCAGCGTAAGGTTCTACAATGGGACTCTGGCGTATCACGTGAAGGATATGCGTAGCTTGATGACCTCTACGCATAAGGTCTACTCTTACGAGTAAGCCTTACGCGTAAGGTATATATATCGCCTCTGGCGTAAGCTCTACGCATAAGGTCCCTTTTCCTACGCGTAACATTTCTTACGCGTAAGTTAAGATCCTACGCATAAGCTTTCGTCTCGGCATATGTCATTCTTTTTTGCGCTTAACTTTGCCAATTCTACGCCTATGCCTTGATTGACCTTCATTATGAATTGTTACGTGTACAAACTTGTTAATAAACTTATCATAACGTCACGAATCCAATAATGTCACTAATAAACTTAAGCGTTTGATATGTTGTGAACAATAAGTGATAACATAAACTTTAAAACTTAAAGTTAACTAACTCACGAAACATTTCACGGCGTCATTGGACTATTGGACAAACAAGTGACTTAGGACTCGTAACAATCATTGACTCTGTACATTCAATAACTAGACAATAAGACCTTCGTTGACTAACATTATGTCTTTCGATATGTTGGTTCTTTTGGCTAATGTTATTTCGATCCGCGACATGGTGAACAAATGAATGTGGATGCATCAGAAGTTCTTACAATTGCTTATATCTTTCCAGAGGGTTATCCGAGAAAGATTGGAAAGAACAACCTTAGGGTTGAATTTTATACCCTCACATGCTCGAATCTTCTTGTCTCATTGCAGTGGATATTCTCAGGAATCATCCCTACCAGAACATTCTCTCACACTCTGCCCGCAGTTCGAGAGGTCTACATTCAACAATTACGGAATTCTATGCAGAGGATCAGCTGGTCAAAGTCGCGGTGATGTGACACTTAATCACAAACAAGTCACTATCACTCCTGCTGGACTTACGGTACATGTCTTATCATTCGGACATCGTGCCAACCGACTTCTTTGCTACACCTCTTGAAGAGCAGTTCACGCAATTTTACTTGATATTGGCTATGATGAAGCGTCGGGGAATATTAACAAGCACTCTCACGTGGATCTTAAGAACATTCCTCAACCATGGAGAACACTCTACATGATCATCACTAATCGTCTACGGTGCGTGGCGGTGGCTATGAGCATCCCAAGCTCATGGAGCGCAAGTCTTACGGTCATTGATCAACAAGAAGGACATTGAAATCGAAGCACTGATATGGGATGACATGATGTCATTTCACAAGAAGCTTGGCTCAAAGATTCCCTATGTCGGATACACAAATTGTTGATCGAGAGAGCACTTGGACTTCATCCGACATTCCCAGAGGCTCAATGACCCGACAATCATGACATGTTGTCGAACCTATCCTTTCTATCGAGAATCAAGGAAACAACAAAGAAACAAGGTGTCGTCTTTGCTGATCACCTTCGACCAATGAAATCAAAAAGCTTGAAACATACAAAAGGTATCAAGTAGCGATAACGAGAAGGCAAAGTTGGTCATCTCGATGAAAAATCTTACGGAACACCTACTGAGGACGAGAAGAGGAAGTGTCTTGGAAGTGCAATAAGCAGAGAGAGTCAAAGGAAGGTCCCAAAAGAAACCCTACTCCAAGGAAGAAAGTTCCCTCCAAGGAAGCTGCTCCTATTCCTACACACGAACACAAAAAAGCTCTTGTGGACGAAGCTCACTGAAGAAACACAATCGGATGAGGAGGTCCACTACTCACGAAGCGCAAAGGATGACTCTCCATCGGTACCAAAACCTCCTAGTCCAATAGCTGAACATGGCAAAGGAAAGACTCTGTACTTGTGCCATATGATGAAAGCTTCGAGAAAGTGATGAAGAGCAAATGGATACCTCATACAAGAAGAAGTTCAAATTCCTTAGACTCCAACACGTGGCAAAAGAATTTGCAAAAGAACAAATGGGTGGCCCGGAGGATCAAGTGGTGCTCAACCTTCACGGATCGATGCGGTTAATCAACCCGATAAGGGATGCGGTGCCACCACTTTGGAGCAACAACAAAGCCCGTGTGAAAGATACTATTGAAGTATGAATTTGAGGAACTGAAAGAAAAGGCCGAGAAGAAGAAGGTGAAAAGAAAGGCGAAGAAAGATAAGTCAGAAGATGCGATTATGATAAGTTTCTTCGCTAGATAGTCCTGCTCATCGGGGAAGGAAAAACCTCTGAACCACCAAAAGGACCCGAGTCTCCTCACATCTCATCATCATCCGATTCTTCTTCTCACTCTTCACCACCACCATCAAAAAGATCAACCAAATCATCATCCAAATCAGTGAAGAAGCCACCTCGATCTTGGATTTCTCATACTTATAAAAGAATTGTAAAAGTTGTCCAACAAGTCGAGAAGAAGGACATGCTCTCAAAGCTGAATTGGTTTCTTGACCAAATCGATATCTACATGATGAGAATGACAAGATGCGAGAATGAAAGGAATACATTGTTGAGAAGCTCATGCGGGATGATCTACAAGGGAAGATGGACGAGAATGATGAAGGCTACACTCACAAGTACCTTCTGGATATCGTTCCTAAAGTCACAAAGGAGATGTTTACCAGACAACTATATCCGAATCTTATGCGGATAGCCAAGCAAACTATAAGATCAACACCCTTAACCGTCACAATCAATCCATCCGATCCGTAGTTTTCTCGGATAATGAATTGGTGGCCAAGCTTGTCACACAAATGTCTATACGATCAGGACATTTACTTGATGAAGGAAAGTTGTTTCAAGCATTCTTTGGACTACCAACTTCAAGAAGCATGTAGATTCAAGTGAAAAGTCTAAGCGTCCTAGAGCGATGAAGATAAGGATAAGGATAAGAATGATGAAGCTAAGCGTCGAAGAAGTGCGGTGAATCATCTTCTATGCCTCCACCTCCCCAGCGGCCTCGCTCAACAAAGATCTCCTCCTCGTTCTTCTCTTGAAAAACCTCGGGGCGATTCGAGTTACCACCCCGACTCAAACCGGTGATCACTTTGAGTATACGGGTGGTGGCGATGAAGAGGTCCTTGAGCCCCTACAACAACCCACCTCTCCCAAACAAGTTCAGAAACCAGAATCATCATCTAGGCCTTGAAAAGAAGAAGAAGAAGGCCTCAGGTGGCGTCGTATCATGGCTAGATGACGATAAAACAGAGGAATTTGAATGGTTTGCTACTTTTGTTAACAACACTCCTACCACGAAGAAGGTCAAGATTTGGTAGAGCGGTTCTACATTGGAGCATGCTAAAATTCGCAAGAAAAGTTCCATGTGAAGAAAATGGCAAATCGAGTTGAAGCGAATCAAGAATGAAGCGTTTCAACTTCTAAAAGACAGACTCGAAAGTGCCCTCGAGGTCGAATATCACCTTGAAAACATTGCTCGAGCTATGTCTAACAACATGGATTGGCTCAATCCGGAAGCAAACATTGACTTCACACCAAGGGACAACCCTCCATACTACACCGATTGGACCAAACCTCTACCAACAATTGGCCAACCGGCTGAACCAAGGATTCCTTTCAGATATTTCTTCAACAAAGACTTGGATTTTCTTCTACGGTGGCGATGATTCAAGAAAATACGCTACATCGTTGACACTTCCATTCCCGGCATTGTCTACTCAAAGCTGCATAGCCATTGAGAGCGTGCCAATCACTTGTTCTCCAACATAGTGGAAGCATACGACCGAGATGCATTGTATGGGATTCATCATTGGCGAGAACGCCACGAATCTACTACGAAGGCTGTCGGGTTCGAAGTCTCAACATGCGTGTATAGTTCTAAGGATATCGTTGCCATCATACACGTTGACCTTTCGTCTAAGTGGGACTACACATTCCTAAAGAAGATCGTAGTCAAGCGACAAGATGAACGGGACTATGCTTTCTCTGAAGCTGACTTTGAGAATTTGTCTCAATGACATGAAGACATGTACCTTGCCAAAGTCAGGTCGCATGAGACAATTCTCAAGCTGAAGTACAACGCAATTTATCAAGTCACTTCTCATCTTCATAAGTCGGATTGTCATCAAGGAACGTGTAGAAGATCTCCAGCTGGCTGTTGAATCTTATCGGGCGCGTGTCAACTTCACTCCTCAAAGCTTGATCTTCCGATATCAACCGGCTATCTCAATATACACTCATCGGCAAACCTTTGGCGTTGTTTACCGTAGTGAACTTCAAAGAAGCTGCTTAATGGCGTGTAGCGAACTCCACAAGTTCGGGGATCATACTTTGAAGCTGGTTAGGGATGGAATGGCATATAGGTTGAAGGATATACGCCAGAAAATTGGGTCTCCTAAGCTGGAATTCTCGGAAAGGAGGGATGTGAGGCGGATCATCACAATGATTGATGAGCGGTTGTTTCGAAGGGATCGGATTCGACGATTGGAGAGTTATGTTGGTGGTCGACCGGATTAACATAACCGGCTTTCAGCGCCCACTGTGCACACTCACGGGAACATCAGCACTTCACGGTACCCCTTGAATTGCTTCCTTCATATAATTTTGGATGTTTGATTGATTATGTATATGGCTTGTGCACACATTACGATGTACAACCCGTACTTGTAAATAAAGGACCACGTGGTACGCCTCGATGCCACAATCCTTATAAAAGGAGCGAAAGCTTCTTACTTTTGAGTAAAACCTATCAAACCTTTCATTTTCAAGGTTTTGCTCAAAAGAACAAGTACTTTCCCTTATGATTTTCAAAACCTCAACCGTTTATATCACTCGTTGAGGAGGAGTACTTGAATTAAAACTTTGTTCAAAAATTGTTCACAATGGTCATTCTTCCCGCAACACTCGAAATGGTCATATTTATTCTCAACTTTTCAAAAATAACACTTTAATATGCCATTTTTGAAGGGGAGAAAATACGTGATAAGAAATATGTTGTGTAAAATGCAAATGAATCTTTGTGCTATAGACTTAACCAACGAATTGACGATGCTTAAGCATTAGTAACTTCGAAAAGACTTGTCCGGGACGGGTAATAATTTCAAGCTAGTTCGCTAGTGATGTAGCGTGTCGCAAAGGACTTGTCCGAGTAGAATGTACCATTCGAGAAACTCTTGGTAGACATGAACTCGGACGGGTTTGACAACCTTTCGAGGATTGTCTACACCTTCAAGGTAGTTATTAGAGCTAGTTGTCACCTAAAAGATGACAATGCAACTCTTTAACTATGCAACGTAACCGTGTCTCGCGGGGGATTGTCTATCTTGAGTGAATCAATTCAAAATGTGCGCTCTTTCCTCACTGTGCATTTTAACCGTTAAAACTCTTAAGCACATGTGGAGTGGGAGTATTTATGCAAAATCTTATCTCAACAATGGTACTAAAATGTTTTTCATTCACAAACACTTTGAGAGATTTTTCACAACAATGGTTTTAATGGCAACATAGGTTAGTCATGGAGTTATAAGGTGACTAAGGTTAGGAAAAACCGTCCTATGATCCTTGAGCCGGAGGATCTACCCAAGGACACCACAAATAGTTAGTATTTAGAAGTCCTTAGGTATGATTATAAAAAGGAGAAAATGAGAATCGGAGAAAGAAGGAGTTGAAGAATTAAAAGAAATGCAAAGAAAAGGGTGAAAAGAAATAGCCCTCCAGATTATTCAACTTAGAGGCGAACCGGGTTCAATTCATATGCTACTGGTTGTCACTTAGTGGCACCGGTATTGAAGATTAAAAGTCGTCATGGACCCAGTGGCGCATGCACTAAACCTTCTTAGGCACTCAAGTTTCTCTTAACGAAGCTTGTTTCATTCTCACAGGGAACCCTACGTAAACTATCGGCTTTCTCTTAGAGATTGCTGGTATTGAAGAAGGAGACCCTCTCCCTAGTCTCCGCTCAGGGAAAACCAAAACGCACTATTGAGTCTAGAGCCACGAGATTCATCAAAAGATCTCTTAGGTACACTTGACATTTCATCACTTGATATTCAACAATAAGAATTTCGGTGGTACATTATCGAGTCCTTCACAGATCTTAGCAATCTATCGAGAACATTTATGAGAGGTTCACATTTGTGATCCTCAGTGATTGAATGGAAACTCTGCCGGGGTCAAATCAAACGACCACGAAAGCGGGTCGCCGGTAACTCCCGTGGATTGCGCTTAGTGGTCTCAAGCGGTCTGATCGTGAGGTGATGCTTGGTGTACCTCAGCGACTCATCCGAATCGTAGGTGTACCTTTACATCGTGTTATCTCACTTGTGGGACTCCGATTCAGGAGCGGCCTTTGTAAGAATTAGAGTTGTGTTTTCACACTATGTTGTTAACACTCTCGAAGTTCAAACTTGTAAGTGCGGAATCCGCTTATTACTAACCGTTTAAATGTTTTCTTCTTATGGAAGCTCCGGAGCGAGATGATCGTGCTGATTCTTCTCATGCTCACGCCAACATCATCACTAATGGAAGTTCGATTCAAAAGCAACACAAGTCGAATGATTCTTCATCAAATCAAAGAATCTACAAAGTTAAAGACTTAAAGAACTTCATCGATCTTGAATTCCAACGTCAAAAGGCGTGTGAGCATGTTGAAGAATGGACGTGGAGACACTGTAGCGGCGAAGCGAACTGAAGCAGACTTGATGCGACAACAACAACATACTATCACTTTCATCACAAAGAACAATGATCAAAGAACAAAGTTAAAGATGGCGTCAAAGCATAACCGTTCAAAGTAAACTATCTCTACATGGGGAGATTGTTCAAATCAAGGCAAATTCTTCTCACAAGAAAGAAGAATGTCGAGAAGCGTCAAAGCTACTATTACATCAACGCCTTCACCGTTCATCACCAACACTTGAGGGGAGATTGTTGGAATCACTCCTAAACCATAATCAAGTGTTTGTAATTAATATGTAATAGTTAGCTTTATTATGGCCTTTATGTTTGCAATTAGCCTTAGGCTTATGTAGAAGGCCCATAAGCCTAGGCCTTAGTCCATTAAGGAAAGGATGGAAACTAGGAGTGTTGCCCTAGCTTTCCTCCTATAAATACCTTATGTAAACCTTCATTTGAAGGTTGGTTGTTCATTTTATTCACTCTCTTTCACTCTATTCTTAACCGGCCTATTGCTAACGTGTGTGTGGGTGTTTATCTTGTTCAACCGCCTCTCTTCTCCTCTCTATCTCTTTCTTATAAGCTTGTGTGGTAAACCTTGTGACCTAACAAAGATTGTCGGTTTAGGGGAGAGAACTAATTGGGGGAGAGTGAAATGCCAAAGTTAATCCCCAATTAGACTTGCTCACATTATTCAGCATGTTGATTCTCACAAAGACTTCAAGCGATATTCTCAACAGATTTCAAGTATTTGGGCTTATAATGTTTTGTTGATTCTGAAGTGTCAAAACCAGCAAGGGGGAAGGAGACAAGCACCTAAACGCGAGTAAACTTGATGAACTTAATTCTTCTAAGTGATTGAAGATATCACTGGAAGAAGCGTATGTCATGACCTCGAGAGAAACTCAAGGTTTTACTCATCAAGGCGTTTAGTGTCATGTTGGATCGATGTACTCTAACCAAACTAACTTAAATAGCTTGTTTAAGGTTTAATAACCTCGGATAAATCCTAAGTTATTAACAAAGAAAACACTGAACAAACTCTATTAAGTATGCGGAATTTACTTAATAAGCTAAGAAGAATAACTTTTATTATAAACTCTAAATCTGCTTATTATGCAGATACTTTAACAACTCTAATAATATTGAACTTCTCTAAAACTTATGAACTCGTAAACTCTAAAACTCGTAAACTCGTACACCTAATGCCAATCTAGGGGTCCTTTTATAGGCTCAAGGATAACCCTAGTCGGTTTACAAATTGTATCCTTGTACGACAAGTAATCTAATACAAAATATTCTAGAGTTACAATACTTTCTATAAACGAATATACTTGAGTTCTTTGTTCTTGCAGTACTTTGACTTTCATGTGCAATACTTTGACTTTATCTTTAGCAGTACTTTGACTATTTGACTCTTTCAGATTTTTTGCGACTTTCGGTACTTTTATCAATCTTTAGTACTTTGATATCTTGAGACTTTCATATCCCAACAATCCTCCCCTAACTTGAATTCTACTTGCTTGACTTCAAGTTCCTTTGTAAATATATCTTTAACAGCTTCATCTTTAAGGAATGATTGTTTCTATGTCTTTAGATTGTATCTTTGTAGTTTCTGTGCTTTGTCAAAGTGTCTCTAGAATTATTCCTTTACGGCATCATCCAGCAAGCTTCATCTTTTCAGCAACACAAGAACATATGACAATTTGTACATTAATTTAGTTTAAGTTGCTTACTATTCTCATCACTTCCAGGTGTGTTAACTCCTGTGAGAGGTGAATCATTGAAAATTTAATGGATTTAGATCTCTTTACCAAAGCCATTAACTTTGGAGTAGCCAAATGTTTTGGTGTGTAAGACCATGGTACATTGATAACCATATGATTTTTTAGCAAATCATCACTATCACTTGATTTGAGTTGTCTTTACCAAAAGTTGTACCCTTCTGAACTAGTTAGTTCTTTTATCTAATGGTGAACTAATTACCAATAATGGTTTTTCCACAACCTTTACCACAAGCCATTCTCTTGTGGGCTAGCCAACTCTTCACACTAACTGATATGGTGAGTTGATTACCATACAACTTATTAGCAAGTTGTCAACTAAAACGGATTTGAAATATCTTTACCAGAGCCGTTTGCTCATGGGCTAGCCAATCCTTTTGTAACCATGGTGGATTGATGACCTATTAATGTTTCCATCTCAAAATCCATTTATTTCATTTATCCTTTGTTTCAAAATATTTGTTACTTAACAAAAAGGTTTCTTTCAAAAATCACTTAACTGGTTTAAAAGCTGCAAGCAGTACTTTGATTAAAGAATCTCCAGACTCTTCAAAGAATCTCTAGCTCTTCAAAGAATCTCCAGCTGACAATTTCCCAATTTTCTTGATTCTTCCAAATTTCATCAGTGCTTTCCTCTTCAGTTTTCCATGTAGTTGTAAGATCTCCAAGTAAAACTAAACCAATCCCTTCTAATGGATTATGTTCAAAGTAAGCTTTCACCACATGATATAAATAGAATAGATCCACTCTATCTATAATGTGCAATAAATCCCATAGCCTATTGAATACTCTGAAACTTTCATCTTCTTTATGAAATATCAGATAATCTCCTTCTTTGGATTTCACACCTTCAAAAGCACTAATCGAGATCACATTCATCTTCATATCGCATCTTCTTTAGAATATTCAAAATCTACTGTTCTGAGATAATTTCTTAGTTCATCCCTAGTCTCAGATCTTAACTCAACTTTTTCTTTCTTAAGAGAAGGCGCACATCTTTAACTTCAGTTTTTCTTTTTTTTTTAAACTTTTCTTCCTTTCAGCTTCAGTCCAAGTACCTTCTTCTTTATAATCTTTGATTCCTGCAACATCCTTCTTATAAGCCTCTGTCTCAGCATCATATAATCTTTTCACATCAACATAATTCAGCTTCTGTAATCCTTTATACCCTCGACCTTTCAAATAAGCCATCATAGCATTCCTGTCTTTAGCTAAATTAGGTCTTCTTGGCATATATCTAACAGGAGTAGGTGACTGTAATGGTTCAGCAGCTTCAGCATTTAATTCATCTTGTAACTTCTTAGCTGCTTCTCTACTCTGAGCCTTTTCTTCTGAGCTTCTCTATCTTTAGCATTTAATTCCTCTTGAAGCTTTCTAGCTGCAGCTTTATTCCTAGCAACTTCAATTGCTCTAAGTTCTGCCAAAGTTAGATTTTTCTTCTTAGTTTCTACCAGAACACCCTTTCCTTTATCCTTAGGATCAAATGTAGGTTGAGAAGCTCTTGGTTGTTCCTTTGCAACTTCAGAAATAGTAACACCACCCCTTGGTTGTGATAAATCTTGCAAAATTACAGCAATAAACTCATCATCACTTGCAGAGTGGATGGGTTTGAGTGTAGCTTCCTCCTCTTGTATAACAATAGAGGGACCAACAACTTCTTCATGTACAGTTGTTGAAGGACCAGCCTTCCTCTTCAAAGTTCAACAACCTTGGTGTGCAATTCTTGCCCTGTAAGATCCTTGTTGAAAAGCAAGTACTTTGATCTTCCGCATACTTTGATCATCGGTACAGTTTTTAACTTGAACTTGTTCCTCAGTTATCTTGAATGATCATTCTTCAAATCTTTTTGCAAACTTTGAGGTTCATTCTCCTAACAACATCTTCTTTCAAATTCTCTTCATCTAAATTCCTCCCCAATTGGACAAAAGATTGTTGGTGAACCTTTTGGCGTTTTCAGTTCTTAGCGCCTTTGTTCCTTCTTCTTTGATTTGACCCATATACTGAAATTCTGAACCAATGGCCACACAAAAGTCTTGAGCCTTCTAAATTTTTGCTTCAATTTCTTTATCTGTTTGGCTTGAACTTTAGTAGTCTTTTGCAACTTAACTAACTCCCTTGTCAAAACATAATTATCCAAAGTTAATTCTTTAGGGGGTATGGTATGTGAATCATCTTCTTGAAGTGGTGAATGTTCCTCTGATTGAGAAGCAGGAACAGATCTTTGTGGAGATGGAGAAGGTGAAACTGCAACATCTTCTTGAACTTCAGTACTTGGAGATGCAGTACCTTGTGGAATCACGATTACCTTCTTGAGATGCACCTCTTCGAGCAGTATGTTGAAGCGGTACTTGCGGTCACGATACCTTCACTATCTTCTTCTTCGCCGATCAGGCTCTACAGGCTTCAACAACTTCATCATGGTAGTTAAGGGAGTATCTCTTCCATTGAATTGATCACTTTTCTTAGCCATAAATGTGAAAATTACATTGTTGAATCTAACAGGTAAAAGATCATTGGCTTTGGAACATCGAAAGTTGCTTATTGAAATACTTGAACAAATCTTGGATACATAAGCCACTTTGAACCATTTGTGATGTGGGAAAGCATTCCATCAAGAATGAGTCTTGAAAAATTAAAAACACGATCATTGTAAACCCACAATAGCATATGCTATATTTGATCCAAAATTGTTCCCATGAAGTACTTTTTGAACTATCAGTGAAGCAACACATGTACTAAGAAGTTCCATTGAGGACAAAAGAGTTATTTTCTAAAAGTTTGTTCATTCAAAGATCCTTCATAACCAATATGTCTAAAAGTATCCCATATTAACGCTTATCAAACCTAATAGCCCCATCTTCATCATTAAACAATAAATCTTCTCTTATGAGGCTTCATATCTTCACAGTTCTTCCGCAACGTAGCTCTAATGTAAAATTCTTCATTCTCCATGTTTTCCCCAGCAGTAGCCCAAAATTATTGAATCTAGGGCTCAATTATATCCTCTACTAAGAGCATAACGATAGGCGATCAGTAAGATAATCAATGATATCATGAAAAAGTGCATTCGCTTCAGTCTTATCTAAGTTAGCCACCATATTTGCTTGAAACGTAGGACGATTCGCCATTGTTGAGTATGTAAGCACAGAATGAATATAATCAATAATATAGAGGAGATGAGAGAAATATGGAAAAGATTCTAAAGTATCAATAGGTGAGATTTGAAAAATCTTTTTAGCCCATAATAACCAAGTGACCGTTAGAATTAATTACCCTCAATATTACGTTGGAACATTACTTTAAATAAGACAAACAGTACTTCCCGCATTATCAGTTACTCCCAGCAGTACTTTCAAGATACTTTGATGAAAACCGTACTTTTCCAAATCTTCCTGTATAAGCTAAGTAAATATCCTCCCCTCAAGCAATACACAGGACTATACTAATACTAAATAGTCCTCCCCTTAAATGTAGCTCATTAGTTAATCATGCCAATGCTCACCACCAAGTGATTGAATCTAGAAACATCAAAACCTTTGGTGAGTAAGTCAGCTACATTATCATCTGTGAACCTAACCACATTAATGAGCCTGTGCTCATAGCAATCTCTAATAAAGTGATGCCTAATCTGTATGTGCTTGGTCTTGGAATGATAAACTTGATTCTTCACAATACAAATGGTACTCTCATTATCAATATTGATAGGAGTACTCTTGAAATTGAACCCTAGTCAAGAGTTGATTCTGCATCCACAAAACTTGTCCACATAACTTGCGTGACTACATATTCAGCTTCAGTAGAGGATGTTGCTGCAATTGTTTGTTTCTTACATTGCCAGGAGACTAATCTTCTTCTAAGATATTGGCATCCACCTTGGTTGATCTATCTATCATAGTTATCACTTGCATAATCACTATCTGAAAAAGCTTCCAAGTGAAAAGGTGACTCTTTTGGATACCACAACCCCAACTTAGGTTGTTGTTTCAAATAGCAGAAAATTCTCTTCCTTTGCATTCATGTGAGAGATCTTTGGTGAGACTTGATATCTTGCACATAAACAAACCGCAAACATGATATCAGGCCTTGATGCAGTGAGATACATAAGAGAGCCAATCATGGATCTGTATAACTTGACTTCAACAGGTTGTCCATCTTCATCTTTGCCCAATGAATTGATAGATTTAATAGGTGTAGTAACAGTCTTCATATCATCAAAATTGAACTTCTTAAGTATGTCAGTAACATACTTGTCTTGACTAATGAAAATTCCTTCCTTTGGTGTTTTAACTTGAAGTCCCAAAAGAATGTTAACTCTCCCATTGAACTCATTTGAAATTCTATGCATCAGTACTCAAAATCCTTAACCATGGACTGTTTGGTAGCCCTAAAGATGATATCATCAACATAGACTTGAACTAACATGATATCCTTCTTGTCTCTCTTGATAAACAAAGTATTTGTCAATAGCTCCCCACGTAGCCATGTAGCAATAAGAATGTAGAGAGCCTCTCATACCAAGCTCTTGGTGCTTGATGAAGCCATAAAGAGCATAACCACCTTGTAGACTTTGTTTGGATGTTTAGGATCTTCAAAACCAGGAGGTTGTTTGACATAAACTTCCTCTGTAATCTTGCCATATAAAAAGGCACTTTTGACATCCATCTGGTAAACCTGAAATCCTATATAAGAAGCAAAAGCAAGAAATATTCTAATAGCTTCAATTATTGCTACAGGACCAAACACTTCATCATAATCTACTCCTTCTTCTTGTCTGTAGCCTTGTGCAACTAACCTTGCTTTATTCTTGATAACATTACCTCTTTCATCTCTTTTAACTCTGAAAACCCATCTGGTTCCAATAACTCTCTTCCCATCAGGAAGATCACATAAAACCCAAATTTCTTGAAGTTTAAATTGAAGAAGTTCTTCCTGCATAGCGTCAACCCAACTTTATTTAGTCAAATCCTGAGCAATATTCTTGGGTTCCTCTTGAGAGATAAAACAAGTAAATAGGCAGGTTTGATGGTCCTTATGATTCAGCATGTTTTGTTTATACACAAAGCTAAGTAAAGCATTGTGAGGTGTTTAAAAAGTCTTAGCTCTATGTCTAGTCATCACTCCAGTAGAGAAGGACCAATGATTTGATCGATGGGATGATTCTTACAATCTTAAGTTTGGAGACTGTGGAACTCCATAAGTATCATCAAATTGGTAATATCACATCTATTGGAATCGAGAAAATACCTTCATCTTCAAAATCATCATCAGGTTCCTCTAATCGGGCATGGTAGGATCATAAATCATCTAAAAGTCTTGTCAACTGGTGCAGTACTTTGTTAAAATCTTGTCCAAAGTCTGTGAGAGTACTCTATAGTCTTGTTCTTCTTCTTTGCCTCTTCATAAGCTCTTCTTTGTTCATCAGTATAAGAATGTGCTAAAACATCTTGAAGAAGCATTTGATTAAGTTCCTCTTGAATAGATTGATCCTCAGCAAACAATGAGGATTGTGGTTACCAGATACTGCTTAGGAGCATCAATACTTTGCTTTGGAACATCAGTATTTTGCTTTGGACTAACAGGATCTTCACGGATCTGACATCATGTCTAAGATGAACTCCATGAACAACATATTGTAAGTCTTCTCCATCATGCACAGGTTGATTTTCTTCTCTAACAGTACATAGTTCATGGAAGGAGTTAAAACTTCAAGATCAAACATCCAATCAGGACCTTTACCTTTCTCATTAACTTGATCTTCTTAAAACTCAACATGAAGACAATCTTGAACCTTCTTAGTGACTCTATTGTACACTCTAAATCCCTAACTGTTGGTACAATAACCCAATAAATATCCTCTTCTTGACTTGCCATCAAACTTTCCCAGATTATCAATTGTATTTAAAATAGTTAGAGGGCATCCAAAAGGCTTCATAAAACGAATGTTGGGTTTGTTGCCCATCAGCAACTTATAAGGTGTCTTCATCGTGGCTTGTAGCGGTACTGCAGTAAGTACATAGCAAGCAGTACTACAGCTTAGCCAGAATTGAATAGGTAGATGAGAATCTGCAAGCATTGTTCTGGCTGCTTCAATCAAAGTCCTATTCTTTCTTTCTGCAACACCATTCTTTTGTGGTGTTCTTGCAATCTTGAACTCCTCTTGATTCCTTTGTTTGCACAAAATTCATCCATAAGCTTGTTCTTGAATTCAGTCCCATTGTCACATCTAATACCTCTAACCTTGAGTCTCAATTGATTCTCAAGTGCTATTATGTGAGTCTAAATAGCATCAAAAGTATCATCTTTAAATCCTAAAAAGAATACCCAACTGAATCTACTGCAATCATCTGTAACAACTAAGCAGTACTTTTTCTTGTTTAAACTTGCCATAGAGACAGGTCCAAACAAATCCATATGTAACAGCTCCAAAGGTTCTCTAAGAGTCCTCTCCTCAAGCTTCTTGCATGAAGCTTTGTGTTGTTTACCCTTCTTGCATGCCAAGCATGAATGATCATTTTCGTAAGTCTTTGAAGGTAAACCTCTAACTAAATTGCCTTTGACCGGTTGTTGATATTCTTAAATTAACATGGCCAATCTTCTATGCCATTGATGTGCCTCTTCAGTTGTTGCTTTAGCCACCAAACATGTGGCTCTTCCATAAGAATGTAGACTCTTCATGTCTAAACTATACACATCATTTGTCCTTGGTACTCTAAGAACTACCAAGTTATCATCAACAGGCTTAAAATCAGGAGAAAGGATGAGACATTCTGTGTTAGTGAATAACACAGGATGCTTTATCACAGATTGAAGACGACAATAAGTTGAACTTAAGCTCCTTCACATATCTAACATTCTCAAAATCAATGCATACTGCTTTGATGGTTCCTTTTCCGTAATCCTTCCTCCATTGGGATCATTCCCAAATGCAACTCTTCCTCCACTAATATTTCTAAAATCATATAGGATCTCTTTGTCTCTGTCATACTTCGGAGCAACCACTATCTACAATCAGATGATCTTTAAGCTCCTCTTAAGGTTGCCCTTAAAAAGAAAAGAGTTAGTGATCTTTAGGAACCCAAGCCATTACTGACTTGTGTTCCCCTTGTGGAGTCACAAACTCAAATTCTTTGAGTATGTAATTTCCCTTGTTTTTCAAAACATGATCCAGAATTATCTTTTGATTTTTAGCATGTGGATTTTCAAAACTTTCTGGGTTTTCAACACAACTCTCTTTTACAAGTTCATTCTCTTTTTCTTGTATCACAAAAACATCCGATTCACTTTTTGTTGAAAGTATTGTTTGTCCCTCAGCAGTACTTTCTCTCTTAATCCATTCTGTTTTAACTTGTGGTTCTGTGATCTAGATCCCCTATGTGAATTATAATACCTTCTAGGTTGATAGTGATGAGATCTCCTAGGATTCCTATTCCAATGAGTGTGTCAGTACCTTGTTTTGGGTACGATTACTTTGAGAAAGTCTTGGTCAGAATAACAGTACTTTGGAAAGTCTTGTGAGATACTAAAGGTTTTGAAAAAGGTCTTCTCTAGTGTGGGTATCTATGATCTGGTGAGTAATTTCTGTGATTGACCCTATTTGAATTATTCCAAACTGGTTTGTGCTCTCTAGGTTTTTGGTTGGCGGACTGTTCTTGGAAATTTGCTAAGGTATTTTGAGTGATGTTCACAATCCTTGATTAAATGAGTAGGACTAAAACACACAAAACACAGTTTTTGACCCATACTTTCAAAGTGATTTCTTCTATGTCTATGACCAAAACTATTGTGCCTTCTAGGTGAATGATTAAACTTGTTTTGACCAAAGTTATCCCAAAAGGTTTAGCAGTACTGTTTTGAAAAGGTTTTCTGAAGTCTTGCTTGTGGAGCATACTTTGAGTTGAAGGTACTTGCTTGACTTTGAACATTGTTTTCATTAGTCTCTTTGGGGTTTAGGACCTAGATTGACCAAGTAGCTTTTCTAAACTCTAGACTGTCTACTACAAAAGCGAGAAACATCAGGCCTAAGGTTGATGACTTCCAGTGGGATGGGGAACACATGATAACCATTATCTTTCTTATACTCAAGAGGTGGTTCACTAATTGAATCCTCATTACTAGATGTGTCTACATAATTAATGAGTTCATCATCACTAGTGGTTATATCCTCTAGGTCATCATCAGTTTGATTCTCTTCTATGTTATAAAGTTCATTCCAATCCAGTTTAATATAAGCTCTTCTATGTTTTTGAACATAAATAACATGTAATGGACCAGAATCACCCAGCACAAACTTAGCTAACAAATCATCTCTTTCCTTAGTCAATTTCTCTATTTGAAATTTTGATTTAATTTCCATTCACTTAGTTTTAAGCGATAATCTGTTGTGCATCAGCCAAGCTACTTCATTATTTTCATGTGTTAAGATTTTAGCTTCCATAGATTCTAAGGTAATTTGGTAACCAGCTACCTCAGACCTAGCCCTAACACAATTATCTCTTTCAATCACATAACTGCCAAGTAATTTGTGATAAAAATCATGACAATTTGAGCATACCTCAGAGATAGGGGTGAACTTGGTGAAGTAGCCACCATTGCAAGTTGAACAGGATCTTCTTCACTTTCCAAGCTCCAATCGAATTCTCCTAAACAATCTCGGATTCCATCAGCATGTTCGGGTTCCTCATCAAAAGCGATTGCTCGGTCAATTCTTCCACGACTCTTCACTACTTCTTCCACTTGCTACCATACAGTAAGTCACTGGTTCATCATCAAATTCTTCACTCTAGTCAACCGATAACTTCTCTTGAGCAACCAAAGCCTTTGTTTTAGTAATAGGAATTTCTTTGAGCTCTAACTTTGGTTTCTCAGATGTCATGTTTGCTTGATACTTAGCAAACTGCACTCCTTGCAAAGTGTCCGATCTTTTGACAATTGAAGCATTAAATTTTGGATTTGTCAAAAGTTATTCCCTGTTTTGGTTTGAAATCAATGCTCTTTCTTGTCTTCTTCATATACTTCTTAATCCTAGCATTGATCAGCAACTTGCCACGATATCAATTTCCTCAAGTGCATCTTCTTCCAATTTGTGCTAGATCTTCTTCATAAGTGACAGGTAAACTAGCTTGTTGTGCAAATAAGGAGCACACAACTTCATCTGAGTGCAAATTAGTAGTTGGTGGGGCTTGCTCAGGCATGATAGGGGGGTATGTGGCAGTTACTTTGAGAAACAGATACTTTGAGGAGAAGATTACTTTTGGTTGAAGTCTTGCCCTTCTTTTCAGATGATGAGAAAAGCAATCTTGTGTGATTTAAACTGGTTTGACCATTCATCTCATGCTCATACACCTTGAGTTGATGGTAGAGATCATCAAAGTCCATGACATCCAAACCTGGTTGTCCTCTAATCATTGTAGCAATCACATGCCATGTAGATGGCAAACTCCTTAGAAACTTCAAATTAGCATCCTCAACTGATACTTCGCCTTGTATAACTCCAACATGTTGAGAAGATTTTGAAACCTATCATATGCAGCATCAAGACTCTCTCTTTCACCAACTGTGAAAGATTCAAAGCTGCTTGAGATTCTGTGCATCTTCTTAGAAGCTTCATTCCCTCCAAATCTGGTCTTGAGAGCTGACCAGGCTGCTTAGCATCTTTAGCATCATGAAATTTGAGAAGATGACCATCTAGAATGGCGAGACAAGAGAGAATGTTGAGTGCCTTCTCTTGATTCCTTAATGTAGCTGCTGGTAAGACTGGCTTAGGTGCTTTGGGTTGTCGGGAACATCAATAGGTTCTGGAACTTCTTCATTACCATTAACAATTACATTCCATAAAGCATGGTCTGTAATGGCAATATCTTGCCTCATCTTCATACACCATAGATCATATTCGCCTTTCTTGATGACTGGAATTCTCATAGGGGTGATGGAAGGTGGTGAAGCAGAATCATCGACATCTTTAGATTTTGTTGTTGTAGTAGGGTTTCTTCCTAGTCCGAGTTTCCACACAAGCTCTGATACCACTTGTTGGATCGATGTACTCTAAACAAACTAACTTAAATAGCTTGTTTAAGGTTTAACAACCTCGGATAAATCCTAAGTTATTAACAATAAACTCTATTAAGTATCACGAAATTTACTTAATAAGCTAAGAAGAATAACTTTTATTATAAACTCTAAATCTGCTTATTATGCAGATACTTTAACAACTCTAATAATATGAACTTCTAAAACTTATGAACTCATAAACTCTAAAACTCATAAACTCGTAACTTCATACATCTAATGCCAATCTTGGGGGTCCTTTTATAGCTCAAGGATAACCCTAGTCGTTTTACAAATTGTATCCTTGTACGACAAGTAATCTAATACAGAATATTCTAGAGTTACAATACTTTCTATAAACGAATATAACAGTTCTTTGTTCTTGCAGTACTTTGACTTTCATGTGAAATACTTTGACTTTATCTTTAGCTTGATACTTTGACTATTTGACTCTTTCCGATTGCTGCAGCTTTGGTACTTTTATCTCTTGGTACTTTCATTATCTTCAACACTTTCATATCCCAACATATTTATTATTCCAACTATGTAGGGGAAGTGATGTTAGAAAGTTCAAAGATATAAGAGGGTACACAAGTGTGTGATGATCACCGATATTATCTCGCAATCATCAAGGGAGAGTAATGTGTACATTAGGGGCACTTTGTCTCACCAGGGGCTTGTCGATGATTGAGAGATATAATCACTTATTCGGAGTTGACATCCTTGAGATTGTCATCCTTGAGATAATCGATGATTCGGCACAGCCTTCAATGTTATCGGTTGTTCTCTTTTGGGGAATGTGTTGTACTTGGTCCTTGAGCTTCATATATGATCATCGAGGGAAGAAAGCCATTGTTTACACACAAACATTGGGGAGGTGTTTTCTCTCAGGGCATGATGTATTCGGAGAGTTCTTGGATATTGGTGTACTTTGGGTTCTTGAGCCATACAATCATCAGGATGAAAAGATGTGAACATGGGGGTGTTCTTCATTACCTTATGATGTGTATTCGGAAAGTTCTTGAGCATTATACAAAGAGATTAGTACATCAATTCAACTACTTGGGGAATTGGTCTCTTGGAATGGATAAGCGGGCGTCGATTGTGAAAGAAATATGAAGATTATTTAAGTGTGGGATGAAATGTTGTTGTTCTTCTATTGGATGATATAACCGAGCGAGAGAACGATTATCGTTCTTAAATGGAGCCTTGGGATTTATGATGGTGTGCTTCTTTGTGCACCTGCCTAAGGGAAGCTTGAAAGAAAAGCTTTGAATCTGCTCAGCTAAAGGATTTTCGGTTTGGGGGGAAGCTGCCAAAGTCTCTTGTTATCAAAGGCTCATGTTCTACCTTTTATTATGGAGCCTCGGAAGCTTTGGTGGTGGAAGTTTAAGTGACGACGAATTCTATCTTCTACGACGTGCTGCTCGATATCCTTATCTCGGTACTCGTATCATCATCTTCTTAAACTATATCATCTAATCTATCTTTGTAAATATTTATCAAAAACAAAATAGAAAAATATAAAACCAACAAAAAGAAAATAGAAAAATATAAAACCATCAAAAACCCATAAAAATTCAGAAAATTTCAAAAATACGAAAAATATGTTTTCACATGACATGTCTTCTGATATCGATAACATCTGTGGTCTTAGAAATGGCATTCAATAATGACACGGGACCATAGATGAGGTTAAGCGAGGAGGTGTAAATATTCTTTTCAAAACATGTCTCTAAACTATGGCTTTAACGATTTACTTGAGGCTTAACCCGTGCTTAAACCATGGTTTGCTATTATTTGAATAGCAACCCTTCTTCAAGAAAGGAAAGTGCTACGCAGCTTAACGATTTTCAAAATATTTCGTGCACTTATCATAAAACTAAATCAGAAAGTATATGTGAAGGATTTCATTTCCTACTCAAATATTTTCCGTCTAAAATTCTTGGAAAAAATTTGTTTTAACTTAATGGTGGTAAATGAGTTGCTTGAAAATCAATCAGTATCGGAATTTTCATAAATTTGCAAAACTAAATCAATGACTTCAGTGCTTTTAAACTTTTCAGAAAATGAGTCATTGAATGAGGGGGAGAATGTTTTTCATATCTACATCTTCTAACGGGCTTTCTTAATCATCCTACGTGCTTATCTGGAAAAAATATAATTGCCTATGTTGAAGGACTAGGTTTCTAAGATGCGATTGTTAGGATTAGATGATTATAGATTGATTAACACATTATTCCCATACCTTTTATGATCTGATTGATATGTTGAATTGACTTTTATTAGTCGATTAATGTTTGGGTGATGTCGACCACCATATATCTGTATGTGTGTTCACTAACGTATGCATGTATATTGGTATATAAGAATGTTCCCGATCCGGATCCTACAAATAAAGATGATTGGATGCCGAAAGGAAAGGGTAACTATATCTTGGGTTGACAAATGAAGAAACGAAACTTAATTGGACTTCTATTGAGAGTTGGCATGGAAAAATGCAACGTAAGAGGTCTCACTGCATCAGCAGATGGTTTTCTTCATCAGTAAATGAAGAAATGGAGCTTAATTTGACCTCAGTTGGCATTAAAATGCAACGTAAGAAGTCTCAATGCATCGTGAGCGGTTTTCTTCAAGCCCTACAGCAACAACATAAGCTTCTCAACCACCTAACGTATCTTGTCTGAGGAAAAGTAGTGGATGATACTATTTTTCTTAAAACAAATTTGAAAATATTGTTTTGAAAATGGTAAAATATTGTTTTTGAAAATAAATTGAACTCAAATTTTGGAAATCAACCGGACTTCATTTTTAAACTAAAGTCACTCAATCAACGACTAATTTCATTGATTGAGGGGGAGAGTGATTTCAAATTAAATATTTTCAAACGATATTTCATCTATCAAGTCCGTTTGTACAAAATAAGTGGTGATCTAAAGATTTAATGTTATGTCATGGTATGATTTTCTTTAAAACTCAAAGATCTTTCAAAATAAAATTTTTTCTATTCTTGTTTGATTGTGAAATTGTTTTATTTTACTTAAAGATCTCTTAAAAACTATCATACCTGACACTAACAATCTTTAATGTCTTATATTGATCCTTATCCATCATTTTTCAAAATCAAATCTTGCCACGTCTTTCCCTAAAATTTTCTAAATGATTTAAATCAATTGGGATAACAAATCTCAAAAGGTTTGAAATTTTTTATCAGGGGAGAGATCGTGATTTAAATCTCAAATCGGTTTTAAAGGGTGATTGTTTCAAAGCACTCCTTCATTCATGTGCCAAACGGTTTTGAAATACATAATGCACATGATTGTGGAGGAGCATTTAACCAAAAACCAAAAAGAGTATTTAAACAAGGCCACATTTTCTCCCATGTTTTCTAAACCTTATTAAATCACTTGGGATCCAAAATCTCAAAGGGTTTGTTATTTTTGATCGGGGGAGAATTTGTGATTTAATAATGAAACTTGATTAAAGATGATCATATTGATTCAAATGTGCATACTGCTCTCCCATATGTGCTAAACGCTTTCGAATCTCGAAGCACATATTGAGGGGGATCATTTCAAAAGAAAACAAACTTTAAAGGTACAAAATATTCTATGTTTCAACATAAAGTACCTTGATTGATTTTCTAAACGGTTTCTTAATGGATTTTGTGATCGTGGATGTACTTCAAAAGAACTCTTTCCTCTATGTGATAAAATGATTTCAAATATCCTATGCACATATTGAGGGGGAGAATTTACCAAGAAAATCAAATGGCTTTTTCTACGGAAATTGTGATAAAGAAATTATTTCAAAGAACTCTTGCCTCCATGTGCTAAACAATTTCAAGATCATATGCACATATTGAGGGGGATCATTTCAAAATGATCAAAACTATTAAGGTACAAAATGCTTTGATTTCATATCACAAGTACCTTGATTGATTTTCCAAATGATTTTTCAATTAGTTTCATGGAAGATTGAACAATACCAAAAGACCGACCAATTTACTTTATGCATGGTGTTATAAGGATGGTTAGGTATTCGTTCCCTGATCCAACAAAAGAGCGGAGGGATCTACCGGATAATCCACTAGATAGTGTAGAGTCCTTAGGTATGATGAAAAAAGGAGAAAGATATGGGAAGAGTGCATGAGACGAGCTAGTACTGGAATAAACCAACAAGGTTCTAGTTATGAAGTCTCAGTAAGCTTCGAATGGGTTGAAGAATGAAAAAAAAATGAATGTGAAAAAGGGTGAAAAGAAATAGCCCTCCAATAATTCAACCTTAGGGCAGTAACCGTGTTCAATACATATGCTCTTTGGTTGTTACTAAGGTAACACTGGTATTGAAGACAAGACGTCATGGACCTAGTGACGCACTGCACTAAACTTCCCAAGCTACTCAAGTTCCTCTAAAAAGGGCTTGTTTCATTCTCACGGGGAACCTACATAATCTATCGACTTTCTCTTAGAGATTGTTGATATTGAAGAAGGAGACCCTCTCCCTAGTCTCCGGCATAGGAACCAAATGTGCACAATTGAGTCTAGAGCCAAGAGATCATCCACATTATCTCATTAGGACACAAAATTAACGAAGACTTGCTGTTTCACACAATGTGGAAAGTAAGAATATATTAAGATTCCTACACATTATCCTTGTGGTATTGCCAGAACATCCGAGTGATATATTAAACATATTCACGATGAAGATGGAAAGCCTTCTAGAGCCAACATCAAACAAGCTCTTGGTGGGTGACATGTGAGATCTTTTCTAAAGATCAAACTTGTGACAACTGGATAGAAACGATGGGGTGATTCACTTGTGAATCAACCTTGGTCCAGGAAATGAATTGACGAATACTTTTGGAAAAACCGTTCGATGAGCAAATTTTCTTTTCTCTAGCACATCGAATGTGTATTCATTTTCAAACACAAAAAGTATCTCTGATTGAAAAAATACTTTTGGAAAAACCATTCGATGTGTAAAATTCTTCTTTTCTCTAGCACATCGAATGTGTACTTATTTTATAATACAAAAAGTATTTCGATTGAAAATTGATCTTTCTCATAAAACCTTCGTCGTATTGCAAAACTCTTTCTTCAAGCAATACACGATTGTTTTTCAAATCAATTTTTCATCAATAAGTGAATCTCAATTTACTGGTTCACTCACTCCGTGTTGTCTTCTTTGAGACGCTTCGGTTTGAGAACGCTAGAACAACTACTTGAAAACCATCAAGGAGATTCTTGGAATTATACCGATCACGAGACAGTACTTTGTACTGATCAATGGGAACCATGGGCCGTGTACCTCAATTCAACGTAGTGGTCAAAGACACTTTCTTGTGTTTTATTGCTAACTGTTGTTTGCAGGTACATTTGGATGGTTGCGGTGATCAGGTAATTGAGAAGTCAATCCAAAGCCGCATGCTCACAGCATCCACACTTAATTTGAAGAAATCATGCGGTTCTTATCTACAAAACAGCACTCGGTATTTTTATACTATGTTTACTTTCTACGCTGCTTTGCAAATATCATGAGTCAGTAAAGCTTCCGCTACTCTGATGGAAAGATGTCATGATCCCGAAAGTGTGAGCATGTCGGTCCAAAAGTCACAACATCACATGAAGGCAACACAATAAAGGGTGATCCAGAGATTTACTGTGGCTGATGATCTCCATAAAGCTCGAAGATCATCAAAGATGTGGATCATTTCAAAGACCTCCACTTAAAGTACTAAATAATAGGACTATGAAGAGTCACTACAAAAGCACAAAGAATGAAGACAATGAAGAATTGAAGTCTACGAGCTCAGAACCGAAGACAAAATAGAATGCTAGGATTTGAAATGTAAAATATGGGGTGACCTCCCTTAGGGGGAGATTGTTAGGAATTAGAAAATTCCATGTTAAAGTGTCGGTCACCCCAATTATGATCTAGCATATGTTAGCTTGTAGACGTGTAGTTATTTACGTTATTTAGTAGTTTATTAGTTAGTTTGTAGCGTAGAATAGTTTAGTGTAACACCGTGGAGGAAGGACGAGTCTTTACCCACTGTATGCCTGATCCACAGTCCGATAGGAGGACGTATTGTTTGTAAGTATAAATACCCCTTCCATCCTTGAAAGGGGTTTGGCTTCTTTGAATCTAACCTTTCATTTTGTAAAGCAACTCTCTTTCAAGAAACCTCCTCTCTACTCTTTTCATCTCTCTAATGGCATTCTTATTTAATCATTGTCTTATACCACCCGAATCATCAAACAACATAATATTCAAGATCCTACACTAACTAATGTGTTTTTATTAACAAAAAAGTTATATCGTGCATATATGCGCAACTACCTAGCTATTGAGAATATAACAAGCTTATTAATCCGGTGGTGAAGATGATTATATCACAACAAATGACGGGTTGTTCAACAAAAATTATTTAAATATAAAAAACTAAATTACTTGGTCATTAAAAAAAATTGTTTATTGCATTTGCTTACTTAAAACTCCCTATTCAAATTGGTACTTAATTTTCGTAAACACCGGTTATTTCATTCAAAAGTACCGGGTCACCAAAAAAACAAATACAGAAGGGAAGACATACCTTCTTCGACTGATCGTTCAATGTATACTTGGGGTTTCATGGCCGGGAACAGTATAACTTCCTGTTTGAGCAAAGATAATGAACTTTATTGATCCCAAAACAGCTCAAAAGCATTGAATGAATGAGAAGAAAAATATACAAACCTTAATGTTCTGTGAGTCGGTGAGCAACATTGCAAGCCTATCAATACCCAAACCCCAGCCAGCGGTTGGTGGCAAACCGTGTTAAGACCCGTACAAAATGCCTCATCCAAAGCCATCGCTTCATCATCCCCAGATTGGCGATCCTGGAATGTTTTACAGTCGATACGTGTATGATTTAAGATCAAAATGAGTTGTGGTTGTCCAAATAAAGTGAAGAATAACTAGTGTATAAGATTTCATGTCAAAATATGTATTTATAGAATATATTTTTTGAGCAACACATTTCAAATGCTGGCCGAAAACCTTCTTTACGGAGTTATTTAAAATACCAATTTATATGAACGTGATGTGTACCTTGAGTTGATTGGCAAATCGCTCTCGTTTGTACTACATGATCATTAAGTTCGGTGTATGCATTAGCGAGCTGAGAAGAATAGAACACGAATAAGAATAAGAACACTGTTAAAACGAAAGATGCATTAAATGTCGATATATCGGACATCAATTTATAAAAAGTAGCAAATGATAGATCACTTGACGTTCAAAAGGTCCCGTTTTTTACTTTCTAGAGCTAGACCAACTTTCCCAATCGCAACAAATCATCAATTAAACTAAACAAAGAAGAAAAAAGTAACCTCTCTGGACAAGAAACTATTCCTAATAAAGCTTTGCTTCCTAACCTTAATCTAAGACTGAACACAGTGGCAACCTACTTCATCCATGCCACATCAGCTTTCTCTCTCCAACAACCTGACGACAACCTAGTTGCTACAGTGGTGACCTGACAATTTTTTTTTTTATTTTAAAATTCAATATTTTTAAAGTGAGGTATTTATAATACTGTAAAAGTGGTAAAAATTTAAAAAAAAAAGATTTTTTTTTTTTTTTTTTTTTTTTACACCGAACAAGTCAAAAAATGAACTAACATTTGATTTAGAACTCGGTTGGCCAAGCAACCTAGTTCATCCCTTTTTGGACCTCAACCGAACATAACCCAAGCCTCCACAATGGCACAACCGAATTCAACCTTGCCCTCAACCGACCCCCACGACCTCCCATTGTATCCAGCCTAAATAAACACTTTATCTGACCTAATAAATACTAGTATATCTAATCTAATTTAATCTAATAAACTTTTCCAATATTATTCATATTAATAATTACGGTTCCCTCCAAAGAGGGATCCGTCTAGACTAATCTTAGGGATCCGGCTATCAGCAGTCAAGAAAAGAAGAAAAAGATGTTGGTAGAGTCTAATACCTATACATCTTGAGTGTCTCAGTCTTTTTAAGTGTTTTAAATGAGGTGTAACTTAAATGATCAAGGGTAATGAGTGGTGGTAGCTAATGATTGCCTTTTATGGAAGGAAAATGGAACTTTATGACCACCAATGGGTGATCAAGGATGACACTAGGAATTTTGATAGTGTCAAGTGATGTTAAATGATCCTAGAGATCAGATGGCAACTTGGGATAAAATTTGAAAATTCCTTAAAAAATTATAAGAATTGAAAGACTAGTTTTTGACCCATTTTGAGGTAGAGATGGCTAAAATCAATTTACTAAAATTGAGAGATTTATAAAACTAGATGTGTTGACATGTGATAGATGATGTGTGAGTATAGGAGCGGAATGATGATGAGTTTTGGTGAAATGAAAAAAAAATTTTGAGTGTGATCCTAAATGAGCTATGAGTGAGTGTGAAGCTTACTGAGTTTGAAGAAGACTTAAGTGGTCCTAAGGCCTTATGTTTAGCTAGTGTGAAGTGATCTAGTGGGCTGTTTTGATGTGTGGGTTCTACATTGTAGATCTGTCACCCCGGATCCCACGGATCCCTAAAAGGAGGGATACGTCTAGTATATCTTTAGGGATCCGGCAACTGCAGATCAGAAGCATCATAGAAAAGAGTGCAGATTTTGCACTATACTATGCATACCAAATGCTATTGGTCTCTACTCTAAAAGAACAACAAAACAAGCAAAATATCTCATAAACCATACCATAAATAAGAGTAGTAATGATAATATCCAAACAACCAAAATAAACCATTTTACAAACATAAGCATCCATTGCAAAATGATAAACAAAATGTCTAAAAACAACCATAATCCTAATGTCTCTTTTTTCAATCTTTTCTCTTCCTCTTTCTCGACTTCACGACGTAGTTAGTTAGGCATTGGATCATACCCTTCAATTGTTTGAATTCTTCAGTCTCGTTTGGAAGAGTTGGAAGTTGTTCAAAGTAAGTTATGGGGTCCAAGTCGACGTTGGCAACGGGGTTGACATTTACTTCTTCTTCATCCGAGGAGTCTGGGAGAGCCCGAGGTCTTCTTCCATTGACAATGAACCGTTTAGAGGGTTGTTTGGTAAGGGGTACCATGACGTGATCGGAAAGGAAATGATCATCGTTGATTGGAGAAGGTTGCATTGCACTAACATACTTACAGAGTCGTGTTAGGAGCATACCATAGGGATGTACCATGTTGGCGACTTTGAATACACCGGCCATTCTCTTCACCATGTAATAGGCAAGATTAAATGAGCTTTGGTGAATGAGGCAATATATCATTTGGACAAGACATGCATTTGGATGGTCTTTGTTTCCAACCAAACTAATGACATTTTCCCTAAGAATTTCTTCCCACTTTCTATAGATGGGATGCATTTCGAAGAATTCCATTTGAAAGAGGTCACGGTGAATAAGCACTTTGTTACGGTTGAAGCGAGATTGGTCGGCTCTAATTTGGAAAATGGTGTCTCGAACAATTGCGGGGTCATCAAGAGGAGTGCGGTAGATTGGTTTAGAATCTAGTGCAAAGGATTGAGTGGATATTGCCCAATCTTGGGAGTACATACAAATTCCTTCACAAGGAATGGGGAGGATTTGTACAAATGTGTTGAGGGGTAGAGTAAAGTTTTGTTTATTGATGATAAAAGTGATTGAGATGCTATCATCACTATTTCGAATGATCCTAACGCTTTTGTAGAATTCAACGATGAAACCGGACAAATTTGTTCATCAATATCAATGAGACAATCAAAGTTGATTGCCGAGAAGACTTGACGAATGTCGGTATTTTCAAGGAAACATTCCTTGGCCACACGACCTTTTTGGATAAGTCATTTTTCAAGTCTTTTGAAGATTTTACGATCGGTTTTTGAAAACCCCTCTTTTCGATAGTATTTAGTGAGGTAGTGAACGATATCATGGTGCTCTTGTTGGGTAGCTTTAGGCATGGTTGGTCCTAGAAAAACAAATATTCCAATTAGGTAAAATTTGTTGAGATGGGTTTATGGTTTTGATTTGTATTAACAATGTTGTAAGCACAATGGAATCTTAGTTATGTGAAAACCTTTTCTAGTGATCAATTTTGCAAAACCTGATTTCATCAATTGATTAAAAAAATTGAAAACCATAAACCCTAGGATAAGGATGATGAAGATTAGAACATATGAGTGTAATTACTTACAATGATGTTCTAGAGGAAGATACTTGAGGATATGAAGCTCTATGGAGATGAAAGCAGCAATTGGGTCGTTTTTGTGTTTTGTGAGGAGAGGGAAAAGAGCATAATTGGTTTTGAAAAATGCATGGTTGGTTTCTGTCACACGGTTCCCCCGGATCCCTTGTAATTGGGATTCAGCTAGTACAACTTGTGGGATCCGGATACTGTGGACAAAAAAAGGGTGATGGTGTTATTTTTGTAATAAGTTATACACTAGCTTATGGAACAAAAATAGCTTTGAGGTTCCTAATTGAATAAATGTTTGGTCAACGGGATTTGATAAGTTAATTATCAAGGATCTATTTGTGGCGGCGGCGTTAGTTTGACGATCTTTTAGAAAGTCAAGGAGGAATACTATTCCTGATAATGAGTAAGTCGGGAAAGTGGCGAAAAGAGACTTTTTAGAGACTAGCAATTATTGACGTCTAAATAAAAAATAATATCAACATATCCATGTAAACGTAAACTACCTACTTTGTGGATAAGTAAACATACCTCTAAACTTTTGATATGATTTAAGAGAACCATAAAACCGAAATACTTCATGAGCTTTTAAAGTAATCTATTGTACTTAGAATAAGTAGGTTGCGATTACTTTTAGGTTCTTCCTTGAAAGTTGACTTCATTTTTCTTTGAATAGAAATGAAGACTTTGGAGAGATCATAGCATGAAGATTTCTTGAAAAGAAAATGTTAGAATAATCTATCACTATCTAACATAAAAGAAACAATTTTTTTAAAGATTTTCTTCTTTGTAGTTTTCAAAGATACACGGATCTTATCAAGTTTTTAAAGTACAACATACTCTAAGAAACTTGGTAACGAAGCTCTGATGCCAATTGTGAAAAACTAGAAGGGGGGTTGAATAGTTTTACCGATTAAACTTCGTTTTAAAATGTTTAGATCGACTTATGTCGATCCATTTGGATGTGTATGTTGGACATTGATAGATAGATATGTAAATGTGTAATGGAATGATAAAGAGTAAGAAACACATAACCACGACACGAGTGTTTATAGTGGTTCGGCTACAAGGACACCTTCCTTTCCCTACTTCACTCCCCGAGTCACCTACTCGAGAGTTCGTAATCACTACACGACACAACTCCTTATGGCAGAGAAGCCTTCACAACGTCGCCTACTCTTTTTCTGGTACAAGGCTAGACACCGGGTTCTTCCACAAGGTAGATCCTCACCTATCACAATGTCGCCTACACTTTATCCGGTATAAGGCTAGATATCGAGTTCCATTACACAAGAGGAACTAATACCCAACACTACACAACACCTATCCCAAAGGAGACCCACTCCTTATTACAACATTATCAAGGATATCAATATCCTTGGATACAACATTTCTCTATTTGTACATCGATATACCATATTGATTGTACACCCTTGCCATTCTTCACTAATGCCTTTGATACGGACGTTAAGCACCTTTCACTAATGCCATCGTCTTGACTCTTTCGGCATCCTTCACTAATGCCTTTGACACGGACGTTAAGAACCTTTCACTAATGCCATCGTCTTGACTCTTTCGACATCCTTCACTAATGCCTTTGACACGGATGTTAAGCACCTTTTACTAATGCCTTCGTCTTGACTCTTTCGGCATCCTTAACTAATGCCTTTGACACAACACTTCTAGGGAGGAAGAAAGAACTATCAACAAGAGAACCTCAGTAGTCTTGATGATGACGAAGCATGAAAACTCATGGACTTGAGCTTGCTTGACTTCAAGAGGTGGTGATCTCACCTTTAAGAGGAACCTAGAGAATCACACAAAAACAAACACAAACTACATAGAGAGATCCTTTGGATCTGAGGTTAGAAAGTTTACAATACTAGGTAAAAGTATGTGTAGGAGTGGCAACCCAAAATGAAGAAATGACTCACTATTTATAGAAGAAAATAAGCTATTGTTCCACGGATCCCACTGATCCCTTACTTGAGGGATCCGTCGAGTGTAAACTGGGGAAACCGTGGGACGCTCCTCTTTACCCATGGGTTTTGGGTCATGGGTCATGGGTTATGGGTTATGGGTCATGGGTCCTAGACTTTGGACCATGGGTATCCAAGTTGATACAATGTATCTAGTAGGTGCAATGCATCTAGTCCATGGGTCATGAATAATACCCATTTATGACTTATGCATGATGTCATGCAATGGGTTATGGGTTATGCTCCATGGGTATGGGTCATGGACTTTGGGTTAAACCCAACTACATTCAATGTATTTGGTCAATGGGTCAAATACTTAAACTTCTACCCATTATATTACCCATTATAATACATACTAGTTATGTATATATCTACCCAATATGTAAACACTACTTGTTGTACATATGTATTACTAAATTATGAAAACACTATTACTTGTTTGGTGTTTTATGTGAAAACATAAGTGTGTTAGTAAACTATTGGCTCAAACCATTTACGTATTTTATTTGTTTCGTAAAAATGATTTTACGTTTGTTATCGACAAAACATTAGAAGATCGTAAAATATAAATAAACGTTTTTACGGCTTATTTGTATTAACAAATTAATATCTAGCTTAAATGAAATGATATCTTCAATACAACATATTAATTTTAAAGAAAAACACAGTGCTCCCACTTAATGTCAGATGTACTCAAGAGATATCTTAATTCAATCAAAATCATATATTAATTAAATTCAATATCTTAGCTCCTAGATGCATGATCCAATCCAAACTTGGATTGCTTAAATTTGTATACTACATAAAGATTATATAGATTCATAACCCATTTGATTACAAACCGTCCTCGCAAAAGGTAATCATAAAAGAAAGTGTTAATACAAATGTCGTCCAAAAAACGTTATTTATATTTTATGATCTTTACCTTGTTTTGTTAACGACAAAAGTAAATTTCATTTTTGCAAAGTATAAAGCTTGTCAAGATTATTTGACATTAATACAAGGTTTTCTTAAATAAAGTCTTCATCACTAAAGCTTTTACATATTTTTACATTTTGATCAGCTACATATCAATTAACATTGATAACCTTCTAAACTATAATGTGCATCAACATTTTTAGATCAAGTGTGTTTAGTTTCTTAAACATAACATTACATAAGTATTTACTTATATAACATATTAATTCTAAAAATGGAAACTACATATTACATCATGGCTTGCATCACATTGAAATTTTTTTGAAGATTTTATAGAATATTTTGTTTAGATATTCACTCATCATATCTTACCTAATATTAGAGAGATTTAGATGATCTTTGAAATATTTTTTGTGATCTCTACTGTCAGACTGGAGGAACCAAAATTTATAAAGGACGGACCCTTTTTTTTGGTTCTGTCCAGTCCGTGATCTGCTAATCACTTGGCCTATAAATAGCAAGCTAACCCAAGTTGTTGGCTCATCCTTCATTAGCATAAAACACATACATTCTCTTATTTTATTACATCTAACTCAGTTCTTTTTATTTTAGTGATCATCTTTTGTAGCAAAGAAGATCAAGGCATAATCAAGCTTCAACAAATAGTTGGAAGGCTTGTTTGTTTTCTTGTTGTGTGAATCATTATTGTTCATACATCATTGTTGTACCAAACCATCTTAAACCTCTGAGTGTGAGTGGTTAGTATTTTAGTCTTCCAAATACATAGTGTGTTGGGAGTGGTTGTATCCTTGTAAGAGAACTCGACATCTAGCTTTGTGACGAAAATATTGTGTAAGCGACGTGTAAAGGTTTTCTCCACCGGTTAAAGGAGCTTGTTTGTGAAGATAACTCGAGTTGGAGACTCGGGTAGTGGAGTAGGACAAGGAAAAAGAGTCCTTGTAGACCGAACCACTATAAACAAATTTTTCGTGGTTTGATTTTTTCTTTCCTTACTTACATATTATCTATTGCTTACATATTATTCATTCTTCACTAACACATCATTTATTTATATTGATTGATCTCACAATAATTTTTTGAAACAATTAAGTTTTTAAAAAGGTAAAACTATTCAACCCCCCCTTCTAGTTTCCACAGAAAGAGTTATAAAATTTAATTGCCATATTTCACATAAAAGGAAACATGTATGACAATTAATTATCTTAATTCAATTAATGTGTGTATATAAGAAAATCTAATCATAGTTAATTGCTTAAGTATGATTAAAAACTTCTTATTAAATGCCATGCATTAACATGTATACAATTTTGTCCTTGTGAGCCTTTCTTCAAAAGAAACTCATTCCAACCTCATAGGTTAACTGTTAGGCGAAATAACAATCAAGCTCAAAACATTAATTTGCCTTTTAAGGACTGCATCTTATCATTCATAGTTCTAAGACATTTATAAGATTCAAGATGTGATAATGTATTTTAGTAGTTAGCAGATTTACAATGATCTTCTAACTTATATCCCTCAGCATTGATATTAAAATAGATGAGGCATCCTTGCGGATTTATGAATAAGAGTAACATTATACTTTTGTCGACATTTACATGGTTAAGTATTTTGTTCTTAAATAACTTCGAGATTTGTATATGCTCCCACTTACTTTTGTAAGTAGAGATAATTCTCTAAATACTAAGTATTTAAGCAACAATAGATTGTTAATAAAATGTTCTCATCTCTAGATTGTTAATAAAATGTTTCACAAGATTTTAACAAATTCATAACTTAAATCAAGACATAACGGAATTCCTTCCAACAACTCTAATTAGGGTTGGTAATAAAAATCTAATTTTTGTATCACTCTTTAACCAAAAATCTTAGCAACAGTTTTGTGTTTCGTCGAGCTAGGGGGAACACCAAAACTACAATCTTCAAGCTAGGAAGTGTACAAAAAAAATTCCAAAAGGATTTAGGATTCGATTGGTTTGAGTGGAAAAACCGAAAATCCCTAAGGGTTTAGGGGTTTCGATTATGGGTTGTCTTGAATACCTTCTTGGCTTGAACTATATTGAGTGTCTCCACGACACACGCAATTTTCTAACCTTGATAGATTTTGGAGGCAGAGCAATTAAAGCTATCATGAATTAAATAATATGAATAAGGTTTGTTTCAACACATTAGACATACCATAATAATGAGGTATTCTATGAATATTGGAATTGTAAGACTATATCAGAATTCCATAGATAACTTAATTCTCTTTGGACCAAATACTTGTCAATTGGGTCGAGCCAAATTGCATATTAAGTATTTTAGAACCAAGTGCATGCTATAATATATATTTCTTGAATAATACAAGAACCTTATGTTCACGTGTTCACAAGAAGACAAAATTGTTCAAGAATTATATGTTCATGTGTTTATAAGAAAACAAAACATGTCAATAATACACTATAAGTCTTTGAATAATTCAAATGTCTCATGTTTATGTGTTAACTAGAAGACATAACAATTTTACTATATACTTTATGTTAAAAGTCAATGATTAATTCAAGGACTTTATAATTATGTCTTAACATGTAAAAATAATTATATTAACAAAAGTAATCATGAACGTAAACTCTTGAGTTCTGTAGTAATTTCAAGTTAATTTTATACTTCAGAATTATGATTATTATCATTTAACCATAATTATGTTGACTAAAACATGTAGTCAAAATGTTGACGTATCTTTACACTATATCATTACATTTGAATGTAGTAGGGCAACAAACATCTTGCGTGTTCAAGTCCTAGTAGAATTGTTAGCTTTCTTACCTTGCGGTCAAGAGATGCCTATAATATGTTGTTCCTTGCACACACTTTGAGATTTCTCCCACTTGTGTAAGCCACAACATCATATTATGAAAACAAATAACATGTGATTGATTGTGTAAACAATATGTCATAGATATTACAAGTAGTTTTAGACCATAACCTTTAATAAGGAATTGTGGATTATTATTCTATAGATAACGATTCAAAAAGCAACAGCAGAAAGGCTATGTGTTATCTTATAAAATAAAATACAATTTTCCTTTAAGCAATGGTCGTTCATATTCAGAAAGTGATGAATTATTTCAAAGCAAGTTTGAAATGATATGGGTGACTAATAAGGAAATAAATCTCGTAGCTCCCACTGAAATTGACAACATGACAGGAATGTTATTTCAGTAGTAAAATGCAATGCTCCCACTGGATTTGTCAACACTGTAAGTGTTACATTGTTAGTAGAAAGCATATAGCAATTGTATACACTTTCCTATTCTCTTCGAATGCCTACAAGTAGCAATGTACTTAGGTATTGAACATAGTATATGAAGTCCTACTTATGTAGATAAGGGACTAGCCATTCATGCTTTCATTTAACTTGAATATTTAGCATGCAATTCATCCTCTATCGTCTACATAACCCCAAGGGTATTTAGCACTCTAGGAATAATAAGAGTCCAAGAAAAATACCTAGGGAATATTCTAGTAATTTCTTTACTCTTTGCGGTTTAAACTCATACATCGTGACAAGTGTAAGATGTCATTTATTTTGGTAGCTATAGACAAAATGTTTTCTAGTTACACAAAATATGTTATCTTTCATTTATTTCTATACCGTAAAAGGGTAATGAAAGATCATGAGTGAGTTAAATAATTTGTAATCCTATCTTAGTTTGTCAACTAAGGAGAAAAGATAGGAATAACTCTCACTCTTCTTACCAGGAAAAGAGACTAAGTTTGTCTTTTTAAGAAAAAGCAAACTATTGTTTACGAATTATGTTGCAACAACACATTTTTAATCAGAACATAGAAAGTTCAATTTTAGTATTTTTGATAATTAAATTCTTAAAAAAATTAACTACCTAATTAATTACTAATTAAGACTAATATCCATCTTGATCTTCCACTTATTACCATAGGTCTGACCATCGTGTAAACAAGTGGGGCAAGAGGTAAGCGACGAGCTTTAATTGCATGAAATGCAACTCTTAGACTTATGAGATTGATCAAGACATTAGTAGACAAGTAATAATGTCATGAGCAGTTTAGTCTCATCTTATGCCTCGGGTTCAAGGTCTGACCAAGCATACTCGAAATAAGTTGACCAAGTAAGAACTTGCAAATATCACCAAAGGTCTGACCAATGAGCAATATTCGCCATGGGTTGGAATGGCCCTAAGGTCTGACCAAAGAAGTCAAGCCAAATGTACGTGTTCTTAGTTGGTTGGCATAGACTTAAAATTTTCACATAGGGTATTAACATAAATGTGGTAAAATTGTGTACAAAAAAGCATGCAAAACAACTTTGTAACACTTATTTTAAAAAAATTTAATACTGACACTGTAGTGATCATCACTGTTTACGGTAGCTCCAATCGAACTCGCAGGGAGACGGAGGACTAGGTCAGCGCAAGGAAATAACCGGAAATCCTTTAGGTGTGACTATGCGCACCTCCTTAAACCCTCTTTATAGTTTGTTCTAGTGGGTGAGCCGTACATCCTAAGTGTCCATAGCGTCTAGTTTTTAATTTCATGAAAAAATTGTTTCAATAGTTTACGTCACTAATTTAACAAAAACAATTTTTCACGAATCAAATAGCAGGTCACAATGAGCATGGTATTTAGGTGTGTAAATTAAGACCATTATTAATGTTATGATTACGATATGTATTATTCCATATTGCATGCAATTAGGTGTAAAAAACATGTAACAATTATGCACATAAGGAATCACAAACATATTAACATAAAACATTAATAAACACATATAGATCTGAGTTCTCTCGCGAGTCTTCCCCAAAAGGAGAACCATAGGACCCTCACTAGGTTTTCATCAAGTGCCTAGATTGCCACATGCATCAAAAAAATGATTGTGTAGGTCTTATAGCCGGATAAACACACATAAAATTAATCATGGCAAACTAATTAACATTTAATTATGCAATTTTATGTATCTAATTAACGATTAATTCAATTTGTTTGTGTCTAGGTATTTTTTATTATTTATTGATAAGTATTGCATTATAGTTGTCAAAACAAAAAAATAAAACAAATAACTAATTAGATTTCATGCAGCCTTTTCGCGTGTTTATTAAAACGTGTAACCCATAATCACAAAAACGAGTTTGGCTCTGATACCACTGTTGGGATTTTATAAACATGTTAACCATTTAACACTACGAGTACGTAGCAGAATGTGGATCTAGTTTAAGCAAGTAGATTAACACGTATAATAAACAAAGAAATAATAAAAGGAAACAAGAAAACTAACCCTCGTAGTCACCCGCAAGCTATCAACAAAGAAACCAAGTAATCAACACGATTACCTCTACGAGTGCTCACACAAACACGTAACCCAAATACGCCCGATATGCTAGTCGTGTCACGTTTAACCAAACAACCCTTGTATAGCTCAAAAACCTTCTGAACCAAAACCCAAACACTCTACTGTTGCTTATGTCCAAGAACTAGGAATAGAACCCTAAACCTTAACTACCCGAGAACCAAATACAACCTTTTTCCGATATCGGGTAAAGAATACCCGATATATTTATCTCATTTTCTGTCTGAGAAAACAACAATCAACCTCCCTTCTTTGTTGCACTCTTCGACCAGGAATGAACAAAGAAAACATATCACAAACCCTTTAACGAGACTTGGATCAAAAGGATGCAAGTTTGGGATTTCAAGTGAGACAAAACGAAAACCTAAACCTAGATCGGATTAGGTTTTCGACCTAGTGAGAATGATGATGGAGTCGGTTCAATTAAGCTGTAAAAGATATGAATGTGTCGACTAGGTTATGTGCTAGTATAGGAGTATATATAGCCTTCAAAACCTAGCAACCTTGGGCTCCAAAATTTGTCACCAAGTAACCCACATATCATATCTTACGCAACTTTACATAGGCCGAAACCCACTTCAAAATCCCTTCCAATGGACCGGCCATTTGGGCTAGAAGCAAGTATCAATCGGTCTTATTTTACCTCGGGTCAAAGATGGATCAATGTTCCAACTATAAAAGTATAAATGTATTCTAGTGTTTCACGTGTGTGTCCCCAATAGGCTCACACACCTTTAGCGTATTATTACCTATCCAACTCTCATAATCCAACATGTTTTGTTGTGTTGGGTGGTAGTTTTTATCATACAACACCCTTTGAATATCCTCATTTGTCAACATTGCATTCCCTTCTTCTATTTAATGGTTCTAGAAAACAATTCTTTCCTTTTAGCCATATTATCATCCTTAAATTAAGAGCAAATTTTCAACGTAATAATGATTCTTTATTGTTACAAATATATAAATACTTGCTTTGTCCAAGCCTAATTAATCCCTAGATCAAGAACACTGTCAGAAACTTGATGGCTGTTTTAGGAACATCTTTGGTGCTCATGTTGTATTTTCTTACAATGGCTGTTAATCATCAGTCATGCTATGTGAAAAGATACAAGAGATGCAAGTTATATCCACACACTACATGAAAAGTTTTAAAGATAATGCACTTGCCTATATACCTTGACATGGAGCACTTATGTTCAAGTTTTTGGTTTTTTCGTAAATTATTAGTTAAAGAAAATGATAGTAGTGAGTGTGTTGGTAAGTTTAGTTTAATTATGGTCTATAAATCTATGTGGCATGTGGAAGTATATCAAATTATCATCAATGCATGTAACCTCTGAGTAAACTTGATGGTTGACTTAGGAACGTCTTGCTCGTGTAAATAGTTTTTAGAAAATTTTAAATCTGTAATAAGAAAGTATTACAATATAAACGTGTTCCTGTTAGTAAACTTTAGAATATATTTAAATTTTATTTATATAAAAACCTCTCCAGGGCAATACACGAGTATAATGCTATTGATAAAGGTTTAGCTTCGAACTTAACATTATTTTTCGTTTCCTGTTATCAATTATATAAAAGCCCTAGCTTTAATTGTAGTTAATTCATATCGAAGAATGATTAAGATGCAACAAGATTTTGCACAAAAGAAAGGGGATTAATTTCTATTTCGTTGGAAACAACAATGTTGGAAGAAATGGTTTGCTTTTTCATGTTTTGACTTTTTCTTTTTTTTTGTTTGTCAAAGATAAAACTTTAGACAGTGTTTATGTTTCATTGTGTTTTGGTTTAACGCTCCAAACTTCAAATGATGTTTTGAAGATGTTGGCAAATAAAGTTTTCTAGTTTAAACGTGTTTTTTTTTAAATATTATGTATATGATATAAAACTATCTCGATGCAATGCACAAGTATAATGCTAGTTATAAATGAGGAAAATGGGTGCCTTTTCTATTCAGGAAATTCAACATTTTATATTTGTCTACTTTACCTCTTTCTTACTTTGACCTTTCCATCTTTCATTTAACAAATTACACAACCTCATTCACTTTTTGCTCCTCCATCCTATTATGCTCGCCCATAAGGTATTTCGAGACTATTTCCTTTATTTTAAAATTGGAAAATGTTTGTTTAAAGGGAAAAGTGAATCTACGGCTGTTGGGTACATAAGCTTACATGTAGAACCTACAATACTAGATCGTTTTGACTTGTGATAATAAAACTCTTAAAAAAATGATCACATTCTTCCTAGGACCATCTCATCTCTTCTAACCATCTCACATCTGTTGATTTCCCTTCAAAAAATCATCGACCATCTCTTCAATTTTCGGCTATGTTTCTTAATTTAAAAAACAAGGGTCGGATTGTCTTTTTCCTAGATCCTAAAGTCTGATTCCTAGTTCATTCCTATCCTATGTGAAAATAAAAACTATAATAAATCCCAAATTGTAATTTGATTCATCCTTGTCTTGCTAGGTGATTTTGTATCCTATGTTAATCAAATATTGAGGGGAATTAATTGTTTATGCGGCATTATTGGTTCTAAACATGATTTTAGTAACATTTTGTAAATGAATGCAAAGTGTTTGATGAAGTGTGTCGGTAATTGTTCATTAATATTTTGTGTAACTGTTTTATATATGAAGGTCAGATATCAAATTTGAGCTATGTGTCACATTATTGGAATCTAAATGTGTTCATGTTCTATCCTTTAAATGGTTATGATATCAGTTCGTTCTTCAGGGTCAGCTATCTTTCGTTGGTCGTGTCAGCTCCTGTGTTTTAGTTTATAATTCTGCAAATATGAGCTCCAGGTTTTACTGTTTCGTTCTGCATCAAATTGTGTTAGGCTTTAAAGTATAAGTTTCTAATAATTGGTCCTACGACAACTGTTGTTAGGAATTGGAAATTCCATAGTGAAGTGTCGGTCACCCCAAATATAATTTAGCATAAGTTAGCTCGTAGACATATCGTTTGTTATCAGTTTATTAGTTAGTTATTAGTTTAGTTTAGCGTAGTGTAACACCATGGAGGAAGGACGGGTCTTTACCCACTGTATACCTGATCTACAGGCCGATAGGAGGTCGTGTATTCTGTAACTATAAATACCCCTTCCATCCATGGAAGGGGTGGAGCTTTTCAATCTAACCTTTCATAATTTGTGCTAAAAGTCTCTACCAAGAAAACACCCATCTCTCTACTTTCTCTCTCTAATGGCTACCATGTATTTCCATCATCCAAGACCACCCGAATCATCAAACACAATAATATTCGATCCTACAGTTGGTACCAGAGCCAAGGTTGTTGTGTTGTGTTGATTTTTGTGGTCTTTTGTACCTTGTTAAAAACTGTTTTTTACATACTTTTATGGTCGGAAAATAATGTGTTTCCGTTTATATTGCTAAAACAGCTTCTAACAGATCTTTTGTGTGTCCTGTTGGTTTTTATAAGACATTTCTTTGGTCATCTTTGGTAATATCAGATTTTAAACTTGTCTTGTGTATTTTTTTGGTAATATCAGATTTTAAACAGTCAAGTGGTTTATTGGTACTAATATATGTTTTTGTGTCAAGTCCTTGTCCAAACAGTGTTTATTCATTCTTTTGTGACTGCTTTTGTACCAATACGTGTATTAACAAATGGTCAATCCATCAGCTTTTGTGGTCTATGCAGTCAACTGGGTCAAAACTGCTATTTCTGGGTTTATTATGAATTTGGACAGAAAATACTCATCGGAAAAAATCCATTTTTCTTAATAGCGACTTGTTCGTACATGTCCAGATTCAGTGAAAGAGTTGGCTAGCGACTTGTTATTTAACAAGTTAGCGATTTGTGTTTTGAAAATGATGCAGCGACTTGTTCTCAAAATTGTTAGCGACTTGACCCTTATAAACTGTTAGCGACTAGCCATGAGTCTTTAGTCATGGTAGTGACTTAGTCCAGCGACTTGTCCTAGCGTCTTAGTCTAGCGACTTGTCCTAGCGACTTAGTCTTGCTACTTGGCCTAGCGACTTGGCCTTATGACCCATAAGCTACTTGACAGAAAATAAGAAGAAGAATGATATTATGCATAAACTGTAACAAGACCAACAACAGATTCAACCAAGCTATACAACCTCAACTCACTCAATCCCATCTCATACATCCATCTCAGCCAAGACAAAAACATAAATTATTTTCATGATCTCAGTTGTCCTTCTTTCGTGGGTATAAAAAAAAATAAGACTATTAAAGTCAAGCAAACGAAAGAAATATCACATCACTGATCCGGTTTTTATTTGAAAACTTTTCTTCACTTTTGATGTACGAAATAAGAAACGTTATTAACAATTATGTTAACACGTTTTCTTTTGCTTGTATTTTCACTATAAACATATACTCGAATCATTTTATGTACCTACCTTGGCCATCCCTGTGGCGTTATTGTCCTCAAGCCAACCCTGTGGCAAAGCCTTTGAGAAGACTCGATCTAAAAGATGAGATTTGAGAAAAGAAGTTAATTGTGATGAGTTTTTTGTTGTGCTATGTACTGGATAATTAAATGGAGGCACATGTGTTATGATTAGGGTTTGGTGTTTGAGAGAGTGTGGCGTGATCTATGTGAGAAGGAGGGGGGCGGACTTTTGTGAGATTAGGGTTTGTTAAAATGAGGAATTTTAGGGTATGAGTGAGATAAGGAGCTTTATATACCCCGTATGTATTAGGGTAACATATGTGTGACTAATACCCCGTGAATTTGGTTATGATTCCACTGTGGGCCGTGTGTTTACATGGGCTGAATTGGATTTTAAATGGGCCGTGTGATATGGATAATTAGTTGTAACCAGGCCTTCTAATATTACTAATTTTTGAATGACCTTGGGCCGTGAGACACTTGGAGCCATTTGATTGCCTTAAGCCGTTTGAATGATTTGAACTTGTGTGTACATTCGAATGAGATAACACAATTATGGAATGTTTGTTCTTTTGAATATGGATTAGATTAAATGTCATTGGCTGGACTTGTGATGGATTATGTCCGAATATTGGATTACACTTGGGTTAATTATTTGAAACTTTCAAATGATTAGGTTTACTAAGAGCTTATAATTTTGGACATTAAGATTAATCATTTGGTGGACCGAGCCTAAGTAGGTATTTGAGATGAATTGGATTTGAAGTTGATTAGGTGGGTTTATCAAAGCTTAACTTGATCGGATTTAGTCATGTTAAATGGGTCGGTGTTGGACGTCACAAGATTGGATCTTGTGAGGTTTATGAGATTTTGATTTGATTGAAGCGTCTTGATGATGTGATTTGGTGTAATGATGAGATTCGATGGGTTATGAGGGTTGACTCTTTGGGCTACACAATCTCTCGTAGTATAATATGTCATGGCTTGTATTGATGATTATAAAATGTTGACTACGGGGTTGTTTGAACGATATTTCTTATTTGGATTTGAAGTGAGGTTTTTCGGGCGTGTTTACTTATTTCGTCTTCTTTCTTTCTACCCTTCCGCGAAGATGACTTGTTTGGGCATTAATAGAGTGTGATAAAGACTTGGCTATTTAATTACGTTTATGATTCTTTCTCGCTTAACCCACAATGTAACTATCACTTCGGTGTCTCACTTAGTTGAGAATGTCAAGAGGTTTTGTACATTGGGTACACCGTTTCTTTTTCACGAGGATTAGTACAAGTTTAAGTAACAAATCTGGGGAAGTTCACTTCATGATCAAGTTTGGCATATCGGGTTTACTTCACCATGTTGTCACTGCAATAGCCGACAGAATACGTGAATGATGTGTTTGCTGAAGTGTTTATTGGATGGTTGATGATGTTGTTGGTATTGGTTGATGAACCGCTGCATGTTCCCCTAAAACAGATATTCACCGAAACCAAAGTTGTCATAACACATTCAAGCTAACATTGTTTACGGTTTTGTCTTGATTTTGTAAAATCCCGCGAAAGAATCTATTTCTCGGTTTAAATCATAGACTTGTAAAATCCCGTGACAATGGAAACATCCTGGTAATTGTAAAGTGCATTTCCGGATCTATCTTACGGTTTATTCTTGGTTTTGTAAAATCCCGCGAAAGAAACTATTTCTCGGTTTAAACCATAGAGTTGTAAAATCCCGTAATGATGGAACCATCTTGGAGAAAGGAAAGTGTATTTCGGGATCTTCTGATGCTGGTGCTACGGTTTCTACTTCGAAGAAGGGATAAAAGGGTGTACTTCATGAATTGGATGTGTGTTTGGATTTTCGTCATGGCAGTTTGGTTATTACATGGTTTTACGGGGTTATGTGCTTTTAACCATGGTCGGGATGAAACCATTATCAGAGTTCACTTAAAACGTCAAAAGAGGCTAGAGTTGAGCTTTTAACCAGAAGATGTGACAACGGGGTTAATTCACTATTATTTATTTGAGGTTGAAGTAAAATATCACGGGCAAGTGTACTTAGTATCTGAAGGTATCGGGATGGATGGATGAAGATTCTTCAAGATCCTTGTTCAACTGGCTTATTATCAAAAAGCGAAGACTTGGAAATCTAGTTATTGTTGGGTGTCTTTTACCTTTTCTTTTACCACTTGGGGGAATTGGGCTCTTAACACTACAAAATAACTATCACTTTAAAGAGTTACGTTGTAGTGCTCAGTGTCACATTCAATTGTGGATTTTTAAGAGGTGATGTCACGTCTATTACTTGATGGTTGGTTGGTTGAAGAGTATAGAGTACTTAGAGATTCAAATGGGCATGAATTCTCGACACCGCTCTTTGTTACACATGTGCAAGCTTAAGTAAGCGAGTTAGGGTTAGATTTACTTCAAGGTCAAATTCATCATATTGGGTTTTCTCCATCAGCTGTCACTACAAAGAGCCCACTGAATGATAATTGGTTGGATTACATGTTTTGCCAAGAGATGATGAAAAGAGAGAGATAATGACGTATGAACACAACAGTTCATGCCTCTTACTCTAAAGAAAAGAAAAGTGTACGTTTCAGTGCGCTTTATCTTTGAAACAAGAGAAATCTTCTTATGATGTATGAACACAACAGTTCATGCCTCTTACTCTAAAGAAAAGAAAAGTGTACGCGTCGGTGCGCTCTATCTTCTGAAGAAGAGAAATCTTCTCAATTATGACCATTCTCATCAACATACTTCATGCTTTTTTCATGCGCTTCAGTCATCAAGTGAAACCGAACTATTGTTGATTGTTTTCTTATTCCACTTGCTCAACTATTATGACGATGGACAAATCATGTGCTAATTTTGCGGGGGAGAAGTGTGAATAGATTATATTTGTTGAAGATATTCACTTATTCAATCAAGAATGGCAACTCCGTATGCAATTCTTGAGGGGGAGAAAAGTGTGAATTCTTGCATGGTTGATTGTTATCGAGAATAAATGGTCGACGGCTCCAAACTCATGTAAGAATCGAGCTTCTTCTTATCGGTCATCTTCACATGAAGTTTTTCTTCTCTGAGCCATTGGTTGACATCTTCACTCGGATTGATGAGTTTATCGACAAAGTGTTTCCGGTTAATGCTTCACGTATATATCAACATGATGATTACGAACAATCTCTGTTCTTGTTTGATGTGATTGGTAGTTTGGTGTTACCATCTTGTGTGTTCGTTGCGGCCTTATTGCTGATTTCCTTGATGAACATCTTTCTGTTCTTGTTTAATTAGGAGGGATTTTAGTTAAGGGGATTTGCAAGATGTAAGTTAATTAGGATACCTTTTGGTGGGATGCTTTTTGATGTGAGTTGAAGATGTTAACTATCTATTCCCCAACTGAACAATATTGAAGAAGGTCGAGTCTACAGTCTGTTCTACATTTTCTGTTGCATGTTAGAAGACTAAAGACGAGTTGCACTTAACGATCTAAATACTTCTTCTTAATTCAAGCATTCATTATAAAGATTGTCGGTTTAGGGGAGAGCACTAATTGGTGGAGGGTGAAATGTCTGATTTAATCCCCAATTAGACTTGCTCACACTGTACTTCAGCAAGTTGATTCTCACAAAGACTTCAAGCGTTCTTCTCAACAGATTTCTAGTATTTGGTCTTATAATATGTTGCTGATTCTGACGAGTGTCAAGACTGCAGCGTGAGGGGAAGGAGACAAGCATCTAAACATTGGAGTAAACTTGATGAACTTAATTCTTATGTGATTGAAGATATCCGGGAAGATAATTGTCATGATGAGAGAAACTCAAGGTTTTACTCATCAAGGCGTTTAGTGTTATTAATCCAACGGCGTGGGAAGTGATGTAAGTAGTTTCTGAAGATAAAGAGGGTACACAGTGTGTGATGATTTCGATGTTATCGCAATCATCAGGGGAGAGAGAATTGTGTACATTGGGGGCGTTCAGCTGTTTCACTTGAGGGCTTATCGATTGGTTCAGAAGATATAATCACTTATTTGGGTTGACATCGCAGAGGCCATCCGAGAGATAATCGGTGATTCGGCCTGCTTCTTCAATGTTATCGGTTATTCTCTCTTTGGGCATTGGTGCCGGGTTCTTGATTTCATGAACTTTCTGCAGGGGAGAAAAGTATACATCGGGGTTATTCTTTGGCTATTGGACTTAATCTGCTACTTCGATGGTATAAGTTTCTTTATCTTCGGGTATGTGTATTTGGGTTCGTGAGCTCTAGTCTAAGAGATTGGCGCATCAATTCAACTACTTGGGAGAAGTTGTTTCTTGACACCTTTTGGAATGGATTGCTTGGGGCGACTTCAGTTAGAAAGAAATGAGAAGAAATTTAAAGTGTGATGATCGTTGTTGTTCTTGTTGATGATATAACTTGAATGATGAATCACGATGATTATTTTTAAAAGGAGCAGCAAATTCGATGATAATGGTGTGCTTCTTTGTGCTCCTGGCTAAGGGAAGCTTGTAAGATAGCTTTGAATCTGCTCATTTAAAGGATTTTTGGTTTGGGGGAAGCTGCCAAGAATCTCACTTTCAGTGGCTCAATTTCTCTCTTCGATTCAAGAGTCTTGGAAGCTTTGGTGGTGAATGTTTTAGAGATGATGACTTCTATCTTCTACAAGCGGGCTGCTTTCGATATCCTTATCTCGGTACTCGTATCATCATCTTCTTATACTATATCATCTACTCTATCTTTGTAAATATTTATCAAAAACAAAATACAAAAATATAAAACCAACATAAAGAAAATAGAAAAATATAAAATCTACAAAAACCCATAAAAATCAGAAAATTTAAAAAATAACAAAATATGTTTTCTCAAGACATGTTTGGTCGATAACATCTACGGTCTTAGAAATGTCATTCAATAATGGCTTGCGGACTTTAGATGAAGTTCGAGCAGGAGGTGTAAATATTCTTTTTCCATAACATGTCTAAAAATATGGCTTACAGTTATTTCAGACTGTAACCCGCGCTTAACCATGGTTTGCTATTATTTCAGATAGCAACCCGTTCTTCAAGAAAGGAAAGTGCTACGCTTAAACGATTTTCAAACATTTCGTGCACTTATCCTAAAACTATTTGAGGAAAGTATGTCGAAGGACTGCTGTTCCTACACAAATGTTTTTCCGTCTAAAATTCTTCAGAAAAATATTTGTTGTGTTTTTAAAATGGTGGTAAATGAGTTGCTTAAAATCTTTCAGATTCATAGTTTCGTAAAAATTGAAAACTCAATCAATGACTTGACAGCGCTTTTAAACTTTTAGAAAATGAGTCATTGATTGAGGGGAGAATGTTTTCAAATCTATATCATCTAACGGGCTTTCTTAAATTATCCTAATATGCTTAATTAAAAATGTTGTTAACCTACGTTGAAGGACTAGGTGCCTAGGATATGATTATTAGGATTGGATGATTAGAGTTTGAGGAACAAATTTTCCCATACCTATGATCGATTGATATCTTTGGATTGACTTTTATTAGTCGATTCTTTGTTTGGGTGTTGTCGACCACCATATATTTGTATGTGTGTTCACTAGCATTATCTTGGTATATTGGTATATAAGAATGTTCCCGATCCGGATCCCACAATTGAATATGATTGGATGCCAAAAGGAAAGGGTAACTAAATCTTGGGTTGACAAATGAAGAAACGGAGCTTAATTTGACTTCTATGGAGAGTTGGCATAAAATGCAACATAAGAGGTCTCACTGCATCGGCCCGAGATGGTTTTCTTCATCTGACAAGTGATGAAGAAACGGGCTTAATTTGACCTCGGTTGGCATTAAAATGCAACGTAAAGAATCTCATTGCATCCATTCGGTTTTCTTCCAAGCCCTACAGCAACAACATAAGCTTCTCAACCACCTAACATATCTTTGTGCAGGATACCATTTTTTAAACAATTTTGAAATATTTGAATAAATTGTTTTGAAAATGGAAAATATTGTTTTGAAAATAAATCGTATTCAAAGTCTTGAAATCAACCGGACTTTATTTAGTCAAAAAGTCCGTTTGTACGTTATAATAAGTGGTGATCTAAAGATTTATTGTTATGTCATGGTATGATTTTCTTCAAAGGTTAAAGGTCTTTCAAAATGAAATTTTTTATGTTCTTGTTTGATTGTGAAATTGTTTTATTTTACCTAAAGATCTCTTAAAAATTATCATACGACACTAACAATCCTTTAATGTCTAAATGTTCACTATCGTAAATTAAATTAATCTGACACGATTTTTCTCCCAAAATGTTTTCTAAACCTATTTAAATCACTTGAGATCCAAAATCTCAAAGGATTTGATATTTTTAATCGTGGGAGAAAATGTGATTTAAATATGAAATCTGATAACAAGTGATTGTTTTGACTCCAAGTCTTGCGGCTCTCCCATATGTACTTCGCGTTTTGAATCTCAGAAGCATATATTGAGGGGCATTTAAAAAGAAATACAAACTTTCAAAGGTACAAAGATTTCGACGTTTCAACATAAAGTACCTTGATTTATTTTATAAATGGTTTCTTAATGGATTTTGTGATCGTGGAAGTACTTTAAAGAACTCTTGCCTCTATGTGATAAAATGATTTCAAATATCCTAAGCACATATTGAGGGGGAGAATTTACCAAAGAAAATCAAATGGCTTTTTCTATGAAAATTGTGATCAAAGAAAATATTTCAAAGTCCTCTTGCCTCCATGTGCTAAACAATTTCTAAATCATATGCACATGTTGAGGGGAGGTTTTCTAAATGATCAAAACTATTAAGGTACAAAATGCTTTGATCTTGTATCACAAGTACCTTGATTGTTTTTCAAATGATTTTTCAATTGGTTTCAAGGAAGAATGAACAATACCAAGAGACCGACCAATTTACTTTATGCATGGAGTTATAAGGATGGTGAGGTTAGGTATCGAGTTCCCACGATCCGCCGAGCGGAGGATCTACCAGGGACAATCCACTAGATAGTGTAGAGTCCTTAGGTATGATGAAAAAGGAGAAAAATGATAATATGGGAAGAGTGCGGATGAGAGCAGAGTTGATGCTGGAATAAACCCAACAAGGTTCTAGTTATGAAGTCTCGGTAAGCAAGGGTTGTGAAGAATGAAAGAATTTGAATGTAAAAGGGTGAAAAATAGCCCTCAATAATTCAACCTTAGAAGCGAAACGGGTTCAATACATATCTCTTTGGGTGTTTTTAAGGTAACGCTAGTATTGAAGACAAGACGTCATGGACCCAGTGACGCACTGCACTACAACTTCCCAAGCCACTCAAGTTCCTCTTAAAAGGACTTGTTTCATTCTCATGGGGAACCTACATAATCTATCGACTTTCTCTTAGAGATTGATGATATTGAAGAAGGAGACCCTCTCCCTAGTCTCCGGCATAGGAACCAAATGTGCACGATTGAGTCTAGATCCAAGAGATCATCCACAATATCTCATTAGGACACAAAAATAATGAAGACTTGCTGTTTCACACAATGTAGAAAGTGAGTATTTATTAAGAGTCCTACGCATTATCCTTGTGGTATTGCCATAATATCCGAGTGATATGTAAATATTCACGATGAAGATGGAAATCCTTCTAGAGCCAACATCAAACAATGTAACATATTGGATTTCACATACACATCATAACATTAACACTTTAGGCGTATAGATGATTTAAGAGAGAGAGAGAAAGTGGGATATTCTAGAAAGAGAAACTCATGTAAGGTTAGATTACCAAAGAACATCCAACCCTCTACCTTGCAAGGTAGAGGGTATTTATAGGTTACAAAATAAGCGACCTCTGACGGCACTGTGGATCCGGCATACAATGGGTAAAGACCCGTCCTTCCTCACGGATGTTGCACTAAACTAAATAACTAACTAAATGACTAGTAAATAACGTAATGTTTACGAGCTAACTTATGCTAGATAATATTTGGGGTGACCGACTCTTCACTAAGGAATTTCTAATTCCTAACAATCTCCCTAAGGAGGTCACCCCATGTTTTACATTTTGATTCCTAGTATTCTAATTTAATCTTGATCTTGAGCTCATGACTTTTCTTCTTCAAAGTACTCCGAACTTTTGTGATACTGTGATGATTTCATCATTGTTCAACTAAGATGTATGTTTCGGGGAGGTTATTGATCTGATCCACCATGATGACCCTTTTTGAGCATAACTAGAGATCATCAAGCTATAATCCCCAGCATCACTCATTGTTGTGTTGCGGCGTATGATGTTGTGATATTTGGACCAACATGCTCACACGTGCGGATCATGATTTCTTCTTATCGAGTAGCGGAAGCTTTAGTTGATTCATGATATTGGCAGCAGCGTAGCAGAAGCATGGAGTGAAAATATCAGTCATTGATGCACTAATCATGATTTCTTTAGAAATGATGTGTAGTGAGTGTGAAGCATCGGCTATGGATTGACTGCTTCATTCTGATCAGCTGCAAATGTCGGGGTGTACGCATAAGACAGTTAGCAATAAAGCGCACGAAAGTGTCTTTGATCACTTTCAAAGAATTGAGGTACACGCCCGCGATTCCCGTTGATCGATACAAGTATTGCTGTGATCAGGTATAATTCGAAGAATTTCCTAGGCGAGGTTTCGCAGTTGCTCTAGCCGTTCTCAAACCGGGCGTCTCAGAAGACAACACGGAGGTAGTGAACCACAGTGAATAGAGATTCACGATTGATAAAAGAGATTTGAAAAACAATCGTGTATTGCTCAATAGAAATTGTTTTTGCAATACAATGAAGTTTTAGTGAAAAATCATTTATCAATCATAAACACCTTTTGATTTGAAATAATAGTACAGAGTCGATGTGCTTAGAGAAAGAGTTTTAAACACAACAACCGGTTTTCAAAGGCATCCGTCAATCCATTTTCTTGGACCTGGATTGATTCAATTTTTGAATAAGCACCACTTTCCCGATGAAGTCCATATGACACAATCAAGTCTTGGCAATACCACAAGGATAGTGCGTAGGACTCATAAGATATAATCTCACATTCCACATTGTGTGAAATAGTGAGTCTTCAAAAATAAGTGTCCTAAAGAGATTAATTGATGATCTCGTGGCTCTAGACTCAATTTGTGCATATTTAGTTCCTATATCGGAGACTAGGGAGAGGGTCTCCTACTTCAATATCAACAATCTCTAAGGGAGCGTCGATAGATTATGTAGGTTCCCCGTGAGAATGAAACAAGCCCTTTTAAGAGGAACTTGAGTGGCTTGGGAAGTTTAGTGCTGTGCGTCACTAGGTCCATGACGTCTTGTCTTCAATACCAGTGTTACCTTAGTAACCACCAGTAGCATATGAATTAAACCCGGTTTCTGCCCTAAGGTTGAATTAATGGAGGGCTATTTCTTTTCACCCTTTTTCTCATTCAATTATTTTTCATTCTTCAACCCCTTTAGTGCTTACCGAGACTTCATAACTAGAACCTTGTTGGGTTTGTTCCAATACTAGCTCAATCTCAGTCCGCACTCTTCCCATATCTCACTTTTCTCTTTTTTTCATCATACCTAAGGACTTCTACACTATCTAGTGGATTGTCCCTGGGTAGATCCCTCCGGTTCTGGCGGATCATGGGAACAAATACCTAACCTTATCCTCCTTATATCACCATACATAAAGTAAAGTTGGTCGGTCTATTTGGTATTGTTCGTCTGCCATTGGAACCAATTGAAAACCATTTGAAAATCAATCAAGATACTTGTGATATGGAATCAAAGCATTTTGTATCTTAATTGTTTTGATATTTTTAGAAAGAGAGCTCCCCCTCAACATGTGCATCAATTATTTGAAATCGTTTAGCACACGGAGGCAAAAGGAAGAATTAACCATGATTTCTATTTTCTAAAAGATATCAACATCACTTCCCTTATCAAATCAAGTAGATAAAGCATTTTGAAAGGATGAGGTTTTCACAAGTTTGCTCCCCCTCAATGTGTGCCTCGAATTTTGAAAGAATTTTACACATATTAGAGGGAAGTTCAATGAAGTACAACCATGATCACCAAATTTTTAGAAACCATTTAACACACAATCAAGGTACCTTATGTAATAGCATGGAAAACTTTGTACCCGAAGATTTGAATTTGTTTTGAAATGCTCCCCTTAATATATGCCTCAGAGGTTTGAAAATTGTTTAGCACATATTAGAGAGCAGATGCACTTCAACGGTCATCTTTTAACATCTTTCATATTTTATATCACATTTTCTCCCCCGATCAAAAATTTCAAATCCTTTGAGATTTTGGATCTCAAGAGATTTAAATATGTATGGGACAAAACATTTGTTGGAGAGAAAAATGTGTCCAATTTTATATGATCAGAAGTGGACAACACTGAAGTTCCCTTTTTAGACATAAAGGGAAACCACATGACATACCCTACCACTATTACATGCATTATAGTTATTCATAGTTTGTACACCACAGTTTACACATAAATAATACAAGACAGAAATGACATCCGGAAAATATCTTCATTCAGTCCTTTGAAGAAGCTTGTAATGACCTGCCCGAAGTCTTCCGCCCACAAAGCTTTCAAGGTTGCGATAGATCATTATGGTCTTCAATCTTCGTTTGATTGCAGCAATGAACTCTTCACACCTCTTCACATCTTCATCGGACTAAGAATTTCGTTTTGTCCCCCGGATTCATTTTAATTTTGATGTTCTTTACTCTGGAGTTTAATTCTTCTTCGACCATTTTGAGTGTTCCATCACTGAATTTGTATAACTCACATAATCTCATTAACATCCTTGAACCGTATTTGTTAGTAAAGATGACTGCTCTGGGGTGTCAATCACTTTATATTCGTGATGGAATTCAAGTCCACTGGCTTCCCAATTTGGTCTTGTTAGATTGACTCGAGTCTGGTAGCTTTCTATTCCCAATTGAAAATCTCCAACTCTTAGTCGAATTACCAAGCCTCTGATCCAGAGATTGACAGCAGTGAGAGCCTTCTTCTCACGGGCAGGAAGATGGTCAAGGTGTCCTTGGAGATTCAGAAGATAGAGATCTTCAAACTCATTTGGCATCAGATGTTTGAAATCGTTTTCTTCTATGATGTGTTCTTTCAAGTCAGCTCTTTGAAGAACAATCTTCTTCAGGTAATCATACCCGTAGATAGGGAAGATCTCTATACCAATCACACTAAGAATACGCATCTGGATGAACTGCTCTGCGTATCTTCTTGGCACTATGTCTTTCGATGTAGAATTCCTTCTTCTTGAGCCACCAATGTGAGATCCCATATGAAGCGGCAATGTCATATTGTTGCTCTTTGTCTGCCCAGAATTGATCTGGAACCATCTGTTCGAGACCTTGATCGGTGTAGGTAGCTGCCTTCATCTTTGAAATTGATAGAGCAGGTCTTCTTTCAGAGGTGTGTCGACATAGATAATCATGGTTAAAGAAGAATTACATCTGAATGGTCATAAATCCAGGTTCACCGCCAAGAGGAAGAGGGTAGCTCACATCAAACCTATTGATGCGTTCACGCAACATGATCATTCAACATTCTATAGCATTCCTCCATTTGATATTGAAGCTGATTAGCATCCGAGTGGAAGACTTTGACTATTTCATAAGATGGACCTTCAAGATCTTTAGGGGTGATGGATGTAATTTCCTTCTTCTCACAAAACCATTTAATAAAGCTCCCCATATCTCCTGTGAAAGTGAAGAAGAGTATTCTTTGGAGCTTCATAGTTGGAAATGATAGTTGAAGCCCAATTGTTTGCTGGATTTGTTGACTCGGACTCGGAATAAACCATGAGGGCTCAGGAGTTTGTGGTCTTTCTTAGAGAGCCAACTCGAATGGTGTCTTTTGAAGGTGAAGCTCTGGATGGATTAGATGGTTCACCTGACATATAAGTATCAAACCAATCATCTTCAGTTGACTTGGGAATAAACATGGTGGATGCATCATCTTCATCTGATTCTGACTCTGCTATGACAAGCGATTCTTCATTAACAACTTGATCTTCAGGGATAGAGGAGACTGTAGAAGTGAATCTTGAGTCAACCGTGGACCATGCTACAGATTTCTTTTGCATTCCTTGATTTTCAGATGAACTGGGTTGATTGGCAGGCTTTGGTGGTGATGATGGTGGTAGTGGTGGAGGTGTGGAGGTTGTCTTAGAAGATCCACCAACTCCAGATGTTCTAGCACCCCCAGTTGGAGGTGGAGGTGGAGGAGGATCTTTATGACCTTTACGCAATGTTTCCAACACTACTGTCCTCCTTTTCTTCTTAGCTTCTCTTTCTACAGCGTCTATCAAGAACTGTACATGATTGTCGTACTTAATTGATTCTTCGAGAGCTTCATAAAGCTTCTTATGGACCTCATGCTTATCTTTGCCAGCTTCAAACATCTTATCTGAAAGTACAGCTCTCATATCAGCGATAGGAAGATCCTTGAATCGTCTAAGTAGAGGCCTCCATTGCCCATTCCACATCTTTAACTTTGCCTTCAATGGCGTCCCACTTCATAAAGTTGAGGTGCTCCAGCCTATAGACACGATCCACAAGGTCTGGATTTGGTGGTATGTCTTTCCGAGCATCGAATTCTTTTCCTTTGCTGTGTCAAGCGAGTTGATCACGAAAATAAGAATTTGAGGGTGGTGAAGCGGGTGGAGTATCTACATCGGCAATTGTAACCACTGGTTCAAGGGATAGAGTCTTTGTAGATTCAGGTGGAGGATGTGTGGTTGCTTGGCGAGTTTGGGAGGTGGAAGTGCGGTTGCAAGTGAAGATGCTAACATAGGGGGAATGGTTGATGTGTCTTGCTGAACATTGACAGTAAACATGGATTGTGCATCTTCTTTATCATTATCTTGCTTAGAAGACTCAGCATCTATGGGTTTGTCATTTAGAACCGATCACGAAAGTGATGTCGTATCTAGGTTCTTCAATGAAGATAGAGAACGGTAGACAGATTTGGTTCATCCAAGTGCATGGTCTCATCAGATCTTGACTCAAGATCTCCTGCGGTCTTTATACAACAAGTCATCAACATTCTGATCAGACCGGGTATCACTTGATGGGGAGGTTCTTTTAAAGTTTCTTCCACTTTCACAAACCCATATTGTACATTAGCTGAAGAGGATTCAGTTCTTCTCTTCAGTTCATATTGATTGTGGTACCTTCTTTGGAGAAGATGATATTGTTAGAAGCATGTGTGTGGCTTGTTCAGTATCAACACTAACAATCCATTTTCCTTTGTCTTGAGTGATTGGAGTTGAATGGCTCGGCTCGGGTGCGGTTCTCTGAACATAATACCTCAATTGGTGCACTTTCACGTTCTGACAGACTTTGCTTGATTCCAAGTTGCAGAGCGGCGTCATCTTCATCAGTCAACCTCATATCACCCACAGGACCTTAGTTTCCTCAACGTTTACTTTTTCCCCTTCCTTCTTCTTTCTTTTTGCTTCGGGTGGTTTAGGAAGTTTGTGACTTTTCACGTCCTCTTTTTGGAAGAGCAGCATATGACGTCCTTGAAGTCTTTGAGCCCGAACCAGACTTAGCAGCTTTGGGTTCTGGTTGAGTGGGAGACATTAAACTTCATCACTGGATCTGGAAGCCCTTTCTGAATGCTTTGAAATGATCCGCCTTCTTGATATCTTCAGTGAGAAGAGAATCAGGAATCGGTAGTCCAAAGATCTCTTTATTGGCTCCACTGGGAATATATTTGAGATTGCCTAGAACAAATTCATCCTCAAGCATTGTGTAGATCGATTCAATCTAGGGTTGAAGTTGTGAGTCATTTGCGGTCTGGATAACAAGCTTGAAAATCTGATGCTAGGAATCACAAGTTTGTTGAGTCTCTTTCGTCCATGAGCTTTGTTTTGAAAGTTTGTTCTATCGGATGAATGTGTTCATTGATAGTGAAAATTCTTCCAGATGCATTGAGAGCATTACACATTCACACTATTGACAATGCCATATTGAATTTGCAAGATGGGAATTCTCCTTTATCAAACCGATGTTTTGCCAGATAAGCACAAGTTGAGAACTATTTTCATTGCTCTCCAGGGTTGATACATGTGTCCGTGATGATGTCGAAGCTTGCAATGCTAGTCTGGTACCCCAAACCAATAAGAAAGACTATTAGATCGTCAGCACTAGGTGGAGGTACAGATCGCATGTTGGGGTTGCAGGGAGTGATTCCTAGAGCCTTGCTAAGAATATCAGGATTTATCTCAAATTCCCTATTATCCAGTTGCAGGGAATATTTTTTGTGATTTTGTTCCATTCAAGGGTGTTCCAGAATTGTTGTATGTAAATGGTGGGAATTGTGCATTGCTTTGTTAGTGCACCGAAGAAGTTAGTGTTTTTGAGGATATCAATAGACACTTTGAGGATAGGATTTTGTTGCAAATTTTGTAGATCCACATACGTTACTTTTTCCAATTTCTGCCTATTGACTTTTAGGAAGAATTTCTTCGTCTAGAGAGCATTGGGTTGGAGAGCGAGAAAGAAGTAATGTTTTGTTGAGTTGTGCTTGCCATTGAAGATCTCGAAGATAACAACCAACCAAGCAATGATTGGGAACAAGTTAGATAATACATGGTTAGTTAGACAACATTGAGTACATCCTTATGATAATACACTCCGACTTAGAAGCTGGACATAGTCCCTATAAGCAGATAGAGAAAGATAGAGTGGCAATAGCGAGTTATTAAGGATGAAGACACCATTTGATACAGTTTTCATAAGACGAATTGTTTTGGAATTAAAAGGTTAAAACGCGCATTTGCAAAGAAATAATGTCATGAAACAAGATACAAATGTAGAAATGATATAACAAATTTGTATGAAACAAGTTGTATCATTTAGTTGCCACAAGGGAATCCAAGTACACTTGCTCGACAAAAATGTTATAGCAAGTTACACAGAATAAGATGTCAATACAAGTCGCCGGAAATCCTGAAACAAGATTGTAAGCATGAGATAATCCTAGCAAGTTGCCTTAAAACATTTTAATAGTCCTAGTCATCGAATGAAAATTAAACCAAATAAGTCTCTAAACATAAATGGACAAGTCGCTAAAAGGGATAAGTAGCTACACGAAAACATACTATGTCGCTAACTTGTAAAGACAAGTCGCCATCAACAGTAACTTCACCAAGTCGCTGTCACATCTTCACTAAGTCGCTACAATTGCTAAGTCGCTAACTTGTAAAGACAAGTCGCCATCAAAAGTAACACAGCCAAGTTGCTACAAATTAGTTTACTAAGTCGCTACCATTACTAAGTCGCTAACTTGTAAAGACAAGTCGCCATCAACAGTGATACAGCTAAGTCGCTACAAAAGTCTGTTGGGTTTTAGGTTCCTTGGATTTGATGAGACAAAATAAATACAAGAATGAAACAAAGGGACTTAAAGTGACAAAGATGAAATCTACAAAAAGATAGAAGGACTTGCTTGCAAAAGAATATTTATTATTTAGTCCTTCGTAGTATCTTGTAAACCCTAATCCTCTAGTATATAAAGAGGACATGGGGTGTAGGTTTTATATATAAGTCTTCCATAATGTAGTCGACTAAAGGTGTGTGTGTCCTAGGCGTGTAGTTCTTTGTAAACGCCTAGGTTAGTGATAGTTTTGTTAACCCCCAAGATCAAAGAAGTCTTTGATCCCTGTTACATTTAGGTAACACGTTATTAATATAATTGGAGGTGATGGTGAATAAAACCTTGTGTTAATAACATAGTTTTTTATATATTCCTACATGCATGATTCTTTATTTATGTTATTGTTTAACCCTAAGGCTCAAAACGATCTCAAGGAGTCCTATCAAACTCCACAATTGGTATCAGAGCTTGGGGAGCTCGTTACCTAGGGAGTCGCAAGGTTTTATTGGTCGAAGAATGGCGAAAAGAAGAAAAACTACGAATCTGAAAATTCTCGTATTTTTCTGCAGCATTGTTTTTAAATAACTTTTTCGTTAACCGTTGGATCGTAACGAAAGTTTCGGTGGACGTTCTCTATATATTCATCTAACTTTTCACCGGAGGGATTGTCGATCTGAGCTCTAAATCAAAAGTTATTCAGTGTCAAAGTTGGCTGCGAAATGAGTTTAATAATTCGAATTTTTGGGTTTTCATGCATATTCAACTTCTTGAATTTGTGTTACTTGTTCTAATTCTTGATGGAGGTTGTTTATACATTGTGTGTTGTTTATGATTCATGGTTAGAAGCAGCTTTCCTAGTGTTTTTATGAAACCACTTCGAAACCCGTAGTGTTTTCGAAACCACTTCGAAACCAGCGATAGTGTATTCGAAAACACGATAGGTATATTCTCGAAACCATCGATAGTGTATTCTCGGCCACCCGATAGTGTATTCTCGAAACCACTTCTAGTGTTTTTCTCGAAACCACTTCTAGTGTTTTTCTCGAAACCACTCTAGTGTTTTCTAAACCCGCTAGTGTTATCTCAATTCCATCTTTGTGTTTGTTTCTTGCGTTATTCGTTTTACTGTGATGAGGTTTTGGAATTGAGGGGAAGCATATGTTTTTGGTACTGAGATTTTTTGGTACACACATGGATTATTGGTTCTCACACACAAGAAGATTGATATTTCTTAAAAGGATTTAAAAGCTCGTTTGGAGATTTATTGAATAGGTGATTACGAAGATGATTGATTATAACTTATTTGATATTGTAGTTGAGTTACACAGATTTGTGCTCTTATCATATCTTAAAGTGGGTGTTACACTTTGGAGATAACTTGTTCGTGCTTAAAGGATGTTGACAAAGACTTGCAAAATCTAGTTTTCATAGGTTAAGGGGTAGATGGATGAAGACCTAGTTAACTATCACTTAAAGGAGTTACATTGTAGTGCTCAATGTCTCATTGAAGATGAGGATTTTGTCAAGAGATTTCGGTCTACTTATATGGTGTTAGTATAAGTTTGGAGTCACGTGGATAAACAAGACATAAGACACAAGATTGGGTCATTCTACTTCTTTATCAAGTTTGTTATATTTGGTTTTCTTCACAAGTGATCATTACATAGAGCTTACTGAAGAATCATTTTCATGCATCACCCAAGAGGAAGTTTCTCTGCTTATATTCTCTATTTGTTGATAACAAAAAGGGGAAGAAATATTGGAGTAGCTTGGCATGGATTAAGGGAAGAAAGGAAGACAAGATTTGTTTCATTCAAAGAGATGTTTACATCTCAACCACTACCGTCTAGGGAAGTTCGTACACGACTTTGTTTGTTTTGTCATCATCAAATAGGGAAGATTGTTGGGTTTTAGGTTCCTTGGATTTGATGAGACAAAATAAATACAAAAAAACAAAGGGACTTAAAGTGACAAAGATGAAATCTACAAAAAGATGGAAGGACTTGCTTGCAAAAGAATATTTATTATTTAGTCATTCGTAGTATCTTGTAAACCCTAATCCTCTAGTATATAAAGAGGACATGGGGTGTAGGTTTTATATATAAGTCTTCCATAATGTAGTCGACTAAAGGTGTGTGTGTGTCCTAGGCGTGTAGTTCTTTGTAAACGCCTAGGTTGATAGTTTTGTTAACCCCCAAGATCAATGAAGTCTTTGATCCCTGTTACATTTAGGTAACACGTTATTAATATAATTGGAGGTGATGGTGAATAAAACCTTGTGTCAATAACATAGTTGTTTATATATTCCGCTGTGCATGATTCTTTATCTATGTTATTGTTTAACCCTAAGGCTCAAAACGATCTCAAGGAGTCCTATCAAACTCCACAAAGTCGCTAATAATTAGTTCACTAAGTCGCCACAATTACTAAGTCGCTAACTTGAGCAAACTTAAGAACAATAACTCGTCACGATGAACTATTAAACTAACTCGCTACCAAGAACATTACTAAGCCGCCATCAAGAACACATTTTACGCAACTGACAATCATCCCAATCAAACACTCATTCAACACCATTACATGGGTACAATTAACAAGCTATATATAATGGTTACAGCAAAACCTTTATCACACTAGCATCGACAAAACCAAAACAACAATCAACAACAAACATGAAAAAAATCAAACTCGACACATTCAGCAACACCCAATTAACGCAATACAGCAACCATTAATGCATTCCAATACCACCTAAACGATCATTATACACAAGAAAAATGATTCCATTAGAGTAAATTCATTATCAAACCTATGTGGGAATCAAGTGTCACGGATCAAATGCTCGATGAGATCTGGATAAAGAGATGTGTTAGACAAGCATCAAATACATATATAGAGAACAGAGGAGAGATGCAACTCATACCACTTCTAAGTCGCTCAAGCTTAATGCTTAGCGAAGAAAGAAGAAAAACTTTAAGTGTCCGAAAAATGTAAGTCACTAGGGGGTAAGTAGAGGAGATTATCCAAGAATACCTAGTTGTCACTTTCGGTCCCTGTGGTTTAGTGTCTTGTGTAGCAACTAGCTATCAAAGATTTTAAATAAGTCACTAGAGTTTTTCAAAGCAAGTTGCTAACGTAGTCATGAAAAGTTGCAATCTTATCATATTCTGTATTGTAGACATATATTATCCATGGCCATAACAGACTTATCAGATAGCATACTAACCCAGATAAACACACAATCACAATGATCACCATGAATCAAATAAACATTCAATACATGGGTACACAAAGATTATCACAAAGGCAAGACAAGACAACAATCTACAACTGAGCACACACCATACCCGAACTTTGAAGATATAAGCAAGATATCTTGAAAAAAATCTCCCCCTCAATCAATGTCAACAAAGACCATTGATTGACTTTAACCAACCCGTTATAAAATAAGAATATATCAATTGTTCGAACTTCATCTATGATCCCGTATCATTATTGAATGACATTTCTAGGGTCGTAGATGTTATCGATAACAGCGAATATATCTTTTATTAGATGGATGTAAATGGCAAAATTATACTTGGTTTAAAGAATAAAATAAAATTTAAATTTTAATTTTTTTATTTTTATTTTATTTATTTTTTAAATTTGTACACATATATGTAAGAGCGAACACGATATGAAAGAGCAGTCTGATTCAAGATGAATAGGAGTCAAAGTATGAGGTATATCAATTACGGCATGCTATAGCCCGGTGAGCTATATTCATTTCGATGGAAGCCAAGTCATTAAGTTCGATTGAATTGAGCATTGTACCTGAAAAAGACTGAGAGCACATTGTACTAGAAGCACATGTAGAATTGCAAATGGACGGGTTAGTGACATGAATAATTTCACTATTGATGTAACACTGGTTATCAGAGGCGTATCAATATTAGAGATCTTTTTAGGCTCAATATACTTGAAGAGTTTTTCTGTGGGCATCCACTTAAGGCAAGATTTAGGTATGTAAGTCCGTTTGGATACAGAGAACTTAAATAATCTCCTGTGGGAATCCATTTGAAGCAATTACTAGTAGAATTTGTATGTGTGCACTTCTGTTTTGGCTATTGGTCCTTTTGTGTTTTGATGGTTTCTTGGGGATTGATCACCAAATGATGTTTCTTATGAGAACTAGTGCATACTAGTATTTCTAAACTTTGAGCTTTGAACATTTCACTGGTTTGAGATTCATCATATCAGAACGAAGTAATGAAGTGACTGGTTTTGACAAAACAATATTCTCATCAATTTGGGAGGCAAGCCTAGATTTCGATGATTTAACTCTTTCAATTCTAAAGGCATTAGGCGCTTAACTACGTTTAGAGTGGTTCTGACCAGTTGACTTCCCTAAATTTGATGGTTTTGCAAACTTAGTGTTCATCCTATTTCCAGTAGATTTCCTAAGCTCACTTTTTAAGGCAACAATATTGAAGCTCTTATCCTTAATTTGGGCTTTGAGGTCATCAATGTCTTTCAATAAGATGTTAGATTGATTGATCAACTTGGGATTGGTCTCCTCTAAGTTCTTTCTTAATGATTCATTTTCTCTTAACAGGTTGGACACACAGAGAGCAAGCTCAGCATTTCTAGATTCAAGTGTATCCATCACATCTCGCAGCAGTCATACTTAGATTTGAGAGTAATAATTTGGATTGCATATGGTTGAGTCTTTGTCCGAATCTGCGTTTTAATTGATTAATTTCAAAAAATTCTCGAAATTCTGACCCCCGATTAATGCATGTTTTATTTGCATAAAAGCGTTCATCTTTTTGTTGTATTTCGATTTCTAAAATACAATGTTTTTCAAGAATTGAGTATTTATTTGAAAGTTCATCATATACACTTTTTTTAATCATGTCATCGGCTTTATGCTTTTAGATTGAGGCTCAACCATGATCGATTTCCACAGTATTAAGATCGAGTTAGAATCGGGTTTCTTAACATATGAATTACTCTGATTAGTTAAGTGTACCTCATCACATGAAACTTTTCTGACATGAATCATTGAGATCGATTACGGTTGTCTCCATCCTTTTAATTTTGAACTTCTGCATTCGGTATCATTCATTGGTTTACCTGATCCATTGCATGACCTATCAAAATCTTCCCATAGCATCACTTGACACCCATTCATTTCATTCAGCTTTCATTCTCTTTAGCTTCCTTAATGTAAATTTCTACATTACCCATAAGTAGAATAAAGGTGTTTCTGAACTCATGGATTTCCATTCCAGTGTGTTTTATGAATGAGATTCCAGTCAAGTCATCATCAAAATCAGAATATTCCCCTTGATAAGTGGCTGAAATTGATTGAAGATTACTTGAAGAGTTGCATTAGATTTATCAGTTGAGAACTTTTCATTGGTAATTTGACACCTCAGTTGTTCTAAGTTGAGTAACACGCTTCGGTCAAAGTGGGAAAGTCCTGACGAAGGATAGCACTGCTTGTTCGATCCATAGTGGTAAATAAGAGTAGTTTGAGATGCGATGTAGTTGATAGGGCTCAATGTTGTACTCCATTTGCTTAGCATCATTGTTCATTAGATGTGGTTTGTTGAGGTTTGACTCAGATGGTGAGGAGTTAAGATTACCCTTTGATGAATCAGTCAATGTTGGACATTGAGAATGGTTTCATTGTTGCAGGGTATCATAGAGTTCAAGTACTTCGTGATTAAAGGATGATTGTAAGAAATTCTATTTTGACGAGTATCTTACGCATGAACGACCTGCCACCGGTGGAGATGAGTGTAGGAGCGTTGGTAGACATGATGACTGATTAAACGGGATTTTATAACTCTATGATTAAATCGGGAAATAGATTCTTTCACGGGATTTTACTAAATCAAGAGAAAACCGTATTCAAAGGATATCACCTAAGTCGCTAGGAAACTTTGAACCAAGTCGCAGGTAGTCAAAACAGGAACTTTGAACCAAGTCGCTAAGTGCCAAGTCGCTATAGTCCCATGTCGCTATATAACAACTCGCTACAATCCACGTCGCTAGCAAAATTTTGACAATTAAAGGAACAAATCGTGATTTGTCAAGTCGCTAAATAGCAACTCGCTCAGGTACACTCGCTAACACCAAGTCGCTAACAAAATAAAGTACAAGTCGCTAACTTACACCAAGTCGCTACGTGTAGTAGAGAATCCCTCACGTACTTTTTGTCGGCTTGTCTCACTAGACAAGTCGCTAACCCAACTCGTATTCAACAATAACTCGCTACCAAATTGCAAAAGCTAAAAGACCAACTTTCCGTGGCTCAAGTCGCTAGCATGAAAAACACATAAACACCACTTTTCAATCCAAAAACAATCCAACCACGGTGATTCAAGCCTTCTAAATCAAAACCTAAACACTTGTGATGATTCTAAACACAAAAATACAATCAAAATCCAAACTTTAACACTAGAAATCAACCAAATGATGCAAAAACCTCTAAACTTTTTCAAACTCAAAAACACCTAAAAACCACTAGAAATCCAAAGATATGTAAGAGATGATCTAACAATGGCTCTTGATACCAATTGTAACATATTGGATTTCACATACACATCATAACATTAACACTTTAGGTGTATGGATGATTTAAGAGAGTGAGGAGTGGGATATTCTAGAAAGAGAAACTCATGTAAGGTTAGATTACCAAAGAACATCCAACCCTCTACCTTACAAGGTAGAGGGTATTTATAGGTTACAAAATAAACGACCTCGATGGCACGTGGATCGGCACACAATGGGTAAAGACCTTCCTTCCTCCCGCGTGTTGCACTAAAATAAATAACTAACTAAATGGCTAGTAAATAACGTAATGTTTACGAGCTAACTTATGCTAGATAATATTTGGGGTGACCGATACTTCAGTAAGGAATTTTCTAATTCCTAACAAACAAGCTCTTGGTAGGTGACATGTGAAGTCTTACAAAAGATAAAACTTGTGACAACTAGACAGAAACGATGAGGCGATTCACTCTTGAATCAACCTTGGTCCAGGATTGGAATTGACGAATACCTTTGGAAAAACCGTTCGATGTGCAAACCTTCTTTTCTCTAGCACGTCGAATGTGTACTTATGTTTTCAAACACAAAAAATATCTCTGATTGAAAAATTACTTTTGGAAAAACCGTTCGATATGCAAATCTTCTTTTCTTTAGCACGTCGAATGTGTACTCTTTTAAATACAAAAAGTATTTTTGATTGAAAATTGATCTTTCTCATAAAACCTTCGTCGTATTGCAAAACTCTTTCTTCTAAGCAATACGCGATTGTTTTCAAATCATTTTCATCAATCTGAATCTCAATTACTTGTTCACTCACTCCATGTTGTCTTCTTTGAGACGCGGTTTGAGAACGAGCGAGCAGTGAAACCACATCAGGAAGTTCTTGAACTCTACGATCACAAGGTACTTGTACGATCAACGAGGAAGTGGGCGTGTACCTCAATTCAACGAAAGTGATCAAAGACACTTTGTGTGTTTTATTGCTTGTTGCGGTGGTACATTTGGACGGTTGTTGTTGATCGAATGAGGAGTCAATCAAAGCCGCGCTCACAGCATCCACTCTCATTTGAAGAAATCATGGTGGTGCATATCTACATAACCCGGTTCGATATTTTTATACTATGTACACTTCTGCTGCTTTGCAAATATCATGAACCATTAAAGCTTCCGCTACTCGATGGAAAGATGTCATGATCCGAGAAAGTGTGATGTCGGTCAAAAGTTACAACATCACATGATGGCAACACAATAAAGGGTGATCAGAGATTCTGTGGCTAATGATCTCAATGAAAGCTCGAAGATCATCAAAGATGTGGATCAGTTCAAAGGCCTCCACTGAAAGTACAATGTAATCGGACTTTGAAGAATCACTGCTAAAGCACAATGATGCAAATGTTGAAGAATTTAAGAATTAAAGTCTACGAGCTCAAAACGAAGATTAAATAGAATGCTAAGATTCGAAATGTAAAACATGGGATGACCACCCTTAGGGGGAGATTGTTAGGAATTGGAAATTCCATAGTGAAGTGTCGGTCACCCCAAATATAATTTAGCATAAGTTAGCTCATAGACATATCGTTTGTTATCAGTTTATTAGTTAGTTATTAGTTTAGTTTAGTTTAGCGTAGTGTAAAACCATGGAGGAAGGATGGGTCTTTACCCACTGTATACCTGATCCACAGGCCGATAGGATGTCGTGTATTTTGTAACTATAAATACCCCTTCCATCCATGGAAGGGGTGGAGCTTTTCAATCTAACCTTTCATAAATTGTGCTACAAGTCTCTACCAAGAAAACACCCATCTCTCTACTTTCTCTCTCTAATGGCTACCATGTATTTCCATCATCCAAGACCACCCGAATCATCAAACACAATAATATTCGATCCTACAACTGTGTTTTGCAATAAAGTTTCAGTGTTTGGTTCTGCAATAAAGTGTTTGACAATAAAGGGTCATGGTCTGCTGTTGGTTTTTAAAAAAAAGTGTGTTTGGCAATAAGTTTCAGGGTGGTCCACAAGTGGTTCGGCAAAATATGAGCTCCAGTTTGAAGTCAAGACAGTATCAGTTTTAGAGTGTGTAGCATCAGTTATCTGTTGTGTTTCTGCAGCATGAGTTCACTATCAAATTCGGTTCTTGGGTGTTCACTGTGGTGGTCTCCTACTTTTTGTGTACATTATATTCAGTATACTCATTTACTATCTAATTAACTGATTTTGTCCTCTAGTGAATGCTTATTTTTGGTATTTTACCTAGTTAGATTTTGGTCAGTTTGTTTGGATATAGTGAGAGTGGTCCTATTTTGGTCTTTTGTATCTTAGTGGGTTATCATTGCCAAATTGTTGTCATGTTTTTTTGTATTGTGTTCCATCTCTTTTTCTAGGGTCCCATTGTTCTTAATCATCTTGATTAGGGAGGCGAGATGCCTTTGTTTGTAATGTTTTCGTGTTGGTTTTGTTAATACATTGCTGCCTTTCTAAAAAAAAGGATCTGGTGGAAACGGGGTTGACTACCACTATACTGGACATTATGGTTTAATGTAGTTTTTTTTTTCTAACCAGTTGGTTAATTTTCTTGTAATTTTTTGAAGCTTCACATACACTTAAACATTCTTATCATACATTTAACGTCTCATTACACCTCACTTTTGGGGTAGTGCTCATATTGCTAGTACCTACTGAGGTCAAAGTAATCTCATTAAGGGGTGATGTCTGATAAGTGTCTAAATACTCATCATTTTTGTACCATTTAAACTGCAAAAACATCTGAAAACACTCAGAAATGCATCAAAATGATAAAAATATCACAAATAAGTGTTTTATGTGTTTTAAATGCAAAATATCAAAATGCGGTGAAAAACGTGTATGTTTGCATAATTGGCGCTTTAGTCCCCAAGTTTCAAAAGTTGTCAAAAGGTCCACTGGTAAATCTAAATAAAGAAAATATCATTTTAAGTCCTTAGGGATTCATGAGTTGTCAAAATTGGTCCTTAAAATCAAAAATTGCAAAATTACAACTTTGGTCCCTCAAGTTTTGAAATTGTCACAAATGGTCCTTTGAAAATTTGAAAATGTCAAAACTAGTCCTTGTACTATTAGAACTTGTCAGTTTTGGTCCTTGTGACAACTTTGGAATAATGGCAGAAATGGTCCCTCTAGTTTGGCAGAATTACAAATTTGGTCCTTATCATTAATATTAAACCAAGCCATAAAACCATTTTGACCCCTGCCCTTTACCCATTGTGACCCTTGCCAATAACACCGTGACCCCTCCCCTTTTGGACCCACTGGTCAAACTAAGTCAAATCCGCCAACGCTGGCTTATCCCCTGTCCTCCCACCACTTGCCTGCTCCTCTGCAACACCTCTCCCATCCACCTCTTTACCCTCTCACCCCAACCCTCCCACCATCATCACACCTATCCCCCCCCTACTTGCTAGTTCAGAGCCCGATCAAAATAGCCTTTTCCCTTGCAATTGATCGCGGAAAAATGGCTCTAGTAATAATGGTCCTAATTATTGATGGGAAGTAGTGAGAGGAGAGAGGAGTAAGCCATTTGAAGTATAAAAAGAGGAAGATAAACAAGGAATAGCTAAGTAGTTAGTTTTTAGTTTCAATGTATGTCGTTTTTATAAAAATGTCTTAGTTTGAATCTTAAAGTGTAATTTTAGCTTTCTATGTATTGAAGTTAAGTTAATTAAGTGTTCTTAATCAAGTTTAAGTCCTAATTCCAAGTTTCATTTAAGTTTCATAATTTGATGTTCCTTTGTTGAAAAATTTAATTTCAAACTCTTGCATTCAAGCTTCAAATAGCTTATTGTTCAATTCAAATAAGCTTATTAAAGCTTATTATAGCTTTTGTTAAGCTTATAAAACAGTTTCAAGCAATTTTCATTTTGGGTCAACAAAAGTCAACTGTGTAGACATATTAGCTCAAGCATTTATGGAAATGGATAAGGGGCTGATGCAGAGTTGATTTGGATTGGGTTTGGAATGGAATAGTGGTATTGACTTGGTTTAAGCTGCAAAACAAAATGGGACTTGTGTAAGTGTTTGAACATCACTCGGTGTTACCATTATTGCATTTATAATTTAATGACTATTTGATAATTGTAGTATTGTTATTTTTATCAAATTTTTAGTTTAAATCTATTCTAGTTTAAATTATAGCTTGGGTATGTGTTTAAAGTAGAAGTATTTGCAAACCTGTTTTTGAAATGGTGTTTGGTTCAGTTGGTATACCAAAGCTTAAGCTTTGGTTTTGCTGAAACACACCGCATACTCAGTCTCAAATAGGATTACTTGACTCATATATGTCTTAATATTGTCTGCGTAGCTAAAAGTCAAAATCCAGTTTAAAAAGTTCAAGTCTGTTAAGAGTTTGAGAAATCAAAAGTTTGATTCATGTGTAGAAATCAGTAGAATAGCTTGATCTAGTTTCATTTCATCATTAAACATCAATTTCAGTACACAAATTAGGATCAAAGTTCAATAAAGTCAATTTTTCATTTTTGTCAAAAAGTCAAATTTGCAAAAACCAGTTTTGAACCAACCTGAGTTGATTTTTCCTTGATTCAGTTTTGAGCCAAATTAAGTAAACCTTTGGGTTTTATAAGTTCAACTGGTCTAGTTTCTTATTAGGATTTTTATAGATTTTTAGAAATTTTTTAGAAGCCCCAAATGAGCTTGTAAAAGGCTTCCCTGTACTGTGCAGAACCTTTGTGTGTTGTGCATCAGTTAGCTCAATTGAGCTTAACTTAGTCTCATTTTGGTTTTACTAGTTCTTAGCCAGTCTCCTTCAAGTTCCAACTTTTGTTTTGATTTCCATTTGTTGCTTATTTTCTAGCTAAAAGTAGTAGCCTCAATGCACTTGAGCTCAAATCACCAAATCAAGTTAATCAATGCTATAGAAGTTTAGGATAGTTGTAATTAGTTGATTTTGAGTATTTATAGCATATTATAGCTTCTTTGTTGGATTGGTGCTCATTTGGTCCTTTTAGCTTATTCTAAGTGCTTATTTGTATTTCTGCACCTCATATTTCTACACACAAGCCTCTGTTTTATATTTTTCTAGATTCTTAATATTATTTTAGACTTATCTTGAATTTTTCATAATTTTCTAACACTGTTTGCTATTTTTCGTTATTTAAAACAGTTTTTAAGCATTTTTAATAGCTTTTAATACAATTAATTAAGAAAAAACTTCAAAAAAATAATTTTTCATTTTTCCTAGGTTAAGATAAATATAAAAAGTCAAAAAATATTTTTCTAGATTTTTCTTAGTTAAATTTGTATTTTTTATCAATTTAAGTAGTTTTAAATAGTTTTTAATTCATAAAAATAGAAAAATAATCATAAAAATATAAAATAGTTTTGGAAATTCTTTTAGTTATTTTAGATTTTTTCAAGTCATAATTTTATTTTTCTAGCTTTATTTCATATTTTCTTGTATTTTAGGCTAGTATTAAATAGTTAAAATTAGTTTTTAATTAATAATAATTAATTAAATAGTTATAAAAATAATTTTCTTTATCTAAAAATTTTCTCATATCATTAGGTTTGTAAAAATGTCATTTCATATTTTAGGATTAATATTGCTTCAGTTTACATTTTCTTTTGTGCGTCCGCGTAGTTTTTAATTTAAGTTTTATAAAAGAAAAATCAAAACATCATTTGAAAATAGTGATAGCGTTTATTTAATATAGTTTATCTTTTTAATTTTCTTTAATTTGCATTTAAGCTCCTGTAATTTATATACTTTAGTATAATCAAATCACAATCCTTTTAGTTCAAATCCTCGATCACTATACGTTTGACTATTCTCGCAGTTTGGGACATAACGACTGGAAACACTATATCTCGATCTTCATTGCATTTGTTTCCAATTTGTTTTAAGTTTGTTACGGTTGGCCATTCACAAGTGGCTAGCTCGTGTGATAAAACTTGACCGTCGGCTGAATCAAATTTTGGGCCGGCCGGGATGCTAATAGTCTTACGTTGAGATTGATGATTTGAATATTCACTCCTTGTGTATACCATCTATGTATTTATATTTTCTTATAAAATCCAAAAACATCTTCTTTCTTATTTTTGCAAAATGTTTATCCAAAAACCCAAAAATATTCATCTTTACCCTCTTACCTTGTTTGATTCTTTATCCCTTTACCCTCTATCCATTTGATTCTAACTTCTTTTATTCTCATGGAATCTCTCGACTACGACGAATTCTGGAACGAATTTGAAAAACTTCCGGACTTTATCGCAAATGTCAAAGAACGTGTTGTTCGTGATGATCCATTAATTCGTAGGGAAATGGAAGAAACGGGGTGACAAAGGACCGGGTACTTCCCTCTAATAATGGAAGTGCTAATCACGTCCAACCTACGGTTATCCAAAGATCTAACCCCTCAATTGTCCTAAACCGTCTAAATTGATTCTAAACTTTCATGATTTACGGTTAAAAGCAAACATGCAGAATTTGGACGGTGCAGAATGACTTTTAAATCTTCACGTTTCTCAAGAACGAACAGAGACCATAACAGAAGTGGTGGAAATTGCTAGCTCTCAGAACACACCACTTGTCCCACCTCCGGATTTTTCAAAATGTTCTTCGAGACTTGATAGTCATTCGGATCACCATGTTGGTTTGTTGATTCTTTGAATGAACCGATTCCTTCTCATAACTCTCAAATGAAATCGTTATTTATTCACTTGCATTTTGGTTCACCATGTCGTTGGTGTATGTGTACATTAATGGTAATGATATTAAATGGAGGTTGTTTGTGTTTGGTTCGAGAATTCATTATGATCCTAATCAGAACTCATTTAGACCTCAAACTTTTCCAATTACCCACCACCCGACCTATTTACTATACCATAACCAGCTGTGATTGCGTGGAGGACCTCACCAAGATTTGAGTGTCAATCCGAACACGTTTGTCTATGAGCAGTTTTCGGTGATGCTGAACTTTGGTATGACCAATATCCATATAATTCCACCATCGGACTGGCGGTTCTACATTTGTGAGTCTTTAATGGAGGTCCCATTTCACTCGATTGTCAAAGCAGGGGAATCCATTCCCTTGTACAACAAATTGACTATCCATATCACGACCAACCTCTACATTGCCAAATGAATCAAACTCCAGCAAACAACAAGACACTTATCTAGAGCTTCGGTCGGTGAAAGAAGCGAGGTTGAGTAAACAGCATTTCATAATGTTCCCAGTTTTCTATATTGTGGGGTCCTCATGATGATTATCAATGTCAACCTTCCGGTTTGACAAATCTCCACTCTGCAATGTCTGTCATTCAAAATTCACAAGAAATCCATGGAAGAATTGCTAAGAGCACTTCTAAAATAAATTCCCAATTGCCTTTGAAAAATCTATTAGGGAATCAATTGAAAAAGAAAAAAGCATCAGAGTCTAGCTCGGTTTAGTTTTATTCACGTGATGATGAGATGCACTGCGTATCCCCTGCAATTTTATAAAGATTCATCAAGTTCATCGGTTGATATCCCGGTTGAGATTCATTCTCAAACAACTGCTATCACACCCAAGCTCCCACTCACTCTCTCAGAGCATGGGGGCGTATTCCTTTGTTCTGAAAGGAATCGGACGAATTCATAAAGTCTAGTGTTGAGAACCTTTTCCCAATTCAAGAGAGTCACGAGGGAACTTCGATCATATGTGTGATTCTATTTCCCCTCTTGAGTGTTCAAAAGATCATTTTGAAACTTTCTCCAATGTTAGCGAGGATTGTACTTCTTATGGATGTCAGTATGTTGAGGAATCACTCCGTGATCCTCTCTTCTGAGTTCACGATGAACTCACTCACATCATCCACTTTCATCAGAAAGTAATGATAGTCTTGTTGATTTCAATGCGGAGGCGAAGTCTCCTAAATAATGATCGTTCACTCACTTCTTATCCTAACAGTCCAATAGAGAATATTAATCACTTTGTTCCTGAAGCATTCAAAACTACTCTCACCAATCCTCTATTTGAATTCGAATTTGAATTCACTTTAACGAGAATCCACTCTTTGATACTCAGTCCGGGATAGTGATGAGTTCTACGTGGAACAAGAATTCACAGATTTACATCTTGTGATTGATTTCTGCTAGGAGTTCACCGATGTTCATATCATATCTCATGATAACTTCCATTTTGATCGACACACCCATAGTATGTCTTGATCAGCGATCTTCTTGATGAGATTCATGAAACTATGAATTCTCCTATTGAGGATGAAGAGTTAGTCATGATTTTTATCATGATGTTCTTTCTTTTCTTCTATATCTGTCACTTCTCCTGTTTTTCACTCCTTGAGGAATGAGACATATCTTTGACCCCGCATTTCCATGTACCATTTGTAGCCAGGCTGCTGCAATCTATATCTCATCGGGTGTGGAACTTTCGTGCTTCAATGTTTATCCAAACATCTTGAATGAAAGACCGATGGAGATTGTTTCTTCCACTTTGCTTTGAACCAATGAATTAGGGTCGAGTCGGCGCTCGGTAATCAAAAACATGAGTTAAACATGGGTTTTCACCACTAAGGTATTGGGGAGATGCCATGTTGTATATAGATCTAAAAATAAATGAAAATTGTAAATATTAAAAGAGAATAATTGTTGTGTTTCTACACTTAGCTAGTAATGTTATCTTTTTACGTTCTTAAGTTTCGGCATAACAGCCGGTACTTTGAATATTGAGGACAATATTCATTTCTAAAGTGTGGGGGGGAAGTATTTGATCATAAATGTACCTTTTAGTCCCTTTTTCCCCAAAATGGCCAAATTTAAAAAAATTAGTGGAAGTATACTAAACACAACAAATGGTAATCAGTCACCATGTCCCCACATAAGGATTGGCTAATCCAGGAGCACACGGCTCTTGGTAAAGATTTCTCAAATCCGTTGTTGACTTAATTTGCCCAAAATTGTATGGTATTCAACTCACCATATCCTTAAAAGTGAAGAGTTGGCTAGCCCGCAAGTTTATGGCTTGTGGTAAAGGCAGTTGAAAAACCATAATTGGTAGTCGACTCACCAAAGATAATATTGATAATTTATCTAAGAGTTGGCTAGTCGTGGCATTACGGGTAAAGACAAATCAAATCCGTTGAAAATCGTGATTTGCTCAAAATCACTTGGTTATCGTGTACCAAGGTTCTTACTTAAAGCTGAAACATTTGGCTACTCCAGAAGTAATGGCTTTTGGTAAAGAGATGAAATCCATTAATTTTCTCAAAACATTGCTAGGGACTAGCAATATCTTAGTGTGGGGTTGATGAGTGTCTAAATACTCATCATTTTTGTACCATTTAAACTGCAAAAAAACATCGAAAACCTTTCAGAAATGCATCAAAATGATAAAAATATCACAAATAAGTGGTTTTATGTGTTTTAAATGCAAAATCGGTGAAAAACGTATCAAGTTTGCATAATTGGCAGTTTTAGTCCCCCAAGTTTCAAAAGTTGTCAAAACAGTCCCTGGTAAATCAAAATAAAGAAAAATATCATTTAAGTCCTTAGGGATTCATGAGTTGTCAAAATTGGTCCTTAAAATCAAAAATTGCAAAATTACAACTTTGGTCCCTCAAGTTTTGAAATTGTCACAAATGGTCCTTTGAAAATTTGAAAATGTCAAAACTAGTCCTTTTACTATTAGAACTTGTCAGTTTTGGTCCTTGTGACAACTTTGGAATAATGGCAGAAATGGTCCTTCTAGTTTGGCAGAATTACAAATTTGGTCCTTATCATTAATATTAAACCAAGCCATAAAACCATTTTGACCCTCACCTTTACCCATTGTGACCTTGCCAATAACCTGACCCTCCCTTTTGGACCCGATCAACTAAAATCAAATCCGCCAAGCATCCCGCTTCCTCCACGCGCCTCTAACACCTCTTCTACATTCTACTCCACTTATCCTCTCACCCTCCTATGCCCCCCCTCATCATCACAACTATCCACCCCCACTTGCTACTGGTTGAGCCCATGTCCAAAATAGCCTTTTCCGCCAAATTGATCAAATGGCCAAAAATGGCTCTAGTAATCCAATGGTCCTAATTATTGATGGGAAGTGATCAGAGGAGAGAGAGTAAGCCATTTGAAGTATAAAAAGAGGAAGATAAGCAAGGAATAGCTAAGTAGTTAGTTTTTAGTTTCAATGTATGTCGTTTTTATAAAAATGTCTTAGTTTGAATCTTAAAGTGTAATTTTTCAGTTTCTATGTATTGAAGTTAAGTTAATTAAGTGTTCTTAATCAAGTTTAAGTCCTAATTCCAAGTTTCATTTAAGTTTCATAATTTGATGTTCCTTTGTTGAAAATTTAATTTCAAACTCTTGCATTCAAGCTTCAAATACTTATTTTCAATTCAAATAAGCTTATTAAAGCTTATTATAGCTTTTGTTAAGCTTATAACAAGATTTCAAGCAATTTTCATTTTGGGTTAACAAAAGTCAACCTGTGAACATATTAGCTCAAGCATTTATGGAAATGGATAAGGCATACAGAGTTGATTTGGATTGGGTTTGGAATGGAATAGTGGTATTTGGGCTCTGGTTTAGCAAAACAAGTGGGACTTGTGTAAGTGTTTGAACATCACTTGGTGTTACCATTATTGCATTTTAATTTGACTATTTGATAATTGTAGTATTGTTATTTTTATCAAATTTTTAGTTTAAATCTGTTCTAGTTTAAATTATAGATTGGGTATGTGGTTTAACGGTAGAGTATTTAAAACCTGTTTTTGAAATGGTGTTTGGTTGATTGGTATGCAAAGCTTAAGCTTTGGTTTTTGCTTAAAACATACAGTCTCAAATAGGATTACTTGACTCATATATGTCTTAATATTGTCTCTGCAATAGCTAAAAGTCAAAATCCATTTTAAGCTCTCAAGTTCAAGTCTGTAAGAGTTTGAAATCAAAAGCTTGATTCATGTGTGGAAATCAGTAGAATAGCTTGATCTAGTTTCATTTCATCATTAAACATCAATTTCAGTACACAAATTAGGATCAAAGTTCAATAAAGTCAATTTTCATTTTGTCAAAAGTCAAATTTGCAAAAACAGTTTTGAACCAACACGGTTGATTTTTCCTTGATTAGTTTGAGCCAAATTAAGTAAAACTTTGGGTTTTATAAGTTCAACTGGTCTAGTTTCTTATTAGGATTTTTATAGATTTTTAGCAATTTTTTTAGAAGCCCCAAATGGCTTGTCATGTAAAATGCCTGTACACATGCAAGACACCACCAGTGTTGTGCATTTGCCTGTTCGACGCTTAACTTGGTCTCATTTTGGTTTACTTGGCCAGGTTCCTTCGGTTCCAACTTTTGTTTTGATTTCCAGCTTATTTAGTTGCTTATTTTCTAGCTAAAAAGTAGTAGCCTCAACTATTTTTTTTGCACTTGAGCTCAAATCACCAAATCAAGTTAATCAGTGCTATAGAAGTTTAGGATAGTTGTAATTAGTTGATTTTGAGTATTTATAGCATATTATAGCTTCTTTGTTGGATTGGTGCTCATTTGGTCCTTTTAGCTTATTCTAAGTGCTTATTCATAAGCACTTGTAGCTAACCTCATATTTCTACACAAAGCCTCGGTTTTATATTTTTTTTCTAGATTCTTAATATTATTTTAGACTTATCTTGAATTTTTCATATCTTTCTAACTTTGTTTGCTATTTTTCTTTATTTAAAAGGTTTTAAGCATTTTTAATAGCTTTTAATACAATTAAATCAGAAAAACTTCAAAAAAATAATTTTTCATTTTCCTAGGTTAAGATAAATATAAAAAGTCACAAAAATATTTTTCCAGATTTTTCTTAGTTAAATTTGTATTTTTAAGCAATTTAAGTAGTTTTAAATAGTTTTTAATTCATAAAAATAGAAAAATAATGAGAAAAATATAAAAATAGTTTTGGAAATTCTTTTAGTTATTTTAGATTTTTCCAAGTCATAATTTCATTTTTCTAGCTTTTTTCATATTTTCTTGTATTTTAGGGTATTATTAAATAGTTAAAATTAGTTTTTAATTAATAATAATTAATTAAATAGTTTTAAAATAATTTTATTTTTCTAAAAATTTTCTCATATCATTAGGTTTGTAAAAATGTCATTTTCATATTTTTAGGATTAATATTGCTTCGGTTTCACATTTTCTTTTTTGTATTCACGTAGTTTTTAATTTAAGTTTTATAAAAGAAAAATCAAAAACATCATTTTGCAAATAGTGATAGCGTTTATTTAATATAGTTTATCTTTTTAATTTTCTTTAATTTGCATTTAAGCCCCTGTAATTTATATACTTTTTCTTTTAGTATAATCAATCACAATCCTTTTCCGTTCAAATCCTCATCTCTCAGTCGCTATCGTTTGACTATTCTCATACATCGTTGGGACATAACGACTGGGAAACACTATACTCTCCTGATCTTCATTGCATTTGTTTCCAGGATGTTTTAAGTTTGTTACGGTTGGCCATTCACAAGTGGCTAGCTTGCGTGATAAAACTTGACCGTCTGGCGCGAATCAATGTCCAAAAACATGTATAAACAAATTTCTGCAGATGGTACTCAAGCCTAACTAATGTGGATTATTTAATCGGTTGACAAGCGTATAACAATGGCGTATGAGACTAATAGTAACTCTATAAAAAGAAGTAAACGTGTCATATCACAAGAGATACTAAACGAACCAACATTTATTACCAAATACCAATTTTGACCCGTTGCACCTTCTCGACTAAGCGGTTAATCTCAAGTTAGTCTCATGTGTGACGAAATAGTAAATCTCATCCGGTCAACTTAATTATTAAAAAAATAAATAAATAAATAAATAAATAATAAAAAATTAAAAAAAAAAACCAATTTTGAAGGGTTAACCCACTGGTGACAACAACAATTTTCCAGGTAAAATGGACATGTTTCTAGTAGAAAAAATATTAGACTGAAGTGATGCATGCAAATAACCAACACTGACAGCCCATAAGCAACAGCAGAACTGCCAACAAACTGAAAAAAACTGGTACAAACTTATTGATGTCAACACTTAATAGGATCTCGAAGCCATTGTTGCCAAACTGAAAAACCTGGTCAATGAAACTATTGTTAACAGTCAAAACTTAATGCTAGTATGTTTACCCAACTTTGAACAAAAAACATACATATGAAGTACTATAAAGGAACGTCATTAACGAAAAATTATGCATCAAATTCAAGTTTTTTGATATTTCCATTAATTCCTTATGTCACTGTCTAAAGTTAGTCCCATGTGTGACTAAACAGTTAGTTTCATCCAGTCTACTTCACAAAAAAAAATTAAAAATTAAAAATTTCCAATTTTGACCCGTTAACCTACTGGTGACAGCAACAATTTTCCAGGTAAAATGGACATTTTTCGAGCTATTTTAACCAAGTTCCATTGACAAGGCAAGATATATGTACAATTTCATTCACCACTTAAAGAGGTGTTTGGCAAACTGTAACAAAAGCAGCTTCACCGTAACTTGAAGGGGTGTTTGGCATTACAGAAACAATGTAAGTTAAAGGGGTGTTTGGCAATACAAAAGCAATTTTCCAGTTTGACCAATTTTGCTTCTATGACAGCAACATTTTTCCAAGAAATTTGAAACCACTGTATGTCAAAAAAAGGCGAACAATAACTAAACCAACATATCTTGTACATAGTTGTTAGATAATACAAAAGGTTTTGGGAGGGATATGAGGGCTTTTTTTTGTTCCAACATTCCAGTAGGCTCATTCCTACTTGGCTTTGACCATTTTAACATCAGAAAAAAAAATGCAGACCTGATACGACTTAAAAAGGAAAAGATCAACACAATTTCATTACAGGGAAAAGAAGACAACCAAAATATAAACTTTTTTGACCCGTTTACATTTGACCCATTTATAGTCATTCAAAAATACAATCATTCAAAAACCAATTTTGACCCATCATAATAGCATAGCAAGATGTCTTCTTTCTCTTTAACCACGAGTTAAATTCCACCAAAAGGAAAACACATCAACATTATATCTTCTTTTTCTACACCCCATGAGTAGCATTTGCCAAAAGAGCA